>CM049810.1:21392060-21403451 GCA_027422405.1 Ptychobarbus kaznakovi | reverse complement strand
TGTGTAGCTAGTGAACCAAACTGAGAGACTATTTGAAGGCTCAGGAAACATTTGCAGGTGTTTTGAGTTGATTAGCTGATTGGCATGTCACCATTTTCGAATTTGCTGAGATAGTGAATTGGTGGTTTTTTGTTAAATGTGAGCCAAAATCATCACAATTAAAAGAACCAAAGACTTAAACTACTTCAGTCTGTGTGCATTGAATTTATTTAATACACGAGTTTCACAATTTGAGTTGAATTACTGAAATAAATGAACTTTTCCACGACATTCTAATTTGAGATTCACCTGTATGTCTAAGAAAGAATTTAGTCAAGTCATTAATTTTAAGTAATTAAGTGAAAGGCTTGGATCAATTTTTTTTGTTGTTAAAATATTTAGATAAAACAATTTCATGAATTTGTTTCATAAAACAATTTTCCCATTAAAAAAAATATTATTTATAATATTTTAGTAAATAATTTAAGTAAATAATATTTACTATAATATTATTATACATTATTTGTATATGTGTATATATAAACAAAAAATAATCATTGTAAGCCAGTAATGTTTGTAATGAATTATGTTTAATTTAAACTCTTTATTCATTAAATTTTCTATTTGTCATTGACAAATATAAATTTATAAATAAATTATTTAAGGACATTTACTTGTATTCTCTTTATATGGCATATTAATAATAGTATGAATATGCTAGGTAGTTATAAATGAGCTAGTGGATTTTAATACAATTTTGTGTTGGCAAACAGATCGTATAATAGACAAGAATGTAAAAAATTACAGTTGTTTGAAATGCGCAGTTAAACTGAGTGCATTGCATTGTGGGATATAGTATTTCACAGAGTGCTCTGATTGTTAAATGTATACCTTTGCAAATGTCATCCAGGAATTGCATGCATATAGAAAATGTGCATATTGCGTACTGTAAAAAAATTATAATATGAGTAATATATGCCATTCCAAACATACCTATAGTGTTTCCACTCAGAGATTTATGAGTTACATCTTAACCATGACCACCCCTGTAAATGAGTTAACCCTCATGTGGTGTGTAGGAGGACAGCGGTGATTATGGCTGCTGCAGTGCTGTGGTGTGTGTATGTTTATGAGAAGCACATCACTTAATAGCATTCTGCAATTCTATGATGGTATATTCTGCTATTAATCATTGGGTAATGGGTTGTGTGAGGGGATCTTTTAGAGTCCTGGGGCCTCAGAGATGAGCTTTGGAGCCTTGCATTTGAAATATGCATGCACTTTTCCAAACTAATTTACACAATTACATTAAATGTGACCGCATAATAGAGTCTGAGCAAGCATTGGTCGTTAAATAAGCGTAGTCATATTTAAACAAATTGTCATTCTCTTCTACACACACACACACACACACACACACACACACACACACACACACACACACACACACACACACACACACACACACACACACACACACACACACACACACACACACACACACACACACACACACAGATATAGAGTTGATAAGTGTTTGACTGACGTTGGTGTTTGTTGCAGGTATGGAGACATGGTTCCAAACTCCATTGCCGGAAAGATCTTCGGCTCTATCTGCTCTCTCAGTGGCGTGCTGGTTATCGCCCTTCCTGTACCCGTCATCGTGTCCAACTTCAGCCGAATCTACCATCAGAACCAGAGAGCGGACAAGATGCGAGCCCAGCAGGTACTACAGAAACGCTTTATCCCAGTCTAGACTTGTTCTGGATATTCTTCTGGTTTTAAGAACTAGTTCATCCACAAATAAGTCTTTGCAAAATAAGTTTTCTATTATATGATAGAGTTGGATTTTATGCCAAATCAAGAATAACTTGATTGGATGCTTTAATTTTAAGTTTCAGGGTTAAGACACTGTGAAATGTTTTTGTCCATGAAAAATGTTAGTAATTTAGTTTAGTCATAACATTTTTTAATTAATTTAAAAGGGGTCTGCTCTTTTCGTGTGTGTGTGTGTGTGTGTGTGGGTGTGTGTGTGTGTGTGTGTGTGGTGTGTGTGTGTGTGTGTGTGTGTGTTGTGTGTGTGTGGTGTGTGTGTGTGTGTGTGTGTGTGTGTGTGTTGTGGTGTGTGTGTGTGTGGTGTGTGGTGTGTGTGGTGTGTGTGGTGTGTGTGTGTGTGTGGGCATGTTTATGTGGTTTATAAGGACACAAATTTGTAAAATGACATGGGTATGACATAGGTATTACAAGAAGGTGATTTATGAGGACATTTTCAGTGTCCCCATAATTTAAAAACGCTTATAAATCATACAGAAGAGTGATTTATTTGAGGGAAAATAGAAATGCAACAACCGTCTCCTGTGAGGGCTAAGTTTAGGTGTAGGGTTAGGTGTAGGGCAATAGCACATATGGTTTGTACAGTATACAAACCATTACTTCTATGGAAATCCCCGTAAAACCATAAAAAACAACGTGTGTGTGTGTGTGTGTGTGTGTGTGTGTGTGTGTGTGTGTTGTTGTGGTGTGTGTTGAGTGTGTGTGTGTGTGGTGTGTGTGTGTGTGTGTGTGTGTGTGTGTGTGTTGTGTGTGTGTTGTGTGTGTGTGTGTTGTGTGTGTGTTGTGTGTGTGTGTGTGTGTGTGCGTGCGTGCTGCGTGCGTGCGTGCGTGCGTGCGTGCGTGCGTGCGTGCGTGCTGCGTGCGTGCGTGCGTGCGTGCGTGCGTGCGTGCGTGCGTGCGTGTAAAAAAATCTATTTAACATTTTGGATAAAATATTTTCATAATAATATATTCACACAGAAAATATTTAATTTGTATTTATACTATATATGTGTATATAACTATATATATATATATATATATAGCCAAAATAAAAAATGCATCTTTGCAAAAGCTCATTTATTATGACAACGGATTGCCTTTTAAATATTATCTGTTTAAAATAAATAATATTGTTATAGCCTTTGTTTTGATGCATTGAACTATAGTGATAACTATACAACTATAACAAGTTGTTCTAAACCTGTAGTAGTTTATTTCCATTTACTTTTTTACTGTGGAAATCAATGGCTACCGTCAACTGTTTGGTTATCAACACTCTTCAAAATATCTTCTTTTGTGCTTGAAAGAAGAAATGAACTCATACAAGTTGGGAAGTTGGGAAATTATAACATCATTTTCATTTTTGGGTGAATTATGTCTTTAAGTATCCCTTCTCTCTGCTGTCTTTGCAGTAAAGTAGCCAAAAGCAGTGGCGGCTGGTGCTAAAAAATTTTGGGGGGGCGCAAACAAACTGAAAATTAAACCGTTAGTAATACAGGACTATAAATGGCCATTTATTAGGTGATTATGTATCATTATTTCTAAGATAAAATATTGAAAATGTTAAAGTCAACTGTTAAAATAATGCAATAAATTTACCATGAATCAGAGCTTGCGCCCCAAGTACAATTTGAAACAAGCCATTAGAGCTTAGCCTCAAATCACATGCTTTGAAAGTTTGTTATACCTACATACACTCATTAGTCCGCGCCCCGCACACAAATATGAAGAATATAGTTTAGATTTTTAGATTTTCAATACATTATAATATAACTAACAGTAGAATACTATGACTAAATGATTTTATTTAGTTAATATTTGCGATATATTTGTAACTTATTGTTAACATGTTAAAGGGGGCTAACTTGAAGGGGGGCGGCGCCCCCTATTGACCAGCCGCCACTGGCCAAAAGGCCAAAAATAGCATTAACCCTTTAAGAGCCGTCCCGCCGTTGGGACGCCTAGTGGTAACAGGGTAAAGTCATCAGACACAAAAACTCAACAAAAAAAAAAGTTGACCATGTCATATATCCATGGAAAGCTGAGATTCTTGTGATTTCAACTATGTAAACCATTTTAAGATACAATAAACACAGCATGTACAATCAGTGTCTTTATCAGACCACTTTTTGTTGACATAATGCAGACATGCATGATAGTACAGACATACATAGGAATAACACAGTAGGGATGCAATATAACCACCAATATAGAAAAAACCCACAATTAAATAATGTACTATGTACAGAAATAGAAATATAGGAAAAAAATGTATTTAGATTATAAATTATAAATATATATGTAATTTTAAAAGTGTACACATTTTGGATTCTATAATAAATGTCACTATAATGTGTTTATGCTTCAGTTACTATGTGTCAGCAATTATTGACAGTGAATCTGGATGAGAAATTGAATATCTCTAAGTGTAACCTTTCATTAGAGCCAAAATGATGACTGTACATTAAAGCATTCAAGAATTACAGCACGTATGTGTCGTTGGTTACAAAGGGTCGTATGGAGTCTCCAAGTGTAATTTTTTTGGAAGCGCCTAGAAATAAAATTAGATAAACATGTGTAAAACACTAATTTTCTAATATATTGTTTTCAATTGAAATTTGGCTTGTTATGGCTTCAATCTGTGATCCCAATGTATTTCCAGTTCATACCTCCCAGCTATAGTCATCTGCAAGCTTCTATTTACAAAATAAATCGCGGAATTATTTTTTTTTCTTTTTTTTGTTTTCAAAATGCTATTACTCAATATCAGTAAGACTTAAATTGATTCTGACTGTTGAGAAACAAACCTCAGAGTGTCACTTTCAAAGGAGACCAACACCATGCATATCATCCAAATGTCCAAAACAGCATGCAATTTACTTTGGGTATGCCTTTTTTAGGCGTTTTAGGCAAATTTTACAGGAATCATAAAGGGTTAAACAAACCATGATGTAACTAAACAGCCTCCCTGGCATCATTACTACTCTGAGTCGCTGCAGTTGTGTAAAAACAAGTGCTGACACAATCAATTCAGATAAATTCTCTTCTGTTTTACAGAAAGTCCGACTTGCCAGGATTCGCTTGGCCAAGAAGGTAACCACCAACGCCTTCCTACAATTCAAAGAAGAAGCAGGATTTCGGGTGAGATTTTTTACATGAGTAGTCTAAAAACAATGTGACCATGCACTCACCCCCATGTTGCTCCAGACCGGTATGACTGTCTTGCTTCAAAATAAGAGGACATTTTGAGGACAGCAGTGATCAGGAGCTGAAATGCTCCAAAGAGGCCAAAAACATAGTAAAAGTAATCAATGCTACCCATTAGGGCTGTGCAATTAATCACATGTGATTCTCATGCGCATATCTTTAGTAAAGCCGGTTCTGTGATTGGCAGTTAATACACAGAGCCGTAGTTCACTGACAAGCTAGGCAATATCGCGTTCAATATCGCAGATGAATCGCATTCGATTATGAACGTGAAATTGCCTAGTTTGTCAGTGAACTACGGCTCTGTGTATTAACTGCCGCTCCATCTGAAAGCAGGTGATGGAGATTTACCTCCAATCACAGAACCGGCTTTACTGACGAGATGCGCATGGCAATCGCATGCGATTAATTGCACAGCCCTACTACAGTGCTTTGTGAACACATTAAAAAATAAATTTTAACTTCTCAAATCTCATTTGTGTGTATGCAGACTTCATGCACACTATTATTCAAAAAATAATTTAAAAAAACTTTTTATGCTTTTGAAAGTCTCTAATACTTTCAAATACTCTCAAATACAAATACAGTAAAATAGCATTATTGTAAAATATAATTATGATTAAAAATAACTATTTTCTATTTGAATATATTTTTAAATGTAATTTATTCCTGTAATGCCAAACTAAATTTTCAGCATCATTACTCCAGTCGTCAGTGTCACATGATCCTTCATAAATCATTCTAATATGATGTATAAACATTTGTTATTATTATTAATGTTGAACACAGTTGTGATCCTTGATATTTTTGATGAATGGAAAGTTCAAAAGAGCATTTATTTGAAACAAATCTTTTGTAACATTATAAATGTCACTTTTGATTAATTTAATGCGTCCTTGCTGAATAAAACAATTAATATATTTTTTAAAGATCCTACTGACTCCAAACTTTGAACCATATACATGCCCTAAAATCTAAGAAAAAGCGTCTATTTTTCATCTAAGCATAGTAAAGCAAAGCTTTTAAAATAAACAGACAAAGTTTGATTAAAGTTTCAGTTTGTTCCCAACACAAGGTTATCCTATAACTGGAGAAGTCTTTAATTATAGCACACAAATCATGTGAATTACTGTTATGATGCTTTTTGTCCTTTTGGGAGCATGCAAGCACCCATTTCTAGTTAACATTTTTCAGAATGTCTCTTTTCATGTTCCTTGTAAGAAAAGAGGTCATACAAGTTTGGTCCAATATGAGGATGAGTAAATGATGACTACTTTGCTTTTGCCGTGAACTATATATTGAAATGATCTGAAGAACAATAGTCCGTGTCAATCTCCCAGGTTTCCTCACTGAGCACATCTAAGAAGAACTAGTCGAGGATTTGACGATGTTTGCCTGACATCAAATCTGTAAAAGATACAAAGAGTAGCATAAGGGGAATCTTTCAGCACAGACATTAAACATCTGACTGTGTGAGTCTAGGGAGATATAGACGGTAATATTTGTGTGACTTCTGGGAAGTCGTATTGTTGAAAAGGAATCGTTAAGCGTTCTCTCAACTACAGTTAGTATTGTGTCTGCTTACATAGAGTGTATAGATGCTGCAATGATACTCCAACAGAAATGTTTGATATTTGATCTTCCATAATAAGATGGTTTTCTGTTTAGAGGCTAACAGGAGCATCTCGCCTGACAGCAAATTTAAGAAAGAAAAATCTCACAACAATTCATGTACATTACTGGCCAAGCTGGTGAGGTTTTTCATTATAAATACATGCATTTTGCTCAATAGATACTCAAAAGGACAGTTCACCTGAAGATGATAATTTTGTCATTATTTACTCACCCTCATGTTGATCCAAACCTGACTTACTTACTTTTTGTGGAACACAAATGAAGGTGTGTGTGTGTGTGTGTGTGTGTGTGTGTGTGTGTGTGTGTGTGTGTTGCCAAAGTTCTGCCATCTTTAAAATATTAATCAAAATGTCTTTGTCCATAAATAATGCGAAAATTTCACTGCTCAGAACTGCAACAGAAATCTAATTTCTCAGCTTTTAAAAGCATAAAACTATTAAAGTTTAATACAACACATTAAATCACAGTGGAACCCAGCGACAAGAGAATCTCAGCTCCAGCATCAAAGTACTCATATTCACAGCATGACATGAAGGGTCATTAAAGCGCAGCACACCAGCTCGTAAAAACTACAGTATATTATTTGGCTGCCAGCTTGCTGCCAAGCACAGAACAGATTTCTGAGATATTAACGATCATACGGTCTTTCCGATCTCATCAAACAGTGTTACAGTATGTGTAAAGGTCAGTCATTTGGCCTCTGAGAACGAGTCAGTCCCACAAGTGCCTTGTAATAACAGCTTTTTCATATGGCCACTGACATTCAGAGTCAGCTAAACGTGGTTTGAGAGCCGTGCCCGGGGCGCGCGTCCTTGCTGTGAGGAAATAGCAATTAACAACAGGGAATGGAAGGCAGGTGATGCCGGGCAGGTGGGATGCACGGCAGTAATTACAGAGATCCTTTAAGGCGATTCGGTTCACTTGACGCTCATCTTGGTAAAAACCCCCAGGTGGCTTTTTTTTCAAGGGGTCAGGTTCAGGTTAGCAGGGTTCGGTTAGCCTCCTGCTGGTAGATGCCATAACTACACCATCTGTAGGCCTGTAAGACTTGGAGATCTAGGAAAATGTCGTTTCGACCTGGTTCTCCTTCCTGGGTCGTTTTATGAGGTGCTTTACCTCACGAAGTCATTTGTCACTGTATGATTCAGCAGTTTGCAAAGTATTTCAACAGGTTTTCTTTCTCCTTCCAGCATGTGGGTACGCTACGAGAAAAAGAAAATTCTGTCATCAGTTACCCACCCTCATGTCATTGAGAGAACTGTATGACTTTCTTTCTTCTGCTGAACACAAAGGAATACGTTTTGAAGAAAGTTGGATGACCGTTTCAGTTCCCATTGACTTCCATACAGTGAACCAAAACTGTTACCAATATTCTGCAAAATATATGCATTTATTTTCTTCTGCTGAACACAAAAGAAGATATATTGAAGATTGTTAATAGCCAAACAGTTTTGGTTCCCACTGACTTCCATGGTATTTTTTGTCCATACAATGAAAGTCAATGGCAACCGACAAAGTTTAGTCAGCAACATTCTTGAGAATATCTTATTTTGTGTTTCTGTATGTATTTTTTTTAACGTCAATGGGAACGGTAACTATTTAGTTATCAACATTCTTCAAAATTTCGTCTTATGGGTTCCTGTATGCATTTCTTTCTTCTCCTGAATACAAAAGATAATATTCTGCTGAACACAATAAAATAATATTTTGAGGAATGTTGATAACCAAACATTTTCTGTTCTCATTGACTTCCATGGTATTTTTTGTCCATACAATGAAAGTCAATGGGAACTGTTTGGTTACCAACATTCAAATATCTACTGTTGTGTTCCTGTATGCGTTTTCTCCTGCTGAAGAATGTTGGTAACCAGACAATTCCGGATCGCTTGGACTTATATATTATATAGTATATTATAGAATACTAGGGGCCAGATTTACTAAACAGGGCAAATTAGCATTAGAGCGCAATTCCATAAATGCGCCGATGAGAGGGAAAAATTATGTGGGTGATTTACTGACAATGCGCACATTAAAGAACACAAACGCAGCCAGATTATAAAGACCAGTGCAATCTACCAAGAGCAGCGCAAATTACCACCTGCTTTAAGACATGTTTTTTGGGGTGTTAAATAATGGCACAAATACCAGTAATTTTGCATTGCGTGATTTATTTTATACTCTCCTCCCATAAATTTGGCATCTTGAAGGAAACTCCTACAAATGTATAATCAAAAATGCCAGCGCTAATTCTTCACTGCGCATCTTTAGTAAAATCTTAAAAGTACTATTTTAACACCAACACATGGTTTTTCCTGCTGTTAGTAAATCTGGCTCCAAGTACACAGTATTTTTAGTAGGCTATTTTCCTTTGGTCCATTCAATGGAAGTAAGTACGAGGAACCTCAAAAATGTAGTCGTGAACATTCTTCAAAATATCTTCTTTTGTGTTCCTGTATGCATTTCTTTCTTCTGCTGAACAGAAATCATGATATTTTGAAGAATGCTGGTAACCAAACAAATGTAATTCCCATTCCATAGTAAAATGGAAGTCAATGAAAACCGAAACTCTGTAGTTACCAACATTCTTCAAATCTTCTACAGTCTTCTTTTATGTTCTACAAAAGAAAAGTCTTACAGGTCTGGAACGACGTGAGTGTGAGTACATGATGGCAGAATATTCATTTTGGGGTGAACTGCCCCCTTAAAATTCTCAAATAGCATTTTCTCCTCTGCATAACGTGTTATTAAGTAGAATGTTTATTCCAATAGAAACAATCTCTTTCCCTTTTCCAATCACTATCTTTATGAGGAAGCCCTGGTTATCATTATTCTGCGGTAATTGCCATCCCAGGGAAAACAAACCGGTTTAAATATATGTGTTTTCTGTTTGGTTTAATGTAATTAATGCACTCGTTGCAGTTCCTCTTGCTCCGGGGTGTGTTTACTGCTCTTGTCATTGATCGTGTTGCTCTTGTAATACATTCTGAATATAGAGTCTACTTCACGGTTAAGGGGGGAAATTAAGATATACAGTGTATATAACAACATATGGATTTTCCCATTTGTTTAACATAAATTCAAAGTTACTTAAAGATTAAGAAAGAATAAAAGCAAACCTGATGATTATGCTTTCTGAAGAAAATAGGGTGACTGATCATGCCGACATGCCAGCATGATGCAAAGTTGTTTTGGGTGGTTGCTAAGGTGTTCTGGGTTGTTGCTAGGGTGTTGTTAGGCTGGTTTGTACGTGGCTGTTTACTAAGTCATTTAGTGGAAGTGTGTGGGATTTTATGTTTTATAATTTTTCATGCAAACTTAGTAGCACTGCAAAAATCTTTCCTTAGTATTTTATCTTGTTTTCCAGTACAAACTTAAAAAAATATTAAATGAAGATATATTTTTGTAAAGTAACTTTGTAAAATGTACTAACATTAAGTGAATATAGGCTTAAAACTAAAGGGAAAATTCTGCGAATGTGGTAAAATAATGGGGAAGAATAAACAAACTTCAAAGAAAACCATATATTTTCTTACCTCATTCACAAATAATTTTTCTTGTTCTAAGAAAATCTTATCTTTATCTTGGTTTAAGAATTTTTTTTTTTTTATGAGCATTTGTTGGGGTTTGTTCAAGTATGCACAATAATGGTGTTGCCTTAGTAAGAACTTTCATTCATGAAAGTGAATGTTGACCACTGCTGTCAGATAACTAAGCTAGATAACTTGTTTTATGTTCTTCTGTTTCTTGAAAGCAGGATTTACAGCTTGCAGGATTTTTTGAAGTGTGTTGTGGCGTGTCGGTCTTGAAATCGTATCTGCTACAGACTCGTGGCCTGTCAGTTTATCAGATCATAACTGCAGGGGTTAAAGCAGAGCTCTATTCCATCAACACACCTTTCCCCGCTGCTGAAATCCATCTTCACCACGCAGGACAAGTAGCTGTATTCAAAGCGAGAGAGAGATTCAATTCACATCTTTACTAATGCAGCAGGTAAAGTTCTCAGGTTGTGAAACCCATAATAATCCAATATTTACAATCCCCGAGTGAGGGGGTATATTTTCAGCGTGGATCTATAAACCCATTACTAACAGGCCTGCAGTGCTATTTATAAACCAGACCAAGGCTTTTTCAACTCTTCAGCCTGTTCTGGCTTTGAATTTCTGCTTAGGTCTTACTTTTGTCTCTGCACAATGTTATTCAGCACTCAAGAGTCTGTGCGAGTCTTGACCTTTGATGAAAGGTCATTAGGAAATGTTCATGTGATTTATGTGTAATTTACCCCTTATAAATTATAATTGCCTTAGTAAGCTTAGTATTGCCTTAGTTTAGCAATAACAACAACAATAATACTACTCTTAATAATACTATATATAATAATGTATCGACTGAAATGCTTCAAATAGATACAAATAACTCTTCATGAAAAATACAGTATTTTATTTAGTTGTTCTTAATAATAATTATTATTATTATGAACAATAATTCAGATACAATTATTAATAAAATACATATACAATAGTAACAACAACAATAATAATAGTAATAATTAAATTATTTTAAGTAAATTATTCTTGCCTTAGTAATCCCCACTAAATATAATGCTGTATATTATTCTGTAATAATAATAATAATAATAATTAATAACATTTATTATGATTATTTGTATTAATCGTAATTGTACTTGCATTAGTAAGCACCACTAAATATAGTATAATATTTTCTTTAATAATAATAATACTACTAATAATAATGTAT
>CM049810.1:20714560-20742060 GCA_027422405.1 Ptychobarbus kaznakovi | reverse complement strand
AGAAAGCTTTGTTTATTATTGTATTGTTAGGATCTGTGCAAAAACAAATCTCACTGCTCTTCAGCAGTTATTGGCAAGATAAGTGTTTACCCTAGTGAAAAATAAATATACTTAAATGTATTTCAAATACGTTTATTTCATGCTATGTATACTACAAATACATTTTCATATCTATGTACTTAACAAAATGCCCTGCAATTGTACTTTTAGTATACTAAACTGGAATAACTAGTTTAGTATTTAATGTGCTTTAATTGTGCAGAAGTAGTGCTGAAGTCCAATTAAAGACATACTTAGTATATTTGATTGTGCTAAAGTGGAACTATTGCGAATATACTTTAGGTACACTTTAAATATTTAGCATTATTATACAATCCTCTTCAAAAGTGACATTAAAACACATTTTAGGCTTATTAATAAGAAATGTGCATTGTGCACAAGTAATACTCCAAATAAAGTTTCATTAAAATGATTATATC
Organism: Ptychobarbus kaznakovi; assembly: GCA_027422405.1. Lineage (NCBI taxonomy): Eukaryota > Metazoa > Chordata > Actinopteri > Cypriniformes > Cyprinidae > Ptychobarbus > Ptychobarbus kaznakovi. The sequence goes on along the minus strand of CM049810.1, from coordinate 20,741,581 downwards.
AGTAGGTCTCGTGTTATCTGTCAGTAAATATGTTAATAGATTTGAACTGTGCTATATTATATGAAATAAATGTATTTTAAATATATAACTTTTTTACTAGGGTAGAATTTGGCTTTTAAAACATTAGTTAAATAATGAATGACTTTTCAGTCAGTTGAGATATGGGTCATTCCTACTATTCAGTGCATTTATAAATCATTTCATATCTGAATATGTTTGGATAAAAAAATAAGCTCACAGTTTAAAGATGTAAACCTTATTAGTATTGCTGTCAAACGATTAATCGCATCCAAAATAAAAGTTTTTGTTTAAATAATATATATGTTTGTACTTTGTGTATTTATTATGTATGTAAAAATATGCACACATACAGTATATATTTTGAAAATATGCACATGTATTTACATGTATATATTTACAGTATATTCATATTATATATAAATATATTTAATATATAAACATAGCATATTTCTCTGAAATATATACATGCATGTGTGTGTATTTATATATACGTAATAAATATGCACAGTACACCCATATATATTATGTACACAAAAACTTTTATTTTGGATGTGATCATGAGTAAATTCCAAATAATTGTACATTTTATATATATATATATATATATATATATATATACATGCATACATACATATTAATATATAAAAATATATTTATTTATTTTTGCTATATTTTGTAGAACTTCTATTGATTACTGCACAAGCATATAATTTTTTTTCAAAAAGTAGAAACCCATACCTACCGTATAATATGATTTTGACAGATTTTGTTGTGCAAATCAAGTTCTGTAAGTCAAACTGGTTTTGTGAAGTTACACATCACTTCACCCCTCAGGGATACCTTAAGTCAAATGAATGTGATCTAGTCACTCGTGTGAAAAGTGCCCCTCTTGTGTTTACGAGTGGTATTACATGAACCATTCTTACCAGCTCAGTCAGTGTAGAGATTCATGCTCATTCAGCTTTACTTGTATTCATAATCATGGTAGCCTAAACTGTAAGTTAAGGCAGCTTCACATACTGTACATAAATCTAAAGTATGCTTAATATGATGACGTTTAGACCATGTCAGGTTCTCTGTGTTCCAGCTGACATCTTCTCCATGCAGGAACTGGACATGGATTTAAATGGAAGCACTTTAAGTGGGCGTATTTATTTATTCATTCATTCATCTTGGTTATTTCTGTCCCGGTCGAGCTGGCCTCACGCGTTTGAGATGTATTACTCATTCAAGCGTAGCTGCAGGCACTGTAATCTAGAGGGCACACCCTTCATACTTCATGTCAATGCATATTTTAGCAGCAATACCAGTCTTAAACTTTCAGAGTCAAGCCAGTGCTGTGCAGGGTGAAACATTATTACTGACCTTTGCCCTATAATCATGTGTGATATCCAGAGGGTGGGCTTTTATTTATAATGCCTTTCTTAAGAAGCAATGTTGTTGCATGTGCATTCTGATTGGTTGGTTTACAACCAAGGGAGCCTTTATGCTATCAGCCTCCTCTGTAAAGCCTGACCTGTTACATAATATTCAGAAAATAGTGTGGTTTTTTTACGGTTTGTTGAACCTTTTGACAAAAAAAAAAAAGGTTTGCATATGTGTTTTTGTTAAGTGTCATATTTGATAGTGTTTATATTTTTGCTTATATGACAAGAATATGGAGATTGAGAAGGGAAAAACACCTCAATTTTATTACGTGGCCCAAACTGAGCAAAGATATACATTTTGGTGCAGTTGCTGATATTTATATGGCCAAAAATTAGGATAAAACTCAACCTCAATGTAACATAACAAGATCTCTATAACAGTATAGCAGACTACTTATGTATACATAAAATACATATAAATGACTGTTAACACTAATTCCCAATAATATATCAAATAATCATTCCTCAAAAGCCTGATTTTAATCACATTTTAACATGTTTTTTTATGGATAATTAAATTAAAGTAAACCTAAGTTGCTTCAGTATAGTGTGTTCATCTTGAAATATTATACAAAAATATAAAAGTTATTCTTACACAGCAATAAACACATGACACTGAACCTGAAGGGGGACATTTTTACAATTATTTAATTTTAATTTTAAAGTTACTAAATTGACTTTTTCCTTGCTGAAAAAGTCTAAACTTTCAATCAGATGACAGAAGGCATGTAGTAGATTGTGCACGGCAGGTTTTTCAGCAAAGTTTTGATCATGATGATAACATTTGCGTATCAGATATGACACAGTCCGTTTAACAAGTTTAAAACTCACCTGGGCTACTACAAAACAAATGTGTTTGCATAATATCCATCTAGGTTATGCACACTAGTAAGTAAACTGATTCAAATAACAGATAACAGATTCTTTGGGATATTTTTCTGCCTCCTCTGATGGACCGTCATTGCTTTCTAACATGTTTTCCATGTTGATTGTGGTGATAAGCATGCCCATTTTCTGATTCAAATGAAATAAGGGCTTTAGGAAACTAGAGATAACTGCAAAGCTACCACACTGTACTTCATCTCCACTGCGTGCACTCAACAGCCTGTTAATCTTTTCTAATTAGTATGTGCAAGACAGCTGAATCAAAACATGCCCGCTAGGCCACACTTGACTATTTCACTGGATCACAATTTATTTTAGTCTTCATTCTGAGCTGTATCTTCACTCCAGAGTGCTTTTACACAATTTTATGCAGCTCTTCTGACATGCTTTTTCTGTAGGTGCTAATTAGGTCCATATGCCAGATTTTATTGAACCCTTGTTTTTTTCTCACCTTTCCTCACACCTAACGTGGATGTGCCGAGGGATAGAGCAGTTCTCATACCCTTTCGTTTTAGTGACAGACCCAATCCAGGCCACAGAAACAGGCTTTTGTGCTCTGCTGAGTTCACACTTGATGCACCTGTGCTGCACAAAAGGTCCCGGTACACGTTTGCATTCTTGCTTCTATTCCACACATCTAAGGATTTATGAATTATAAATTCAAGGCAGTCCGTTAAAGAGAGGTTGTGTCCCTAACAGAATAGCCATCAAAATTGTATTCGTTTTAATTCATAAATTGAAACTGTATATAATTTTGACTTATTCTCGGATATGTAATGCATTTTTTATTAGACATATTCCTGTAAACTTAAGTTTAGTAGTGTCAAATTGATTCAAAATATGAATGAATATGAATCAAATGTTGCCATATTGCTTAGAAATAAGGGTTCTTTATTGACATCTATGGTTCCATGAAGAACCTTTAACATCCTAGGAAACATTTCATTCCATAGAAAGGTTCTTTGTAGTAGAAAATGGTTATTTAGATTAATAAAGTGTTTTTACACTAAGTAAAAATTATTTGAGGAATGCAAAATGGTTCTTCTATGGCATCTCTGTAAAAATCCCCTACCGGTAAAGTGCCACAAAAATGTCCTGCACATTTTTGAATATATAATCATGTTTGAATATATAATCTTATGCATTAAATTAGAGCATTTTAGTTTTTATTTACCACATTTTTACCATTTAATTAAAACCATCATTGTTTATTCATACCATCTAATGTTTTTGGAAGTACCTCACATGTTATGTGTAGGATATCGTGTTAATCGGTTATTCATAAATGAAATGTATTAATGAAAACATTTGCAACATTGCAACATATGCAAATGCCATTTGCAACATACAACTAAAAAATATAGGACTTTATCCATTACCGTTAAAAGTTATACACCAGAAAAGAGCTATTAGTTAACATTATGGGCAAAGTGAAATCAGCAGTCGAGGAAAGTCATTTCAGAAGAACCTTCCACTAAACAGTTCTTAGAGGGAAGAACTTTTTTTTTCTCCACTATGAAGAACATTTTGTGCAATGAAAACATTCAATGGATGTTAAAGATTCTTCATGGAACCCTAGATCGCCAATTAAGGACTTTTTTAAGATTGTAGATTGATTTTATGTTCACTGTAAAAACTAGATTAGTGAAATAATTCTAATTTAATTCCTTTTTAAAACTACATCTTTAAATTCAAACTTCTGTATTCAAATTCAGCATTTAAAAAAGCCTTCTTGATTCAATTCTGGATGGCACACAACCCTTCTAGCCAACACTCCTCGAGACAGCTGTGATCTGTAAAGCCACTTGTGATAAAGAGGCTAGTCACTGAATCAGACTGGTTCAGCAACTCATTGTCATGATTACAGCAAGGTCAGTCACCAGAATATCACTTAACACAACAACACACTCCATCACGTTCACACACCCACAAATACTGCAGATAGAGCAGATAGGAGAAGCACATGTTTGACCTCTCATTATGACATAAAAGATTAATGCTAATGCATGTGAAACATGATATACTTCACTAAACACACATTATGACTTCTCTCACACAGATACATAGATCCTGCTCTGGTCCATAATTGCCCAACACAGCACACTGAAGCACCACACCACCCCTCTCCATAAGAGAGGATGCTGGGAGATGACTTCTGTGACAGAGTTCATGTATAAACTCTGTTCATGACATGTTCATGAGTAAACAAGCTCACTGGGTGTTTCTGTTGATAGTACGCAGCTCTGAGTGGGACCATTGAGGTCATAATTGTACCTCGGGCTCATATACTACACATAAAATGTGTTATGTTTATTGTTTTATGTTCTGTTGCTTTAAGCACTTTTAATTATAGCAGTTTATTTACACTCAGATATCAGTTATACCAGAAGCTTCTGCATGATCCAGAGTGTCCTTTTGTAATATTGATGTTTTAAATTTAGATCTGAACAGATAAATTTAGATCCTCATGAAAATATCTCACGAAAAGACTTAAGGGAATTGTTGTAGTGCTTTGGCTTTGGAGTCAGGCTTTGAGAGGGTTGACATGTTTGCTCTGAAAATCAAGACTGGAGTTTTGACACTTTGTCATTTGGTCCCTCGTGTTTCAGTGAGGACTAGACCATGCGCATTTATAATGTTCCTTAATTTAGTTTTGGAAATATTAGTTGTTTTCTGGTTTGTTTTATTGAGCACATGTTGATGTTGATTATAAGAAAGTCAAAAAAGAAAGACGTGTATGCTTACAACTTCTTATATAGTTGGCAGAGGTTGATTCCAAAAGAACACATGACATAAAGTATGCATACTTATGTGTACACTACTTGCAAGACTTCTGAAAGATTAACAGTGCTTATATAGATAGAATTAAGTTATGGAACATTGATTTTGATTTATAATCTTTCAAAGAAAAAGCATTTTCTCTAGGCAATTTGCTTGCTCCAGGTTTGTGTACACCTGATGATTTATCATTTTTATTAGGATTTTAATGACTATCATCAATATCTGACTTGTTTTAAAATACATACTGTGTCTAAGATAAACACCTATCGTATCAGGATCTTAACTCTTAAATCGCCATTTAAATTAATTTTATGTAATCAACCATGTTTATATTAAACATGACATACTTTCTTATAAAAAATATATTAACACAGAGTAAAGCTCCTCTTTCGTGATATCTAAAGTTGTTAGCTACCCTTGACAGTAAACATGGTTTTAGTGTGTACCGCCGCTCCCTATACGCAGAGTACGCAGTCTGAGTAGGGCACCCACTCCCAGGGGGCACCATCCCAGTTGCTCAAAAAAAAAAAAAACTTTCATTGTATATTATTAAACTAACATATATATATGTACATAAATACAAATTTAAACATGAATACATATATAATGATTAAAAAAAATGCATTTTACGGTGAACGCAGCAGGCTAAGCACACCTGCGCCATTCCCGCATCCCCGCGCGCGCGATCGCACTATGTTTACGGCTGATTGCAAATGAACATAATTGATAGAAAACTACGCCCGTGAAGAGACATCAGCAGTCCAGCGCCGATAAAAAAAATAAATAATACAATTCAAGCCTTCAGGTACATTCATAATCCAGTGGAACTTTTATTTGGCTGTTGAGGTTAATAACGTGTTTTAATGTCGGCAATAATTTAATAACCACCAACAACGCATCTAAAATTCTCTCTGAGTTTCCATGTTCCCTTACAAAAATTAGCCATGGTTTTTATGAATAAAACCACAAATCATAGTTCTTGTAGCCATGGATGATATCCTCAAATTAAATGCTAGCCTACTTCAAATAATAGTTTAAAAAGAATTAAGAAAGTATTAAGACAATATTTTTGTGGTTATAAAAACAGACCTAACCAACAACAGCCTTAAAATGACTTAAAATGCATTATATAAAACAATGCGACAATAATGTTTGGTTAATTAATAATTATATGTTTTCATTGCATAACACTGTTAAAATACATAATGTAATACAAAATAAACAATTTATGTATATTACATATTATTACAAATGCCTTTGAAGAGAACCGAAGGCCTGGTAATTGCTGCTGTTACAGTTACAGGACGATCATATCCTTGTTGCATTGACCAAATATTTAGGCTAATTCAAATATCCACTTAATCTTTCATTTTTGGACCATCTTTTTACAATAGAAATGCTACAGCATCTATAATGTCTTCAACAAACACATGTGGACATCACAACACTTACACAAATTAACTAAGGTTTTATTGTAGTAAAATTGCTTAGTTTTCTTTTGCATGATTTTTGACTGTATTAATATTAAACTGTATTAATCAAACAATAGCCTATAAAATTATAGCTACAATTGTAATTAGTAAATAATACAGTTTAATTATAATTTATTTTATTTATTTATTGACATTTATATTTTATTAAAGTTCTATTTTGATCCCTATAGTTTTTTTTTTACATCCATAATATTTGGGGGAGGGGGCACAACAATACTGCTTAGGGCACCCATTTGGCCAGCAGTGGCCGTGAGTGTGTTTTCATGCAACTCTCTCAGGGAACAGTTAAATCAATGTTTGCCCAATGGACGCATCCATTCGAAAAGCGGGGGAAGGATGATTAATTAACACACGCGTACATTAAAGATTGTATTAAGATAACAGTCTAAACTGATTTTTTTAATACATTATAGGAATATAGTTTATATTACATATGCATTTTTAAATTATAACGCAAGGTGTATACATAAGCTGCGAGTAAGCACATCACACACCCCTTTTCCGTTGTTGGTAGAATCGTGAAGTAGGTTGGCTTGGGTTGAAAGTCGCTCGCAGTAAAAATGTTTCCCAGGATCTGCCTTCGCGTACTCAGACGCTGATCGCTCTACCAGGAACGATTACACAAGGATCTCTCGCTTAAAGCCACGCTGTCGTCAAGAGATTGACGACAGCGACAGATTAGTAAAAAAGCGCCATTATTCCAGCGGTGAAGTGAACAGAGAAACCAGGATGCCCGTGAAAGGTGGAGGAAGAGTTGCTTATCCGAATAAAAGCGACAATGTTGTAAGTATCGCTGCTGAGGGAATGTCATTTACAGTTTTTCCGGAACAGTTTTTTGTTTATTTGGGAAAATAAATCCTAAGCGTTAGAATATTTAAGATATTTTGATCAGACATAGTGTATATTAATTTTGTTTATGATAATAAGGTTGCTTCAGCCAATGGAATGCTGCACTGAGTGTGAACTTCACCTGTTGAGTTTTCCTCAAGGCGGACGCTACGGTTTCAGCACTCTCCTGTCAACTTTCATTTACTTTTAGAACCGATTATATATATTTATAATGGTCAGAAATGATCTTTAACTGTGTAATGTCCTTGTCATTTAGAGACGCCCACGTCTAAATACCATTATATAGAAACAAAACGGGGATTGTTGTAGTGCTTTCGCTTTGGAAGTTGCTGACATGTTTGGCCTGAAAAGTCAGGTTTGAAGTTTGACGTTTTGTCGTTTGGTCTCTTGTTTTCCATTGAAGACTTCCGATAGATTGTTGACATAAACCAGAGACACTACAGGTTCAGGTGTTGTGTCTAAATCATTCCACTAATTCCAGCTTTTGAATAGATTGGTTAAACAGCACAAGTTGGTATTGAGCATATACTATAAAATCGAAATAAATATATTGTAAAATAAAGTTGTAAAGTGCTAGCACATTAATGTTTAATATTTGGTTTTGGACAGTATGAGTCAAAAGTTTGGACACACCTACATAATTTGTTATTATTATCCACATTTATATTACAGTAAAGTTATGAAATAACACAAGGAAGTAAAGGAATTATATAGTTACCACAAAATGTTAAACAAATGGAATGGAAATGATCCTAATGTCTTCAGTCGTCGTCCTAGGATTTTTTTAAACAGTATTTAAGGATTGGCAAGTATGCTAGACACTTGTTGATATTTCAATATTTTTTTGCATTTGCAAAATTAAGAATATATATTTTTTCTACATTAAAAAAGGCATGATCTGGATGAATAGCTGTTACTAAGTACATACAAATGGTCTATAGCGAAATCAATATGGTTATAAAATAATAATTTAGATATGAAATGAACACAAAAGGTACAATAAAATCCTGTTTTATATTGTCAGCTAAATTAACACAAACATATGGCCTACTATTATCTAGTAAAAAAAAAAAAAGATTTCATGTGAGATTTATATTTGTCTACAAAACTAATTATTTCAAACATTCACATTAAAAAAATATTATCAGGATGAACTTTAAATCCTTCAGTCAAGTCTGTCCAAACGTTTGACTGGCAGTGAACTTGCCTATAACTCAATCTTTGCATCAGCTCTAGTATTTATGATTTCATATCAGCTCAACTACTGATGCATCAGAAAATAACTTCTTTAAACTGTTAGTGATGCAGAAGCTATTCCTGGAGCTCTCTGTGAGTGATGGGCCCAGGTCATCTTGACTCTGTTTGAGTGAATTTATGGTTGTGTCTCATTACATATAGTGAGCTGCTTACATTGAATACATTTAGGGGCGTTCTGAACCAGCCGAGCTGATGTTACCCAAAAATGCAGTCTAGGTATGCAGCTCAATACATTATACAACTCAACCTATATATTGCCTCTTGTTGCCTCATCCGAATGGACGGTTGATGTTGTCGCCTCAGTGTGGAGGTGTTGTGTTCACCCCAGTTGCCTCCTCATTTGGCTTGGTATTTTCTGTCTGGTTTGGCCCAGCGGGAGAGCAGCTTGGGCTGCAGATTATCAGACCTCATTATTCAGGAGAGAAGAGGCCTGATTCTGATGTTAGGATGAGAAGAGCTGTTATAATCACACCCAGACTTACAGCTTCTCGAGAGCCAATCTTCTTATACTCACACTCTCAAAACTGATTTAAAGTCTTTACTACTTCTGTGAGCAATATTCAGTGCATTCAAGTTAACTTAATGAAAGTTTGAGGACTTGTTTGTGTGTAGAATATGCACAAATGCAATTATTCATTCTAATAATATTATAATTTACCCTCATGCTGTTGCCAAATGTATATGCTGTTTATAGTAACCTATCTGATTTGTGTGCTAATTTCCAAGTCTTGTGAATCTTTGTGTAACAGACCATTCAATGGAAATCTCATTTGTCCTTCTGCACATTTGAACCGAGGTGACTCATTCACTTACGACAAACACCTCCACCTTATTTGCATCCATGTTCAGATTAAAACGATACATGACAACATATTGACACCTAGTTTGGTGTCATTGATTCTTAATGGTGATAGATTATTTCATGTGCTGTAGCTGAACGTCATTTGCCAAATGAGATTTGAGAGTTGCTGCATAGGGAAATCATTTCTGCATGTTTGTCAAATGACTTCTAAATCCTCTCAATATAGTGCTCTATAGTAATATAGAGTCATTTGAACCACTTTCATCTTTTTATGTTGTTTTTTTTTATTTTTTTTTTAAACTAAACAACTATGGTAACCACAAACACTGTTATTCTTGGAAAAGAAAAAGTGAGAAACACTGATGACTGAATATTTACTGTTGGGTAAAATAACAGTTTAGATACGATCTTCTCAGTTCAGGGCTTGACGCTTGCTTTTTCCCAAGGAGCACATGTAAAATGGGAGCAAAATAAAGATAGGAAAACATGAAAACATTTTTTAAACACAGAAAACAAATATCTAAGGATCTGTTTTTCCTTAATAAATGGATACAAGGAGATATTTGAAAGCAACACGATTCAATAGAATACAAAATGTACTTTAAGTTTTTTTTATATTTCAGCTTCAAACTGTGTTTAATAATTATGTAATTATTATTAGGCATACTTTAAACTATATAAACTGTGTACTAATAAACAAATTATTGTTCCAGTCCTATTAAAATATTTATATTAAATAATATTTATTAAATAGCTGAAATTTTACACTGATGCCAGATACAGTTTATTGTGCTACCAAAATACCAATAATAACATATATAAAATAACTTTATGCATAATGCAGGACATTTAATTATAAGCAGGCCTAAAATACACTTGGACTCTTATTTTAAAATGTCAATGCTTAACCATTGCCGTCTACAACATAGTAAAATATAAACACTAAATATTGTCATAATTTATCAATAATTGGGATAATTAATCAAAAGCAAATACGTAGCATTTATTGACTGATTACTGCATTGTTACTTTAAAACATGCAACACTTATGTTAATTTGATTAAATCATAGGTTTTGGAAGTATAATAATCACATTAGACTGTATTGCGATTCCTGAGGACCTTTTTTCACACACAGGTTCCTAAATACATTTTAGAGGCAAATGCGAGTGAAAAGCTCACATTATTACTGTTAGAATTACCTATTGTATTGTTTTTAGCATGGTACCGTTGTGTCTAATCAGGCTCGTCTAGGGGTCGCTTGCTCCCCCTGACCAAACACGTGGAGCAACATACTCGAATCCGGCCTAATCCACTAGAAGGCTTTTAATTCTGGCTAGCTGCCTTTAATCTCCCGCGAGGCTGCTTGGCTTTGGTTTTTCCGCTTCAATCATACCTTTTAATTAGGATTCTCTGTTTGCGGATTCATATTCGGACATAATGTCCTCTAATAATAGACGTGCACATCCTGAACGAGGACAAAGACAACACTGACAGCCTTGTTGTTTTTGAAAGACGTGTTACGTCTGCACATACAGTACACCAGTGAGTGTCTTAACGCAGCTGGTTTATTGCAAACGCTTTGTGCCAGGCACAAGGGCACTCGGTTTACATTCCTCCTGCACAGGCTGCACTGCTCTAGTGGTTAGAATGAAACAATGGTTCCACCTGTCGCTCACATTCACTTCAAAGGATTAAACCAATTAAACTGCTAGTATGTGTTAATCTGTTTTGACACCTAAATTGCCACCTCACTTTAAAGTCTGAATGGGGGTGTGTGGCAAACAGTGATCGTCTCATTTTTTTCTTGGAGGGCAAAAGCTGTAATTTGCTTCTGCATGAAGATAAACTGTAATTATGTAATAAAATATATTTAGTTTGGCTTATGCATATCAAGGCTTTTACTAAGAGCCAAGGCTATATCCATGTCTTGAACACCGGGGGTGGAGCGATTGTGGGTTTTTTTGTGGAAGGGAGGGGTAGCTGTAATGGTCTATTTATTAAAAGGAATTCAACAATTAAAGGGTTTTAAACGATTTAAGGCAATAAATAAACAGAAATAATAGGATAATGCTTCTAAATGACATGGAACAGTTTGAGCCTCTGCGCTGGATATTTTGGGCCTTTGCCCCTCTCACCAGGGTGTACATCCTGTATACATGCACTTTTATCAGGAGTTCGGTTCATGCAAGCTGTGTGATCGTTTGATCTCAGTTGGACACACAGAGTGATGTCGAGATCAGTTCTCATGTACTGCAGTTTCCTGTCTTCTCATCAAAATTTAGTTTAAAAGAAAAAAAAGGTCCTCTTTTAGATTGACATCTTAGACAAAGTCTTATGATTTTCCAGAAGTTGTTATTTCCTCCCTGGCCGCAAGGAATTAGATTGGGCTTATCTAGGAATGGACAGGATGAGGACAGTTTACAGCTTGCTTCCTCTGCTGCGTTGCTTTCCTTTTTAAATGTACCACACCCTAAAGATTGCCGACCCTGTGCACAGAGAAACCTCATTAGGTCCCTTCGGCTCTCCAGACGTTGTCCTAATCGCCCGGTGATGACAGATTTCTGGGAAGTGCATCTCTGTCCTTCTCTATCATATTTGACATGAGTCATTGTGTTGTGGATTCAGTGAATGTTTTGTAATTCCAGGTCGTGCTGCTTCTAATTTAAGTTTCATAACCTTGTGATGGAAAGTTTTTTTTCCCAAGGTTCAAGTTCTTTTATTCGTCACATACTCAATTATACAGCATATAATCAGTAGTGAAATGTAAATGTCCGCTCAATGGACAGTGCTAAACATCATATTTGACATGTTGTGCAATAAAATAAAATGCAATACAGTATTGTGGACTTAATAAATAATAATATAAACAGGGATGTGAATGTGAAAACGGTTGTTTTGTACACATTCCTGTCGTGAGACTAGGAGCTTCTAAGTTATCATAACCTTGCCAGATGTGATGTTTGTGATTTGAAGTTTTTTCCCCTCCCTTTAAGGGTTTCATCAGTTTGGGGTGTTGCTTTAATTTATGGTTTAATTGAATTTACCATAGGGTCAATTTGAAGCAGATGTGTGTCAGTTTGTTTTCTGGTTTCTGCAATTACTTAGTCATAAAAAGATGCTTCTTTTAGCTGGAGGGCAGATTTGTTGTGTAGAAGGGCTATTTTGATTTCCCCTGAGAATATGGCTCATTAGCGAATGCTAGGTGAGATTACTTAACAGGGGCGATGGCAAGTAATTGTTTTAGTATAAACAATCATAAAGGACAATCATTTATCTATTCTTTTTAGTCTTTGTTGTATTTTATTTGTGAGTAAAATACTGGCTTAAAGTCACCATGATTTTTCTGAATGTATATAATAGATCTTATTGTGAATGATTCATCCATTTATGTTACATGTTTCATTTAAAAACAAATAGTTTGACTTTGTAATGTTTAATCAAAATGTCATAACTCGGTTTTCTCAATTTGAAATTGATCCTTCTTAGATCTTAGTTTTAGTACAAGTTTTAGTAATCTTGTGTTTTTGTAATTTGTTTTATTTTTTTAACATATGTCTGTATAATTTTTTATAATTTTTTTATTTAAGTTTGAGGTATTTTAGTACCAAGTTCATTTTAATTTAGTCAAATGTTGCTCTGGTAATAAGTTTTTTTTTTATTAATTATTATTTCAACTAACATACATTTTTTTCAACCAACAAAATATATATTTTTTTTTTATTGGTTATTTATTGTTATTTTTGGTTCTAATTTATTTTTTTAATATATAAAATTATTTATTGGCAAAAATGACTTCTCTCTGGTTATGTATGCCAGACTTCTCCAGTTACTTCTGTGTCATTATGACTTAAAGTATAATTACTAAAACCAAAATGTATAAAAACAAATTAGAGTTGTGTCTATGACATAAAAACTACAGTGAAGTTAACAATCCACTGAAGAAATGTACTAAAATCAAACTGAAGTTTAAATAAAATGTTAAAAATAAAAATAATTTAATTAAATCATCATGCTTAATCCAAATATATAAATGTATGCAGCAAAAACACTTAAATATTGATTCAGAACTTATTATAGTACATTAAATACAATATTTTTCAACCTCAATTAAACCTATGACATCCATTGTATTTATCTGTGAAAAAAACACTAATGCTTTGGGAATTACAAACATTCGCACAAATCCAATTATTGAGCTATTAGAGTGTGTCAGAGATGTGACCTCAGACAGACAGCAGAAGAGGGGATGGTGGACGAATGAAAGAGTTGTTTACACCAGTGCAGTGAAAGCAGAGCATTGTTCCTCCAGAAACGCTCTCTGAAACAATGAAGCTCTCATGCTGGAGAGACCCTCAGAGGAAGAGGGGAGTTTGAGGACTGGAGATCTATTAAGCCTGCTTATACAGTATGTGATGGAAATTATAAAAGATGATCCAAGATCTAAATTTCCACTTGTGTGGTAACAAACCTTGAGTTGATCCTGTTCCTGTTGCTCTTACACTACAGTATGTGTGTATAGGGTGGCACTTCAAACATTGCCTGTATTTTGTCATTTAATGCAACAGAACCAAGAGTGCTATGTTATTGTCATGGCTTTTTGGACTAATGGGTATAAAAAATCTTGAAGTACCATGAAAATACCACAGTACAGTACCGTGCTAAATATATTTATTTTCTACAGTATTTATTAGTAAGAGCTCGATTCTGTTTTTCCTCTCAACATTTTAGTTCGATTCACTACTGATAACGGTGAAAGTTTTCAGTTCTCAATGCTATTTTTGATATCACAGCAGAAAATAATATGCTTTTGAACACTCAAATTCATATTTATAGTGTAAGATTTATAAATGTAATTAATTACTTTATAAATTAATTATATATTATTATATTGATTCTCATATGTGACCCTGGACAACAAAAACGGTCATGAGTTGCACGGGTATTTTTGTAACAATAGTCAACAATACATTATACGGGTCAAAATTATCATTTTTTCTTTTATGCCAAAAATCATTAGGATATTGTTCCATGAAGATATTTTGTAAATTTCCTACAATAAATATATAAAAACTTAATTTTTGATTAGTAATATGCATTGCTAAGAACTTAATTTGGACAACTTTAAAGGCGATTTTCTCAATATTTAGATTTTTTTGGACCCTCAGATTCCAGATTTTCAAATAATAATTGTATCTCTCCCAAATATTGCCATATCCTAACATAGCTTTCAGATGATGTAGAAACCTCAATAAAAAAGACCCTTATGACTGGTTTTGTGGTCCAGGGTCACATATTGTTTTCCACAATATGCCCTCTTTAATGTTTGCACCGGATTTAAATAAATCAGGCCCAAAGGCTTTTTATTCTTTATTGCACTTTGGACATATATACCATGATTTCTTAGTTCAGATACATTTTATTTTAACTAATTTTAGTATTTTTATTGTAGTTTATTATTAAAAAATCTAATTTAATATATTAATATTTAATTTGTTACTATTATATTTTTTCATTTGATTTGAATCTATTACTTTATCTTGCATTGATTTGAAACTGTATATTTTTTGTGGTATTGAAGTGTTGGTTCTTTGTGACATCCATGTTGCCCCTAAACTCACATTATCTGAACAAGAAATTGCTTTGGTGCTCATATATTCCTACACCCTAAGCCCAAATACCACCCTTTCTCAGAAAGTGTTGTGATCTGTCAGCACATTAGCTGGGAGAAAACAATCTCTTCTTTTACCAGAATACAGGTACATCTCCAAAAATTTGAATATCATAAAAAAGGTCAATATTTTTTGTCACTCATTTCAGAAAGTGAAACCCATATATTATATAGATTCATTACACATAGAGTGAAATATTTCAAGCCTTTATATCTTAACATTTTGATAATTATGGCTAACAGATAATGAAAACTCAAAATTCAGTGTATAATTCAGTGTATAATATTCAAAATTAGAATATTACATAAGATCAATAAAAAAGGATATTTTAAACAGAAATGTCAGGCTTCTGAAAAGGTATGTTCATTTCTATGCACTCAATACTTGGTTGGGCCTCCTTTTGCATGAATTACTGCATCAATGCGGCGTGGCATGGAGGCAATCAGCCTGTGGCACTGCTCAGGTGTAATGGAAACCCAGGTTGCTTTGATAGCGGGCCTTCAGGTCATCTGCATTGTTGGGTCTGGTGTCTCTCATCTTCCTCTTGACAATACCCCTAGATTCTCTATGGGGTTCAGGCGGCGAGTTTGCTGGCCAATCAAGCACAGTAACACCATGGTCATTGAACCAGCTTTTGGTACCTTTGGCAGTGTGGGCAGGTGCCAAGTCCTGCTGGAAAATGAAACCAGCATCTCCATAAAGCTTGTCAGCAGAAGGAAGCATGAAGTGCTCTAAAATGTCCTGGTAGATGGCTGCGTTGACTGTGGACTTCAGAAAACACAGTGGACCAACACCAGCAGATGACATGGCAGCCCAAATCATCACTGACTGTGGAAACTTCACACTGGACTTCAAGCAACATGGATTCTGTGCCTCTC
Organism: Ptychobarbus kaznakovi; assembly: GCA_027422405.1. Classification (NCBI taxonomy): domain Eukaryota; kingdom Metazoa; phylum Chordata; class Actinopteri; order Cypriniformes; family Cyprinidae; genus Ptychobarbus; species Ptychobarbus kaznakovi. The sequence continues at coordinate 20,725,517 of CM049810.1, read as the reverse complement.
CACTCTTCCTCCAGACTCTGGGACCTTGATTTCCAAATTAAATGCAAAATGTACTTTCATCTGAAAAGAGGACTTTGGACCACTGAACAACAGCAACTTTTTCTCCTTAGCCCAGTAAGATGCTTCTGACGATGTTTCTGTTTCAGAAGTGGCTTGGTAGCCCTTTTCTGAAGATGTCTGAGCGTGGTGACTCTTGATGCACTGACTCCAGCTTCAGTTCACTCATTTCTTCCTTCCAGTCAACTTTGCATTTAATATGCTTTGATACAGCACTCCTTGAACAGCCACCCCTCCTTTCAGTAATACCCTCTGCGACTTACCCTCTATGTGGAGGGTGTCAATGATCGTCTTCTGGATCATTACCAAGTCAGCAGTCTTCCCCATTATTGTGGTTTCAAAAAACAAGAGATACCACAATTTATACTGTATTTGATGGTCATTTATTGAAACTCAAATGTAAATATTCTAATATTTTGAGATACCTATTTTTGACTTTCATTAGCTGTAAGCTCTAATCATCAAAATTAAAACTAAAAACTTGGTGTTTTACTTTACATGTAATGAATTTAAAATGTATGAAAGTTTCACTTTTTGAAATCAGTTACAAGAAAAAATGAACTTTTTCACCATATTCATTTTTTTAGATGTACCTGTAAGACCACAAGGTTTGAAATGTCAATAAGAATACATTGTCCTTAAAAAAATGACATGAACTACACCACCCCCCCCCCCCCCGCTGGCCTGCAGCTTGTTGGCATCCGACATGCTTTGGTTTTGAGGTTTCTTTTATTTAGTGACTGCTCTCGAATTCCCTGAGGAGCTCTACTCAATCATTCGGAAATGTCTTGGTATCCCTCATGGAAAGCAGAGGAAGGGAGTGTTGGTTTCGTAAGCGGAAGGTTTGTGTCGTCTGACTGCTGCGAGTAAGCGTGTCTCCTGTGTTCATCATATTACCTTTCAGCTCGTCATCAGAAAGCCTTGACCTGATTGGCTGAAACCTGCAGTGTGGGCAGTCCCGTGCCCTTACGTGTCCCTCAGGGCAGATCTGTTTTTTTTTTGTTATGCAAAGCGTTGTGGGAAGTATACAGGTGTAATCTGCTACCTTCTTATCTTTCACCATTTGTTTGTTTTGTTTTAATGCTTTGACTCAGCAGAGCAAAGGAATGTGGATAGTCGAGGATCTCGGCTCGACTTGAGAAGCGCTGCGCAGGATGGCTGTTAGGTTTCTGCATCAGGTAACTGGTAATGGCTGTAGGTGTGCACCTGATACCTGAAGGAAAAGCATACAGTACACCGGCTGATGGAGCGCAGGCTCGTCCTGTGCTGTCTGAACGCTGTTGTGAGGTGGTGCTTTTTCATAGCTGGACTTTTGACCTGTAGGAAGCTCGGCCTGAGCTGCATAATGTGCAGGCATTCATACTGGTGTGTGACTTTAATTACTGAAAATATTGAATCACGTGAAGCTAAATAAAAACTTGAGCTAAAACCTGAATCTAATGCATCTGCTAAACCTTACCAGTCTTTAGTTAGGAATTTATTATTTTTAAGGTTTTGCATTAGAGAGATAGACAGATAGATAGATAGACAGATGATGGATGAGTATCTGTCTGTCTGTCTGTCTGTCTGTCTAATCTCTTTTACTATCTGTTCTATAGTTCTGTCGCTCTATGTATCAGTCTCTCTATCATTCTGTCTGTCTGTCTGTTTTTTATTCTATCCTTTAGAAAAAGTTGTATCTTTTGTTCTTTACCCCTTTAGCAATTATATTAAATATTTACCTAAATAAAGTTTCAACTATTGATAATAAATAACAGGTGGCATTGTTTATTTAGAACTGCATTTGTCTTTGATAACACATTGATGTTTGGGCTTTTTTTGTTGCTTGCTGTACCTTCAGCTGATTGAATAACAAGATTGCATGTATCACAAAGAACCATAAACATCAGATGTTTTGACAAACAAATTATGTTGTTTGTGTTTTCTTGTTTGGCTTTTTTTTTAACGAGAGCTTTTATTCTGGCATTAGCAAATGTGTTGGCACATTGGAATGTTCGGAAAACTCAGGAAATACCATGATAATATCCCGGTGGATTGTTTTAGTTACACATTGCCATTAAAAACAAGTGTCACATGGTATTCTGACTTATACGCCATTGTAACAACCCATGATATGATCTGTTTACTTTGATGACTGTGCTTGAGAAATTTAGCTGTAACCAAACAGGATACACATGAAAACATCTGAAGATTTCTGTAGTTTAGGCCTTTGCTTAATGACTAAGAAGAGTCTGACACATACATGTTTGTGGAATGCAGGGTCGGGTCAGATGGGAAGTGGGTAAAATTAGTCTGCTGTACACATGCCTGGGAGTTTGTCTCGTTGAATAGATGTTTGGGTGTGCGTCAAGCGTGGCTTGACCTCTGTTTTTGGGATGAGCAAGCTTTGCACATCCTCTTTGCTCTGTATATGCGTGGCATAGTTAAGACAACTATTGTTTTACTATCATTATTTACGGTGCAAGCGTGACCTCTTTCTCAGTGCTGCGAGTTATTTTACTAAAGGCTCCACAAATTATGCATCAGTGCAAAACCCATCATAATAAGATTCACGTGAGCATCAGTTTACATGAGCCCTCCAATCCCACGCCAAGACCATGGGAAACATACCGCCATTCTGGATTAGACGCCTCCTCATTCCAGGGATGTAAAATCACTGTGGCAGAATAACCGGCGCCGTGCTCCGCACTTGTCCAGACATTTTCTTTTGAAAATATTAGTGAGTAGCATCAGATTGCACAGCAGGAATGCTCTATATAAGGCGGTGAGGTTGCAAACCCTCATAGAAGACGACACTGTGACCTTCAGATCTCCTTACAGCGTGTTCTTCTGTGTCAGAATGGTTGTGATGTTTGGGATATTTGGCTTGCAGGGTCGCTGTGATTGGGCCACCACCAGCCTTCGCCGTAACCCTGACCTGCCCCAAAAATACCAGAACTCCTTGAGCTTCATTCCTCCTGTCTATCTCTGTTTCTATGAAATTCATGATGCCTCATGTTTAAGAATGCTTTTATACACTTGAGCACAAGAGGTCAAAGTTTGGGTTGCATGCAAAGGGTGTGATTCTTGTAAACTGAACAGCAGAAATGAGCCCAATGTTTTTAGTGCTAGTTTTGAATACAGAAGTGGTTTAGTCAGCCCTCTTCATATACCATTAGTTTTAGTTTGCTAATAACCCTGATCTGACTATTCGCATGTGTTCTCTCTTTACTTGAATATTTGCTTGACTGGAAATACTCAAAAGATGCATGCATTTAGATAACTATTGATTCAATTATTGGGGTTCATGTTATTTATTTATTTATTTATCGAGTACCCTTACACCCTTCAACTGCTGCTCTATAATAACACAGGCACTATCCATTTTTGAAATATTGTGTAAATAAATTGGTAGCTGCATACTGTAGAACAAACAGTGCCATTGCAAATGTCATTGTTGACCAATGTAATATTGACTCGAAACAAATCTATTCCAAACAGAGAATGACACACTCTTATGATGACCCTCAGACTAATTATTGGATACACAAGTACATCTGTACCCACAAATGTACTACACGAGATACCTCAAACTTTTAAATTTCACTTTTGGCCCTTCACATTCATACCAGCACCTTACAGGACAACAGCACGAGGGAGGATAGCAAGCACAGATAACAAACACTCGCGATAGGTGTTCTGCCCAGTTTCCAGTCTTCACTGTAACACTTCTGCTCAGAGGCTTTAGCCTGAACTCAGATGAGCTGCATGAGGACACGACTGATAAACGACCACAACTTTACATGCTTTTTTTCTCCAATGACCACCATTTAACATGCCTCTGGCTGCATAGTAGGCAATTATCGAGTATAGTGGAGTTGCTATTCTGAGATGCTAAGTCTCTCTCTTCTCTCTGTGTGTGTGTGTATAATGTTTCAACATCCAATGCCAGAAACCTGTTCATGGTATCGTTTACATCACATAGCAGGAGTGAGCATGGCTAAGTGAGGTGTCATCCCTTCGGTAATGACACGGAAGCTGGGATGGCATCGGTAGCTGTTGTATTATTAGCGGAAGGAGTGGCGCTTGAAAAATGTTCCTCATCTCTCGTAGCCATTTGGACGTGTTTTTATCTCTGATACCCCTCAACAGGCCACTCACAGAAATTTAATATACAGACGAGCATGGGCCATCCACACATCCAAATAAAGCTTTATCCCACACCACGGATTACAGAACACCGGATCCTTGTCTGAGATGCACACTGACCCTTTATACGACCGTCTATTCGATGTAGATAACACTGTTAAAGCCTCACTACAGGATGGGAAATAGATGGGCATCGGTTGAGGAAAATGTGGCAGCTGCTCGGTGAAACGGCACCATTTGTTTCTCTTTGAAGATGAAGCAGCGCTTCAAATGAGTCGGAACAGAACGGGGTCATCTGATTTAGGACGCGGGAAGAGGATGTGGACTTGGGTAATGCACTTGTGTTTCTGTGCTTTGATCTTGATTTATTGTCAAATAGAAGTGTCAGTGGGAATCTGGACTTTCTGAAGTGTCTCTTAAGAACATGCCAAGCCATTCAGCCAGTTTTTCTATCAATTTTTTAGGCTTTACTTTGATGACGTTGAAGTAAAAATGCTGACAGTTTTCCATACTTTCTGACTGCATGATTTTTTAATTTGTGAGGAACAGAACTGTGTTTAATATTTTAGAGTGGTAAGAGACAACTTTTAATAAGACATGAACTTGGCGTAGATTTAATGCGTTAGTTTCTCAGAACAGTGCTGGTTCACTTCATGTCAACTGATCCAACACTCATTCGAGTTTTTGTTTTTTTATGTATTCTAATCTTTTTTTTTTGTAGCAGTGTATGTATATATACACTGGTATGATTTTTAAAAATGTTTTAATGTCTTGCGTTCACCAAGGCTATATTTATTTGATCAAAAATACAATAAAATTTATATTAAAACACTTTAAATGAACTTTTCTATTCCATATTTTAAAATGTAATTTATTGCTGTGATGCAAAGCTGAATTTTCAGGATAATTTCACCAGTCTTCAGTGTCGCATGATCCTTCAGAAATCATTCTATCATGATTTACTGCTCAAGAAACATTTATCATTGACCTGCCCCAAAAATACCAGAACTCCTTGAGCTTCATGCCTCCTGTCTATCTCTGTTTCTATGAAATTCATGATGCCTCATGTTTAAGAATGCTTTTATACACTTGAGCACAAGAGGTCAAAGTTTGGGTTGCATGCAAAGGGTGTGGTTCTTGTAAACTGAACAGCAGAAATGAGCCCAATGTTTTTAGTGCTAGTTTTGAATACAGAAGTGTTTTAGTCAGCCCTCTTCAAAAATACCAGTAGTGCCAAGTCGATTTTATGTATTTAGCAAAATTTTATACGACCCAGGACAATTTAGGGTTATTTTAGTAATGATAAATATTATATTATATCTATTTATTTATTTATTTAACTCATTTTTTATTTTAAACTTAGATTTTTTTTGTTTTTCATATTAATTATTTTATTCATTTTTAGTAATTTTAATAATTACAATACTTCAACTTAAAAAGATTTTATTTCTGTTAGTTGTCTAACATTTTAATATTTTTTTTTAAATAATATTTTCTTAAAGAACTCCATGAAATGAAAATGAGATAAAAAATACAAATATGTTTGAAAACAACTTTTGAAAATGTTGAATGAATTTTGAATTCAGTCTTCAGTGTCACATGATCCTTCAGAAATCATTCTATCATGATTTACTGCTCAATAAACATTTATCATTATTATTGATTATTGAAAACAGTTGTGTTGCTTAATATTTTTGTTAAAACTGTAATGCATTTTTTCTGGATTTTTTTATTATTAATAGAAAGTTCAGATGAAAGCATTGATTTGATATATTTTGTAACATTATAAGTGTATTTACTGTCACTCGATCAGTTTAACGCATTCTTGCTGAATAAAAGTAATACAAAAAAAATCGTACTAATCTCAAACTTTTGAACGGCAGTGTATGAATTTAAGCTAGCTGGTTTTTGCTCTAGATGAATGCTGTTAGTTTCATCACAATGTGCCATAACTGTTTTAAGCATTAATTGTAGAATCCATTTGTTATGGTCTGATAGGTTCTAAAATAGGAAGTGTTTTTATTTAAGGAAGCGCATGCAGAAAGGGGGAAATGTTTTATTACAGGAGGAACCATATGGAAAGTGACAATGAATTTCAAGGAGACTCTTAATCATGTGCTAATAGTCTGCTCACAGCTCGAGCAGAAATGATCTGAATTCATAGAGGAACGCACAGCTTGTTATATGTCATGGTGTATGCAGAGAGGACTGTGTGTGTGGTGTTGAAAATGTATTTAAGGTGCACGGTTGAAATGTAAAAGGACATTTACAATCATGATTTATCTTCATTTAAAGCTCTTTTTTTACCACACATGAAACGTCACTGAAATAGGTGTCTTCACAAATCAAACTTGTCTGTGTGTTATAGACTCTGTACAGCCTCTGCCTGTCATTTGGCATGCTGACATTAGATTGGCTGAAATATCTTTGGAGGCGGGGCTTTGGAGAGAAGCTGTCTTGTTTAGGATGTGATGGGAAGTTTGCCAAACAGCTGAAATGATTGATTTGAATGGCTGACAACAGCAACTTTAATGTCATTTAAGAATCTATGAAACTTTATCAGATATATATAGCTATTGATTAATTATTTTTTTATTTTAATTTTATTACATTTTCATATAATTTTTTTTAATACCACAACCTGATTCAATTGATTTGAACGGCTCCAACATAGTGTTGTTTTGACATGAATTTAGATAATAATTCTGCAGGGTTTTTGCAATCTTTGAAAAAAATATTACTGCTGTGAGTTTTTATTTTCACAGCATTCTTAAAGTATTTATTTTTCCAAATATTTTTCAGTGTCGCTCGCCAGAGATGCTTGTTCAACAATCTAGATTACAAAGACGTTCTTTCTCCATCCATTGCTGGAGTTGTTTTCTGAGACAGTTAGTGCTTTATTTTGGAGGACTGGCTGTCCAGTGGAGCAAACAATAAGCATCAGTCTGTGGATGTCTGTCCCTGTGCTGCTCTCTCTGGAAGTGTAAGTGTTCTCTCGCTCTATTTTTACACCCCAGTGTTCTGAGCAAAGAGTAACTGTGCTCCAGTAAGTTTTTTTTTCTGTTGGGGATTCATTGTTTTCTCATAGGAATGATGTCAAGGCCTTTTTGCTTTTTGGTTACTTGTTAAATTAGTGTCAGTACTGAGTAATACAAATCAACCACTTGTATCATGTTTGCCATGGAACAGCTTGTGAATACACATTGTTGCTGTTAGTGTTGTCACGGTACCCAAATTTCAAAATATTCAAAAAAACGTTTTACTCTCACCAACGTAACAAAAAAAAAAATGCTCGTGAGCAAATAAAATGAGATGAACAGTTTTGATATATTTTATGTCATTCCTCATGAGAGGCATGAGACTGCGGGCGGGCGCAGGCGTGTTTGTGGAAAATATGGTGCTCTCTCTCCATTCATTCATTCATTCATTCACACAGATACTCGCAGAACATGGGGATTCATATTTGAATCGACTTTTGCGGCTTAATATTTACAGATACTAGTCCGTGTCGCGATTTGATTTAAGTGTAAAGAGCTACTTGTGATTTAATTAATCCAAACTTTTACAAATTCCGTGACATTCCGCGTTAAAATGTAAATTCAGTTTTTATGACTGGATTCCGCGATTCCGTCCGCGTTTTCTTCATCATAGGGCCCTACTTTTTGATATAAAACAAAGTCTGGACTTTCAAATATTTTTAATTTAGAAAGCATGCCTTGATTATTTTTAAATAGTTTTTTTATGTGTTTTAGTTGCTACATTAAGTAGTTTTGAACTATTTGAAGAGGAAGAGCATTTCTGCTAAAATATATGCACTATATTACATATTATATTTTTACTTAAAGATTGTCTTCATTATTTAATGCATGTTTAAATAAATCGGTCATAAAAACTAAGTTTTTGTTACAGCCACTCTGTTTTTGTAAATTAAACAATTAATTAAATAATTAAAAAGTTGATATAAAAGCTGCCTTTATTTATTTACACCTCAGTTTTTGTTTGAGTGTTGATTATTAAAGAAATGTTATTTAATAATTCATTATTAAATAAATTATGTTCAGTTTCAGGAAATTAAGACTTTGATTTCAGTAAAAAAAATGCATCACTGATAAATACATAATACTAAAAGACTTATTTATGCTACAAATACATGTGGATGTGGAAGCCACCCTCCTAAAGCTTTTTAAAAGCGTTGTAAAGTTTCCTCAGCAGTGCGCTATGTTGAAATATTAAAGTGAAGACCGTTGTCCTGCGGATCGCTGCAGTCTCTTGGGATTTCTTGAGTGTGTGTGTGTGTGTGTGCATAGGCTAATATTGTATACACTCCGTCAGTACACACATAAATATGTAGGTATTGATCTGTGTGTGTGTGTGTAAATGTAGGCCAGTTGTGTATTAGGACACATACATAAGAAGAGGAGCCGGCAGAATCACAGCAAGAGAACGAAAGAGAGAGAAAGAGAGAGAGCGCAGACATGAAAACGGTGATGTGCCGAGAGTGGGCACGCGCTGTGCAGTCGTTCAGGACTCGCCGTGGCTCCGTGAGTCTTATTTATAGTCCCTCTCTCTCTCTCTCCCTCTCTCTCCGGGCGCCTAATCTTCTCCGCCTCAAAGCTTAATTAGATTGGAGGTCGGGTGGCCATGGGGAGAGATGAGTGTGAACTGGCTTCCCTTTGGTTGCTGCGTGCGCCTGCAAAGAGCCCAGAGATGGAGGCGGCGTGGAGGGGCGCGAATCGAGGTGCGGGGGGAGACCGAGGAGCTAAGGAACAGCTTCATCATCCTCTTCTCACCCAGGCATGCGTCATGCCTGCTCAGACAGCTGGTGGGGACGGAAAAAAGGCGCTTGCGGTCGCTTGATCCTCCAGGGATAAACCCTTCCATCAGCAGCCACCTTAGAGAGAAGATTGTCGTGTTTCTACCCCCTTTCTAGATCCCGCAGTAGGCTCGATTTGTACGGAGTTGGTTTGTATGGCGTTAGTGGGCGTGTTTTGTGATTGTGTGCAAAGTTTCGTGACGTGTCGTGTTGTATGTCAGCCAAGCGTTTGGGTTTGTGAATCGTTTGTGCACGGGTGAAATTTGTGGTTTTGTGTTGCGTCAGTCTGATGTTGCTTGTTGAAATGAAACTTTGCAAACTAATGATAATGAGTGGAGTGTAAATCGCAGATTGAAGGTTTGAACAAAGCATCCTAGTTGGCGTGCGTGAGCCGGTAATGCAGGTGCAGTGTGTGTGTGTGTGGACTTCACTGGCTCCTGTCGCATAGCGTAGCTTTTGCTGGCAGCGGCTGCGCTGCCTCTGTTGATCCATCTGCTGTGCTGTTTAAACTCTTTCTCTGTCTGGGTTTTCTGCTTCAGTCATTACCGTGAGAGGCAGAGGGGAGCAGGTGTTTGGGTTTCTGTATCCCTCAGGTGTGAGGAGTATCTTTAGAGTGTGTGGATTGATGTGTATGTGTGTGTGAATTTGGGCTGGGCGATGAGTATATTCACATATATTAGCAATGAAGTTAAACTACATTATGAATATCGCAATTATTTGAATGCATTTTCCCAGTAAGTTTTCTATAAGTCATTAGATTAATTTCACAAATTGTTTCAGACAGATGTTTCATTAGCATCTCTGTTAAACTTTTAAACTTAAGTTGCAAAATTGGCCATAGGGTTTGTAAGTTTAAGGTGACTTTGGCTGCGTTTACACTGCACGTCTTAATGCACAGGTCCGATCTTTTTACAATATCCGATTTTTTTGGCCTGTCTGTTTACATTCACTGTAGACACGACTGGTATCCGATATCTATATTTAATTAATTAAAACATTAATTCCCACCCAAAAGTATTGTCTGCAGTGATCGTTTATGCACATGGTAGACCATCAGGTTTTAAATGGCTGTGCTATTAAAATTATTTATAATTCACGTCCAATAGCTATTATTATTTGCCAGCATGGACAATGGCTGTCATGAATGCTTTGCAGCACAAAATCTGACAAAATCTGGCAAACGTGTCGCCCTTGCATGGGAGTTCAGTGGGGAATCGTATATGTGTGTTTAGACATAGGTCGGATGTCCAGGTATCGGATATGTATCTTATTTAAAACCACATTTTGAAACGGCTCAGATCGGATATGGAAAAATCGGATCTCGTGCAATTTTTTGTGTTTACACGACTGCATCAAATTCCTTATTTTTAAATAGATTATAATGTGTTTAAGATGCTATTTTTAAAGGGATAGTTCACCCAAAAATGAAAATTCTGCCATTAATTACTCCACCTCATGTCATTCCAAACCTATAAAACCTTCGTTCATCTTCGGAACACAAATTAAGATATTTTTAATGAAATCCGAGAGCTTTCTGACCCTGCATAGACAGCAAGGGAACTACCATGTTCAAGGCACAAAAAGGTAGTAAGGACATTGTTAAAATAGTCTTTTGTACGCAAAAAGTCTTGGATTTCAAAAATGTCTTAATTTGTGTTCTGAAGATGGACAAAGATCTTACGGGTTTAGAACGACAAGTAATTGATGACAGAATTTTTATTTTTATTATCCCTTTGAAGGGGTCATCGGATGCCCAATTTCACACAAGTTGGTATGATTTTTTAGGGTCTTAATGAAAAGTCTATAACATACTTTGGTTAATTTTGTTTGGTTAAAATTACCCTGTCAAAATCAGCTCTGTTTTCAGTGAGCTCTGCTGACTCCGCCCCTCTCTTCCGTGGAGTGACGATCAGACCATAGATGTGTAGATTCCCTATCCAACCGCTCCAGATACGTTGA
>CM049810.1:20529560-20712060 GCA_027422405.1 Ptychobarbus kaznakovi | reverse complement strand
GTTTATTTAAATAACTTTTCCCCGTAAAGTTTGAAGTAAGAGTACTATTATAAAGACATTGGAGCTGTGAAAGCGGAAATAAGTTTAATGGAAATGACGTTTAATGTCACAGACACTGTATTCCCATTTAGCCATTGGATAGCAACCGCCATTTTCAAGACAAGTAAATGCTTTTAAAAATCTCAAGGGGTATTACTGATGTATTTTATTTTGTAGAATAAAACTTGAAAATATCTTGAACTTGTTCACCGTAGACATTATTTCAGGCATTTAAACAAAAACATGTTAAAAAAACAATTGATTTCAGGACAATGGACCTAGAAGTGCTAAAAATGCTCTCGTTTATGATTTTGGCCTAAAAATACTTCATCCCTGCAGCTGTCTATAGGGATGAGCCTGTCCAGCTTTAACAATGATATGATTTACAAATATGATTACTTCCCCTAAATAACTCCTCTGAAGCCAAGCAATAGTGAAATATAAAATTAAATGTATAGTTGTGTTTGCTGAAACCCTTCCCCACATTCATAGCTCTTTAATCCTGCCATGTGAGTTCAGATAAGTTTTGAAATCAGTGACGATCATCCAATATTTCATGATTTTCATTGACATCAAACCAGAAAGTCACAGGTTTGGAACAACATGAGGGTGAACTGTTAGTTAATGCTCATACAGTATGCTCATAAATGCATTGTTTAGTAACTTGGCCAGGCAAATTAGATAAAGAGAAAATGTTCATAATTGTTGTTCCTTTTAATATTTGGAAAGCCTTCAGGGACATTTCTGTGGTGTTCTTTAATTTATGAAGCGAGCAGCTTTGTAATTTCCATTTAGCTATGAAACTTTCCATCATTTTTCCAGAACAAGGAGGAAAGTGCTTTGAAGGAGCAGCCTGAACTACCTTCAAATGATGCAGCATCTTTAGCTCTCTCGCTATCTGTCTTTCTCATCACAGTCTAATGAACAATATATCCTCTAGCCACCCACAGAAAACAGCCCAGCGCAGGAGGAGAAGAGGAAAGCTGTCTTAGCTTATCAGCATCAGGCCCTTTATTCACTTTATCTCTGTGGATTAGTTTTATTTGCTGCATAGCGCACTATCCGAGCGCTTGTGGAGAGCCAAACAAATGCACATGTCCACACTAATTGTATGCTTCCGTAGTAGTCCGAGAGCATATATCTGCAGGCAGAATCCTCCAATTAGAGCCGCACGCAAACGAGGGGAAGTGTGTGTTTGTGAAGAAAAGCTAAAGGGTAGTGCAGAAAATGAAAAACAAACTGTATATTTAAGTTGCACATCAACTGTTTTCTCCTTAGTTTGGTATCAGAGTGATGTCATACCTGATCCATGCTGTGATTGGACAGCCCTGGTTCTTTAAAAGAACAATAACATAAGATAACAAATTAATAACTTGAATTAATTACCAAATTAATAATTCATTACGAGTTATGCAACAACTGTAAATATATCCAGACATACTCTGATGCACATTAAAAGCCCAATATACTCTAGGCAGTTTGTTCTTTGATTTCTCTTGAAGCAAATTGAGGCCTTAAGTGGCATGTAGTATATAGCTGATTTAGTAGTATATAGCTTTAGTAGTATATAGCTGATTCTCAATAAATGTACACTGGATTATCAGTCAGCGATATATTAAAAGTACATCCTATACTTTACCTGCATACATTCAGTATACTCCCATTAAGCAGTATACATTATAAAGCAAATCTCGTCTAAGGTCCCAAAAATGTAAACCGTATTACTGCAAAGTGATAAATTATATCCAACTTTATTTGCGTACATATTAGGTTGTCAAAAGTACCAACCGCAATACCATTCGGTACTGAAATTTTAAAAACGTCTATTTGCTGCTAACATTTAAGTGCTGATCAGCGTCTATCAGCGGACCCGTCACCATCAGCGGATCCCTAATATATCTGCACATAGACAGATCCGCTGATAGATGCGGCTATCAAACAATCCCGGGTGTTTCTGTGTGAGCGCCTAGTGAAGAGCATGAAGCGATGATCATTGAAGCCAATCACAGATGTATCAGTTGTGCACGTGAACACAATGACCAATCAGTGCTGTTTAAGAATCCGCTCAACAGCGCACAAATGTTAGCGGGAAATTGATTTTTTTAAAATTTAATTACCGAATGGTATTGCGATCGGTGCTTTTGACAACACTAATACATATATACTTGCATCTCAAGTTAAATATACAGTACTATACATCAAATCTCAACATCGTAAAATCTAACTAGTGCCCAACTCTTAAAAATAAAGTTGGGTATATTAAAGTGCTTTCGCATCAGAGGAGCCTTTTCATAGTTTCTTTTTATAGTTCCTTGAACTATTGGCGGAAGTTCCAGCTTTTTGGCGTGTTCGCTTTGCAGGAACTAGGAATTAATTTTGTCTCCTATTTCAGAGTAGGGTCTAAAACAGTTTTGTAGGAACTACCAGTGACATACATCTCATCCCTATTTTGATAGCTCCACCCCACACATACGTACGGCAATGATTAGTTCTATGAAACAAAGCAAAACCAATGTTATTCACCTATCGGAAGAAACAAAACAACCTCGGCGTCCGATCGCAGGCCTTCCCGCTCCTTGAGATCTCTCCAGCACTGGAAAGCTGATCCGATATTTACACGGCCCTTCTTCTTGCCTTATCGTAACACCGTTTCTACACCGGACGCGAGCGTGACCAAATACTATAGAACTCATTATAATCTTTGATGCTGTCTACACTTGTTGGGACATGAAAAATCCCTGACAGTAAACTGCTGCCGTGTTCTATTTATGACGTATTGACACAAATTTAAAATGATTTTCAACAGTTGTTTTGTCGCGTCCAGTGTAGACCGACCGCTACAGAACAACTGTAGCGTCCGTTGTTGACATGGTGTAAGCCTTTTTTTGTTCCCCAGACGTTTTCTTCTTTTGTTTTTTATCCGCCATCCGTATCTCGCTCGGCTCGACTAATGTCTGTCATGTGCACTGATGTCCGCGCTCTCTCCTCTGCATCATGAGTAGACACGCCCCTTACTGCTGATTGGCTATTGGAAAGTTTGTTTTGGTACTGGGCCCGACTCAAAAATACGTTCCCCACATTTAAATATGTTCAACTTTATCTGGATACATGCGATATACTGTGCTCATTTAAGGTTATGTATACTATATCAAATCTGTACTGCTTGATTGCCTTTATCTTTGCAAAATGTAAACTATATTATTACCAAGCTCTACAAGATGTGACTATATGGAATGAAAATATTATAAATATTAACATCATTATTTGTCTGTTGTGATGTGTATTGTAAAAAGTGCTGTATAAATAAGTTTGACTTGACATGGTAGGGAGAAACCTTTAATAAAAGTAGAATCAGGCGTAGATTGGGATATTGTTTAGATTAAACAGAATCTTATTTAATTAAAGACTTCTATTTTAAGAAGCTTTAACTGGACATGTTGTCAAAGTCACCATGGTTTAACCTTGTGTCGTCATGGTTTAGTTGAGGTTGGGTTGTTCTGTGACCATTTCCAGTTAATCATCAATATTGTTGGGTATGTTTGTCTGTTCTTTAGAACAAACACACCCTTGAGCTGTGTGTGCGACTGTGTGTGTATGTGTGTTTGTCAAGCCGTTTGTTTATATGTCCTAAAGAGAGATATACCGACCCTGGTGTCGTGTTTAAGGACATTGGCTTGCATAGATCCGTGAGTTGACATGGATTCAGTCCTCATATGTCTTTATTATTCTTAAAAATAAAAAATTGTGATTTCGTCCTTGTGAGCTGTGGAAATGACAGGCCCATCCTTCAAACACACTCTTCTGCCATATGCGGTAGACCCTCAGTTTGATGCAGTGACATAATGAGTCGTACCAAATAATGAGGCGTTCACAGGTATTTCTGGATGATACCATATAGCCGGGGAGGGTCTTCATGCATTGACTGATATTCATTTTCATTATCTCATTTTAAGGAATATACTTGGTTATTTACAACTTTACGGTGAAGTGTGTAAAATAACATCACATCATTTATAAAAATAACATTTACATTTACATGTATGCATTTAGCAGACGCTTTTATCCAAAGCGACTTACAGTACATTCAGGTTATACATTTTTTTGTCAGTATTTGTGTTCCCTGGGAATTGAACCCACAACCCGCTGCTAACGCAATGCTACCACTGAGCTCTACCATTTGACTACACAACGGGGGGATACATTTTTGATTTTTGAAAGGTTTTAGACCAAAGATTTATTCCCTGCAACAAAAAGTAAAAACAGTGACAGTGGACAGCAGATTTTTATCCCGGTGGTAATGGACCAACTACCGCCAGTGGCGCGGTGTTGTGTATATTTATATATATAATTCTGAAACGCAAAAATAAATAAATGAGGCTCAATCATCTATTAACAAACATGCATGTCTATATCAGCACTTCTGTCTGTGAACACTCAGCCTGCAAAACACTAAATAAATACCAAAGAAATAGCCTAATAGTTAAATAGGAATGTAGCCTTAAATAATAAAGTTAAATACACCGTCTACCTCACACGAGCGTGCAGCAAAAACCCATTATAATCAGTGATGCTGTCTACACTAGATGCGGCGTGATACGACACGACAAATCCTTCACAGTAAACTGCCTCATCCTATTTATGTTGTACTGACACAAAGTTCAAATGTCCTGTAGACCGACTCAATCTGTTTTGTTGCGACGCGGTGCCCGGTTTAGACACGGTTCACTGTTCTGCCACTAAGCAAGCGGGCGCATTAACTCCTCGTCTGCACGCGCTCTCTGTGGAATAGGAGTCGCGGCGTATGTTGCCACATTTCTTGTTAACATCTTCCACTTACCGCTGTCTTGTTCGTATTTGGCCAGTTTGGAGAATGCCTCACCAATATAAATCTGACCAACCGGGCGTTTGCGATCACGTGAACTTGAAGACTACAAACCGGATGGGAGACATGAATGGAAATGATTCCAGATTGGCGATGTAGTATTTGGTTTCCCAACAAGGTCAATCGCTCATTACGAAAAAAAAATTGTTGAATGCAGAATAAACTGTATTTTCCTGCGCTCAAACCTGCCAATCTAAAGGAAACACCATGCATGGCGTTTTAGGTCATTTGTTAATTAGCATAGATTTATAGTCTAAATAAAACAATTTGCAACTGTTACTATTATTACACTTGTATACAAAACTTTGTATTATGCTTGTTATAGAGTGTGTGACGTCACGTGCACTATCGCCGGTGGCAATAGACAACCGTGATTATGTGGTTGTCACGGCGACCGTCACACCCCTTACAGTAATTTTGAGAAATATTATGGTTTAAAAAAAAAAAGTTTTTAAAATATCATTTATTCTTGTGATGTCAAATCTACATTTTCAGCAGCCGTTACTCCAATATTCTTGATCCAGTCACATGATCCTTTAGAAATCATTTTAATATGCTGATTTTGTGGTTAAGAAACATGATCAATATTGAAAACATTGCGCTACTTAGTATTTTTGTGGAAATTGTGATGCATTTTGGAGGATTATTTGATGAATATAAAAGTCGAACACCATTTATTTAAAAATGGAAATCTTTGTAACATTATAAATGTCTTTACACATCAATTTAATGCATCCTTGCTGAATAAAAGTATTGACTTCTTTAATAAAAAAATATACTGACCCCAAAAGTTTGAATGGTAGTTTCAGTAAATATATATATATTAGGGGTGTAACGGTTCACAAAATTCACGGTTCGGTACGTTTTCGATACGGGGGGCGGGGCAATTGGTTACGTAGCAATGTTGGAAATATTTCTGTTTTTATCCATGAAGGCGAGCCAATGAATATCACACAAGCACGCGTTTGCACCAGGGTTTGCACGCATGCAAACTAAACACAAGATTTATGCTGGTGAACAATCTTAATCTCAGTCATTTCTCTATCTTTTTAAAATGAAAACAAAAAGAAAAGCTGCTTGCATTTTTTCCCACAAGAATATCAACATGTTCACTTTCTCTGGTTTAAAAAAACAGGCTTTTACTTTACTTTATCATGAAAATCAAATCCTCCGTCCGCTATCATTTCCTCAATATTTGCATACTTTTTGCCGCACGCTGTGCGTTCGCGTTCGTATAAACCAGGCTCTACACCAGAACCACTCGCAGTGAAAGTGCCTCTCTTTACGTGATCAGTGCAATGACTCCTGCTACAATGTGCCGCGGCTCTGCAACGCTGTTTGGAGCAGGCTGCATTGTTGAGTGCAGTGGCACTGATATTTCACACACTTTAAGCTCTTTTATTTTCCAATCATAATTGGATTAGTCCAACGAATCGTTCGTTTTGTAATGCGTACCGAACCGAAAACCTCATACCGAACGGTTCAATACGAATACGTGTATCGTTACATCCCTATATATATATATATATATGTATGTATGTATGTACGTACTGTATAATTATTGGTATATAAAAGTTGGTATATAAGACCCCAGTATTTTAACCCCCAAAAATAACACACTTCACCTTTAAAGTGTATAGATAGAATCTGTGGTATTCTGTTGATTAGAGAAAATTATAGAACATGATTTTGTCTTCATCAGTTTAAACTTTATTTGTAAAAATAATTTTAAGAAAATTGTCTTTGAGTTGGGTTTATTGTTCTAAATGGAGGACCTACTGATTATGCGTGTCCAATGTAATTGCCACAGATGCAGTCTCGCTCAAGTTGTACTTGACCAGGAATATTCCTTTTATGTTATGTGTGCATCCATGTAATCATGAAATAATTAGTTCAGGACACTTCATCTAGGACCAATTTGTGTATGAGCCACTCAACCCTACATGTCACACCGCACAGCATACTGACATTAGTGACGCCTGACTGGTGATTAATGATGGTTTCTTTCTCTTTTCCACACAGAGCTCAGGAATGGAGGAGACTGTTTGGGAGCAGTACTCTGTGACCATACAGAGGGTATGAAACTATTTTACATTAACTTACTTAGTCAATACAGTTTTTTAAGAGTTGCATGTTTAGAAATGTGATGTAGAAGAGCGGCAGGGCTGTGAACCAGAAGTTTCATGCTTGTAGCCAAAGAGGCCACAGAACACACGCTGCACAGATGGATGGCCCTCTTAACAAACAGCCTAGAACCTCCTGTGGTACCCATGCTAAAGACTCAACCAGCCTCTCTAACACACAAAACATATCTGAAACTCACCGTCACTGATGCATGGATAGATTATGATTATATCTGAATATTAACAATGACCACGTTTACATCCACATTTGGTTTAGGTTTTATTATGAAGAATGTTTTTTTTTTTATCCCAGTATACACTACTGTTCAAAAGTTTGGAGAATGAAATCTCTTATCTTCAACAAGGCTGTGTTTATTTGACCAAAAATACAGTAATGTTGTGAAATATTGCAATTTTAAATAACTGTTTTGTATTTTAATAGTTTTTAAAATGAAATGTATTTCTGTAATGCAAGGCTGAGTTTTCAGCATCATTACTCCAGCCTTCAGCGTCACATGATCCAGCAGAAACCATTCTAATATACTGATTTGCTGCTCAAGAAACATTTCTAATTATACTCAGTATTGCAAAACCGTTTTGCTGCTTTATTGTATATTATATATGTGTGTGTGTGTGTGTGTGTGTGTGTGTGTGTGTGTGTGTGTGTGTGTGTGTGTGTGTGTGTGTGTAGGGTGTCAAATTGGCTGAAAAACTAAATTCAAATTTTTTACCAAAATATTATCAAAATTCGAATTTAAAAGGCATAAATTCAGTTAGGAAAAAAAAAAGCTTTTGGCTTATTTGATGCCACAAGAGGGCGCATCGAGCAAAATATGACCACATGCACGTTTCTTCAAAGTAGGGCTGGGCAATATGAGCAAAAATTCATATCTCTGTATTTTTTGGCTGATTTGCGGTATACGGTACATATCTCTGTATTTTGAATTTGGATTAAACACATAAATAAAGTGAATGTAACCATGTAGGCATATATAATGTGCAAAAAGGGTTGACATCACATTACATTCTAACATTGTAACAATGCGATCTAAAAACAAAAATAATGTTTTTAAAGCAAAGTTAAATTTACTAAACTAAATATATATATATATATATATATATATAGACACAAGGCTCCTTCAAATGCAGTCTTTGAAGTCCTTCGAAGGATGCAACCTTTGAATTGGGACACAGCTATGGTTGTCATTTTACCAACAACTTGTGCTTGTGTTTTCTTTGTACAAGTGCTTCAGCCTATCAGAAGTTACCCCTCCCCCTCTCTTCCCATCCTCTCCTTCTTTCCTCCTATTCTTTCTTCCTCCAGCATCAAGCACAACAGGATGTGCATCTTTTATCTCGCACATGACAGATCGCAAGGGTTCAGACACGCTATCCAAACACACTGACGCTATCACTACCATCTCCACATCAGGCTCATCCTGAGAAAACATCTCAGCACTTTGGCATGTCAGATTGCTTAGTTCAGATAAGAATAGACTGATTTATCACTGCAATGTAAAAGGAAAGATATAGGGTTTGGAAAGTTTGGGGGAAAGGGTACTTAGAAGTTTATGTGGCATATCATGATCTATATCACTACTGTGATATATTCACTTACTCAAACCATAATATAAGCTTTGGTTACACCCACCTTTAGAGTCACTGGCAGTCTGTTCAGCACCGTTCATGAATTTTCACAGCCGATTCTGATTGAGATTTTATTTTTTAAAATAAATTCCCACATTTTTTTCATTAAGCAATAGATAAGAAAAATGAAAGAGTGCATGAATAAGAAATACAATATTGTGCCAACAGTAGTTTTATTGTTTTAAATTAGAGCAAAAAAAAAACAAAACAGAATGGTTTGACTAGCTTTGGAACAATTTCATAAAACTACTATAAAATGGTAAAACTTCAGTTTAGGGACCAATTCTGACTATTTATTATTAGCATGCCTATTAACATATTGGCGGTTTATTAGTACTTATAAAGCATATATTCTGCATGACCATATGGACCCTTTTCTCACAGGACTGTGATGATGCATTTAACGGTCATCAGCACCATAAATCCTAGAAAGTATATTATAAAAATATATAAATTATTTTAATAACATTTTATATTTCGATTTTTAAAAAATGTATGTGGGTCATTGACGTATAAGGATTTCCAACAGGCAAATTTTAAAATACAAAAAATAATATATTTTGTAGTTGTTTAAACATTTAGAGGGTTGTGTACACATAAATTCATTTAAAATGTTCTCAGTAATTAAAGTGTTTAGAAACAAAGTATTTGCATTTCTTTTGAGTTTTTGTATATAATGATCTCATATTTTTGTTCTATAATTTCAGAGTTGCCTTCTAATTGTAGTCAGCTGACTTATTTTTTCTGTAAATTGCATAAAACTGATACAAATATTTAAAAAATACCATTCACTTAAGCATACTATAGCAGTGATTCATATGTCAGCCACAGAAATTCGATATATTTTTATTTATTACAGTTATTGCTATTATTGGTTGCACCACATGATGTGGTCGCTCCAAATGACACAAAGACCTTATATTATAAAAAATCTATTTAAAGAAACGTGTGAAAAGTTCAGTATATGGCATTAACTGCAGTCATTTTTTTAGACCCAGTTATTTCTAAGCTTTGCCCAACCTTGGCTGCTCAATTGACCCTTCGCCGAGAGTTTGATTAACAGGTGATCTGACCAGTCATAATGCCAAATCTGCCAATTTTGTCCAACAAACAAACCAGACAGGAGAGTAGATTAACGTCGGTGGACTTGAACTTGAAAAATATTGTGTATTGACATCTTTTCACAGTGGAAACAAGATACCTTCCGATGTTCATTCATGTTTATTTTGTGCTATAACTAGTAAGAGATGATCGGTTCACATGCCGCTTGAACTGAGGTGCTACAGCGATCTGTCACAACACATTAAAGAGCCACAAAACAGTATTTGTTGTTTGAATTTCTTTAAAAATAGAGATGCACCAATTGACCGGCCAGTGATCGGATCCTATTATTGCCAGCGGCACAGGCTGAGACGTTACAGCCACACGCACACTCGCAGTAGATATCACAGTCGCGAGTAAGCACGTCGTTTCGCGTGAGAATGATTCTAATTTTAATGGCATTCAGTGTAAACGCGATTGATAATGTATTTATGTCGTGCCAGTGAGTGAGTGTGTGAGAGAGACACCACACACAAAGTAACTCTCAGAAATGTATTTGTGCATACTGCGGTAGAAAAATAAATTTCTAAAAATCGTATGAATCTTAATTTTTGGTTCTGTCTGGTTTTATCTCCGGCTTTAATTGAGCCTGAATATATTTGGAGCAGATTGCATCAAGCCTGTGAAACCCACTCATTAGACTCTATTTATTCAGCGTTCCTCTGAGGCAGGTACAGCAGGTTGTTATTTGGCCATGCAATGAGGTGGAACCCTGTCTCTATTAGCTTTGGCATGCAGTGTCTTTCTGCAAAACCGCACTGTGGTGGCACGCAGTCACCGTTTATGAAAGATTCATCATGAAAGATTCTTCATGTAAGCGCATGAATGTGGATTGTGTAACACCGCTGGCTATTTGTGCGTTTCTGTGAAGCGATATTAAACACTCCCGCTCTGGGCTGGCTGGCAGTGATATATGACTGAGGAAATGCATTAGTGGTATTTTCACACTGAAAGAGATTTAACTGTCTTTCTCTCGTAGGACTCTAAGATGGGCTTTGGAATTGCTGTGTCCGGGGGCCGGGACAATCCAAACGTGGAGACCGGAGAGATGTCCATCATTGTGTCAGATGTGCTGCCAGGAGGACCGGCCGATGGACTTCTCTAGTACGCTTCACTCACCTTACTAATGCATGCGTGTTTAGCGTATTGGTAAACCATTATTTTACACCAGCTTAGGCAGGTTGTGGTATTGAGTTTTCACGTAGAGCTCTTCAAAACTACGTGAAATCAAATATTATCATGTTTACTGTCCTCATAAATGTCCTTGGTGTTATTGTGCATGTTGTAAAGTAATCAAGGCTGGGTAAAATGAAATTATCTAATAATTTGCGCTGATTATGAGCACTGCAGTAATGGCATATTTATGTAGGGCAACCCTGAAGTTTGCATCGTTAATGAATCTTTAACATTTAACATTAACATTTTAAAGCCTAAATACAATTTTCATAAGTAAAAAGCTAAATGTAGGCTATAAACTAGCATATAAAAATGGTTGGTTTTGGCTTGCAAAAATATATCATCCCTGCAGGACTCTATATCACAGCCTACTTTTTACATTCCAGTGTAATACTGGCTGATTCAATTCCAGTCCTACATTATTTCCCACTGAATATAAATGTTCAGAAATGCATCGCATACAACATTATGGAGGTGAAATGCATTGCAAGTGCCAAGCGTTTCAACATAATAATATAGAATGGAATGTCTATATTTTGTTGTAGACCTACATCATTTGTATTGTTTTGCTTGTGGACAGTGAGAATGACCGCGTGATACAGGTCAACACCATCGCCATGGATAATGTGCCTCATTCATTTGCTGTGCAGTCACTTCGGAAATGTGGGAAAGTGGCCAAAATAGTAAGTATTTGTCAAGATGACCTTTACGAGAGGCCTTCTAGAATAAGTTTACTTACTTTGGATATTAGTATAGGTTAGCAGTGTCAGATGTTTCAAGCTATTAAAGTCATTAATATAAATATTATTGATAATTTAAATAAGCTGAATTTTTTTTATATAAGATAAAAAATTACTGAAAATTACAGAAATTAAAACAGATATTAATTTTAATTGTTCAATTTAAATTTTAAAATAAAAAACTAATAAAAATTACAAAGCAGTCATTTTCATTAGTTTATTATTTATTAAAACTTAAACTGAAAAATATATAAGACTATAATAGTATATAATTCTACGTAAATAACATTGTTTTTAATGAATATTATATAAATTATGTGAATATAACACGTTACCTATTAATCAACATTAAATACAAAAGTAATGTAAGTTCTTCATAAATAATGTAACATCATAAAATGCTGTACTCAAATACATTTAAACTTTCAACTTGTGCAATATGACAGTGATATGTTTGTTGTTGTTGTTTTTCAGGTTCAATTATTTTGAATTTATATTTTGACTATTATGAAATCTTTTAAAAGTTAAATAAAATATTTTTTTCAAGAAACAAAAAAATAGCATTTTACCTCCCAAATTTAGAAGAAAAATATTTGCAATTTTTGACACTTTTGATTGCATTATTGCCCTGGTAATTGCTTTATATGTAGTATAGTGCTGAATGTGTTTTGAAATTCACATGCAGTCTTCAAATCCTTGCATAAAATAATGATCATATAGTATGATAAATGTCTGCTTTTAGATATGATCCTTTTGATAACAGTGGGCTGAATGTACAAAGACTAATTGTATTCATCGCTCCCCACAGACTGTAAAGAGGCCTCGCAAGGTGGCTGTCCTCAAGCGCCCGCCATCCCCAAGCGGGGATAGCCGCGATTACAACATATCCAGCTATTATCCCGAGGACAACCGCAGTGTTCAAAGTGACGCAGACTCTGATTACCCTCGGGGAAACGGCGGCCTGGGCTACCCCCGCGACAAAGAGCGTGACCGCAGCCTCGAAAAGAGCCGTATAGACTACCTGGAGCCGGATTACCGCAGCAAGGACCACGACTCCCGGCGAGAACAGAGCAGAGGCAGGAGCGCGGAGAGGTCGCCCAGTTCTGACAGCGGCTACCGCAGGGATGGCAGCCGGGGCCGGACGCTGGAGCGCGGATCCAGCCCTGAGCCTCGCTATCACAGGCAGCACAGTAGAGGCCGTGGCGGAGGAGGAAGCCCTGCCGGAAGCTACGGGAGGGACCAGGGCTACGACACACGGAGGTATGACACTCGTTCGGATGACCGGATGATCAGGAGTCAAAGCAGGGACCGGCTGCAGGATCGCTCACCGTCACCCAGCAGAGAGAGAGACAGAGGAAAAGACCGGTACAACTATGAGCCCCTGGAGCCGCCCATCAATGTCACTCTGGTCAAAAACAGGCCCAATGAAGGTGAGAGTTGCAGGATTACCTTGTCACTAATAGCATATTTTAAATATATATTAGTGTTAGGTGACTGAAAAATGATTAAAACATTTTAGAAGGCTCGTATTGTTACTTTTTTTATTACTTTATTTTTATTACCGTTTTCTTCCCACTGAGGTCCAATGTTTCTTGCACCCTTTCCAGAACCTTTGATTTGATTTCATTGAATTATTATTTTGATGGCCATCTTATTGCCTTATCCATATAAATTAGATTTCTTGACAGCTAAATGTAAATAGCTCACTCCCAATTATTACAGGAAACACTTGAAGTTGGATCAATTTTTATGACAAACATTGGCAAAAATTTGCTGCAAGTTCATATTTTCTCATGCAAACGAGCTTTGTGTCAATTGTTTGTGGAAAATTTCTCAGCAAGCAGTTGAATGTTTTTTTTATTGGATATAAAATTAAGGATGTGTGATTCCTCTAATTATAAGTGCAATATGGCATTTTTTGAGCAGCGTTACACTATAAAAACATTAATGAATACACAACAATTCCAAAGTTTAGGGTTCATGTTTTATTTTAAAGGAATTAATACTTTTACAGTATTTAGCGAGGATGCATTAAATTGATCAAAAGTGACATTTGTAATGTTACAAAAAAATTTATTTCAAATAAATGCTGTGCATTTAAACTTTGTATTCATGACAGAATCCTGAAAAAATGTATCACTGTTTCCACAATTTTTTTAGCAGCACTACTGTTTTCAAAAAAATATTTCTTGATCAGCATATTATAATGATTTCTGAAGGATCATGTGACACTGAAGTAATGGCTGCTGACATCAGCTTTGACGTCACAGAAATAAATTACATTTTGAAATATATTAAAATTAATTTTTTTATTTTAAATTGTAATAATATTTCACAATATTCCACATTTTTGAACAAATAAATGCAAAGAAAAGAAAAACTAAAAGAAATTCTTACATATTCTTTTGTATATAGTCTTCAGTAAAGCTCTGTAAGGTCCTGTATAGTTTGTGATAGCCCATCCTTCAATAACAGCCTCTTTCTGAAGCTGCGTTATATTCTGACTGGTTCACTAAACAGTCCATGCTAAAATGTGCTGCACAACCTTTAAGATCAAACCGGAATGATCAGGGACCTTAAAATAAACTTAAACTGTTTGTTTCAAACGTTGCCATCTCTTAGAAGAATATGCAAAGCATAGCTAGGAACTTTTGTTGGACATTACAGCATACTCCCATACTAAATCTATCATTTTTATCTCAAAAGTGTAACTATGACTTGATATGACCCTTTTACAGAAGCAGAGCTTTTATTCCTGCTGTAGAGTTCAGGTCAGACGCTGTCGAAATAATACACAACGTAAAAAGACCATCAGATTTTTTCCAATTTCTTTTTTTCACTGATATTTAAATCTGATTTATGATTGCCTTGTCAGATTTCAGTAGACATATATTGTTGTGACTTCACATAAAGTGGCCCATCTCTTCCGATTTCCTCACCAGCCCTTCATAACCCACAAGCTAGAAAGGCAAGACGTGTAGCGATGTTTATTACCGGATTTTCTTGCCTAGAGTTGAGAAATAGCAACCAGTTTATTTATTTTTTTAGAGCTGGGTTCAGTTTTTAGAACAATATTGGAACTGAAAGCGTTTCATCATGTTCAGTTCTGTAAGTGGTTTTTGTACGTTCAGCAGAGAGCTGTGATTCTGCCCGTCAGATCAATACTCCACATTTTCACTTTCCATTTAAATTGTTTGTAGTGTTTGACCCATTTAGCCAGCCACTAAACTAACAGCTAAAGGGATGGCTGTGTACTTAAAAGGGTCAAGGTCATCATGGTTGTTAGGTTCATGTTAGGATCATGTTAGTGTTGCTGCGCAGAACCAATGTTTCGTTCTGATTTGTTGTAGAGTACGGCCTCCGGCTGGGCAGCCAGATCTTCATCAAAGAGATGACCAGCACTGGATTGGCTGCCAGAGATGGAAACTCTCCAGGAGGGCGACATCATTCTCAAGGTACCTATCAGACCCTTTACACAATAGCTATGTTCACGCATTAAATCGGTTAAATTGTCATAAAATCACTGGAATTACCCCTAGTGGCTTTCTGTGTTTAGTACATATTCACTAATGGTCGATGGATGTAGCTGATGACAATATCTAGAGCACCATTAAGACTAATTTTTGTTAAATGAAATAAAGCTTAAATTAAAAGAACTAAAATATTAGAAGAAATAAAGAAAATATAAAAATCTAGAAAAAAAGAAAAAATATATATATTTATGTATGTATATAAATAACAGATAAAATACATATAAATGTTATATATTTATTAAATAAATAATTGACTAAAAGGCTTAAACTTAAATGAATATCAGAAATATTGTATTGGCAACTAACTGAAATAAAATAAGTTAAAGTACTAAATTAGTCAAACTAAAACTGAAATAAAAAAATTAAACCTATGTAGAAATATAAAAAGCAAATAAATAACAACTGGAAATATAAATAAAATCAAATTCAAAATATTAATAAATTCTATAATGGTTTATAATAAACAAAATAAAGTTGTGTAGACCTTGATGGCTGATGGCCATTGCAATGCGGATGTATTCATAATTTCACACGGTTTAAAGATAAAGGTTTAAAGTTAATGACATACACCGTTAATGAAAGACAGTACATTTAAATTATTTTGCAATACCTGTTTTACTTAATAAACTCTGTAAATAGGTAATATAAAAGAAAAGAAAAGTAATAAATTATAATAAATATACATGTGTAATTTATTCACACTTAATTTCTAAATATTATATTTTAAAGGGTACATACCACACACAGTTTCACCCAATCTCATGTTAATCTTGAGTACCTCTAGAGTAGTACTGCATCCTTCATATCTCCAAAAAGTCTTTAGTTTTATAATATTTATAAAAGAAAGATACAGCTTTACGATTCTTTCCTAAGAAAGCCGAGCTCCTGGAGGTGGCGCACCGTGCCGTGGGCGGAGCTAAAGAGTGACGAGCACTTGAGCGCGATCACCAGCAAAACACAGACATTTGATGCCGTTTCACTTACCGTCTGCAGTTCTGAATCATGACCGGGATCTTTTATAGCTGGGACCGCTCCATCTTTCAGTATCAAACCATGTGCAAATTCAGCGTTGATCTGGGCCTTGCTTATAAAACGTTCATCAACAAACAAAACAAAACAACCAAAAACACACTTCTTTAGAGCCATTCTTCCCGAGCGAGTCCCGTGCCGCAGTGTAACCAGATGAAATGCGTTAATGGCCGCGCTCTTGCTCTCGTGCTCTTCTGGGAGAAATGCCCATATAAGGAGTTCCACCGTCGTTTACGTCAGCCACGATCAAAAAAAATTCTCCGAAACTTGTACGAACCCGAAAGGGAGATTTTTGGCACAGAAATACTGTTATACGTCCAAATTGTTTTTTGAAACTCTGTCCATGTTTAGCATGAGAATCCAACTCTTTAACAGTGTAAACAACTCTGAATGCATGAAACAGCATTGTACCCCCCCCCCCCTTTAATATAAGATTTTTTTTAAATGTTGAGAACTGTTTTTTTTATATATTTTAAGTACATTTGTTGTATTTCAAGTGACACAAATGTTGTATTTGTTTTTAACCGTTTTATAGTTTTAGTTAACTATAATAACCCTCATTTTTTTTCCTTTACGTTTATTTATTTAATTTATTCAAATTGTTTTGAGAATTACATGGACATATATGGATCTAAATTATATATTTTAGTTTAGTCTTCTAATTGAAATTAATATTATTAGCTAACACAGTATCAGAGAAGTTATGATTAATTCTAATTTATTTTGTTCTAATCACAGAAAATAACGATATTTCAGTATGTAATATTTGTATAAATCCGTCAACCATCTACACAACCAGAAAATCCTTAACATCAGACTTAAACCAATAATGATATGTCTATATCTCTGTTTTTTCTAGATCAACGGGACGGTAACTGAGAACCTCTCTCTGAGTGACGCCGGCAAGCTGATTGAGAAATCACGGGGCAAGCTGCAACTGGTGGTCCAGAGAGACCACCGACAGATCCTGGTGCGCATTCCTGCCCTGGCAGACAGCGACTCGGAGCCTGACGGTAAGCTCCTCCTTTCACACTGCATTTGTTCATTACAGCGCTTTCTGAGCCGTGGTGCTCACCCTCTGGCTGTTTGCTCTCCAACACCACATTTTAATTAAAAGCAGGTAGTATGAATTGGCTCTGATAAATCAGATGATTAATATAATGTACACATTCGCTAGGCACTGAGGCTGTAATAAATTACCGTTAATTATGCAAATCACTATTAATAGACTCGAAATGAGTATTGAAGCACAAAACCCAATTTGTCACCGTCTGTATCAGAGCAGGGTTATCATCCAGTGGCATAATTTCAACTATATGCCATGGATTTAATGAGTCTGGTCCTCTATAGAGGTGATGCAGTGTTAATGCAGTTGGACACGGGTAATAAAACTTCCTCTGGCTGTATAGTTATAGTTTAGATTGATAGTATATTTAACAGGACCACATAGTCATTTCGAAATTACAAGACTGTATTGTCAGATACAGACTGTGGCTTTTTAGCAAAGAGCTGAGATTTATAGCCCCCATTTATATCTGCTATTAACATCCGTCTCGGGTGATCTGCCGACTAGTGGACCACACCAGAGACAGTATAGTGAGACAAAACATTTAGAGGAAAACGAATGGGAGGAATCGCAACACTCAGTATAGCAGCTGTGTTAAAAAAAGAAAGTATTTTCAGTAAAAATTTCCAGTTGCATTTTTAATAGCGGCACCACATTTTTTATTCCATTCAGTGCATACAATTACAAAATATATATTTTTAAACTTCAATTGATAGATGCAGCTTTTAAAGAAAATGTCAGTCAGATCAAAACGCAAAAGCCATAACATATTATAATTCATCTTAATTCATTCAAAGAATATAAATTCAAATACATTAAAAATGTATGTTTGTTTTGTTATTTTTAATAATATTTTACATTATTATTCATATATTTGTTATTATTATATTATATATATGATTAATTGTCAAATATATATATTTTTTAAACAATGTAAATAAAATAAATTAAATGTAAATTGATTTAAATAAAAAATGGTTCATTTTCATTTTAATTGGTCAAATCATTGTATTTTTTTATTTTTACATTTTTGCTAGTTTTACTAGTACTTTTTATTTTAGTTTTAGTTATTTTGGCACATAAAGTTAAACTCAAAATAAAACATTTTGCTGAAATTATTTTTTTTTTTTTTTTTATTTCAGTTAACATTTCTTATTTCAAGCAATAAATGCTTTTTGTGATTTTGGTTTCAGTTTTAGCTAACTATAATAATACTCTTTTTTATTATTTAAATTATTCTAATTGTTTTGAAAAGTACATGGACATATATGGATGTTAATAGGTATCTTAACCCTGGTATCAGATCCATAGACACCAATGTTTACACTTGAACACAATGAATATTTTAACACCAGAAAGATGCGCTTAAATGAGAAAAAGCAAACCGCATGCTTACAACAGAAATGCTATTTTTGTGTTCTCTTTTTACAGATAATACAGATATGTCATACTTTTAGCTGACGGACTGCAGAGACACAACATAAAGTCTGGTTGCCTTTAATCTTTAATCATGATTGTGCCTCAACAAAGCTGTAAAACTTTCACACTGTGCTCTCATATTTCTATGCTAACCTTCTTTTTTAATACCTTTTTTAATCAATAAATAAGTCTGCTCAATTTTATGTCTGTGTGGTGGTGACTTATTTAATCGTGTGTGTCTGGAAGGGTGACACAGAGTCTCTCAGATGCTATTTCATACTCTTCAGCTGTTGTTAGGGTGGGACAGCTGGATATCGGATGGCTTTTTCAGATCTACCATCCTCGAGGTATTAAATGCAGGTGGAAGGAAGTACATTTCAGTACAGAAAAAGCATCCGCTTGTCGAGTGGGGCTGGGAGGTACAGCTTCATGCATTTCCTCTTCATGTATGTATTCAACGGCGTTGGAAAATGAGTCACCGTAGGCATTGTGTGTGCTGCTTTGTGCCGGTTGGAGAAGTAGAATCAAGATGTGATTTACTCCCTGCCATAAAATGCAGCGTGTACAATGTTCATTGCCTCGTACGCGCCATTGTGCACTACTTTTCATTTTGACTAGATGATGTGATAGCCGGCTTTCAGCTATTTCCTCATTTTTATTGTTCATTGTATTGAAGAAGCCGTGACTTTGCTGGCGTAACGTGTTTGGATAGGTTGAACCGTGATGCTCAAGTCTCCATTTGTGGATGTTATGAAAAAAAAATAATTTGATTTTCCTTTATTTTATTTTAAATATAATTACTAAGTATTTAGTATTAGTACTAAGTAGTATCTTAGTATTTATGTATTTGTTAAAGTTATGGTTATATTTAATAGAAAATAATATGTAATAGTTTTATTGTGTATGTTAATTTTTTTTACAATCATTTCTTTCCCAATAAATTTCCCTTTTTTCAAATTATATTTTATTTATTTATTCTTTTTTAAGTAATTTCTTTAGGAGGAAAGGTGAAATTTAAAGTATCTACAGAAATATAGAGATCTTTTTTATTTTTGTAAATATCACCACTCAGTCCTGGTCTCTTGCCTTTTTCGTGTGTGTGTGTGTGTGTGTGTGTGTGTGTGTGTGTGTGTGTGTGTGTGTGTGTGTGTGTGTGTGTGTGTGTGTGTGTGTGTGTGTGTGTGTGTGTGTGTGTGTGTGTGTGTGTGTGTGTGTGTGTGTGTGTGTGTGTGTGTGTGTGTGTGTGTGTGTGTGTGTGTGTGTGTGTGTGTGTGTGTGTGTGTGTGTGTGTGTGTGTGTGTGTGTGTCATTCTCTCGGTTATGTCCTTTGTGTGTGTTGTCACAGTAGCGCAGCGAACTAAATCAGTGATGGTGCTTGTAGCTGAAGCAGAGGTGCTGGCCGTGCTGTTTTGGGTTGTATTCAGGGAATGTACACACAGCTGTCTCTTCTCTGTGGTTTGTCCTCCCCCTCTTTAGAGACAGACTGTAATTTCATCCCCACCCAACAGATGGAAACACGCCTCCCCCCCCACAGCCTGGAAAACACCAGCTCCCTGCTCCTCCCTGATACTCCTCAGACACTTCGTTTATATGCAGCCTAATAATCCATAAATAATCTGACTGATAGCCTAATCAAAATATAAAGCCTTTAAATAAACACTTAAAGATTACATTTCAGCTTCATCAGAATAAATTATTAATGTATCGGGATGCTGCTTCTGATTTTCCTTTTAAATGAATTTAGCAACATGAGAAAAAAAGCTTTCTTGGGATCATTTTAGAAAAGCAAACATTCCAGTTACGCACTGAAAGGATGCTGAATCTTCCTTACAGGACTTACAAGCTTCTTGCTCTTATATCATCATGACACTTAATGCCGCTCTTGCAATATATGCTCAGAAATGTAGTTCCGAATACATGTTTATCACGTGTAAACAGATGTTTTCATCATATTGCAGATTTTAGGTTGCTTTATAAACATAGCATATTGAATCTGCAGTTAGATGGATTTAATTTGGAGCAATTGAAATTTGTGCATGTAAAGGATAAAAGTCTTTGGTTTTGCATCGGCTTATTTAATGCATTTTTTTTTAAATGTATTTATATTTGAAATAGCACAGAGTTCTGTATTATATAATTATTTTATCAAATATATATATATGTGACCATAGACCACAAAACCAGTCGTAAGTGTCAATTTTCCGAAATTAAGATACAGCATGAATAAATAAGCTTTCCATTGATGTATGGTTTGTTAGGATAGGACAATATTTGGCCGAGATACAACTATTTGAAAATCTGGAATCTGAGGGTGCAAAAAAAAAATCACCATTAAAGTTGTCCAAATGAAGTTCTTAGCAATGCATATTACTAATCATAAATGAAGTTTTAATATATTTATGGTAGTAAATGTACAAAATATCTTCATGGAACATGATCTTTACTTAATGCCCTAATAGAGAAAAATTGATCATTTTGACCCATACAATGTATTTTTGGCTATTGTTACAAATATACCCCAGCGACTTAAGACTAGTTTTGTGGTCCAGGGTCATATCTTTTGTTTATTTGATTTAGTGTTATAAACGTTTTGGTGGTTTTCAATTTTAAAAAATCCTTAAATTTTAAATCAAATAAGATCTAAACAATTCAAAATGTATCACTTACAGATTTCACCCGAGTCAAAAATGTTACCAATTTTGTGCATTATACTCTGTTTTATCTGCAGACAGTGCTGTGAGCATATTTTTCTGTTTACTCTGTTAGCTCTGAGCATTAACCCCCGAGCCCTGAAGCAGGTGGGCAGCAGTGTCCTTTTGCTCTTTTATGGATGGAGTGTGTTTTAGATTTGGAGGACAGTCATGGGGTTCCGCCCACCAGCGGCCATGCACTGGACATGCACTTAGATCACCAGCAGACCACACAGTAACTCTTCTCTTCCTCCCCGGCTGTCACTACTTCTGTCCTGCTTTCTCTTTCAGGGAGATACTTCATTTTCCTTGCTCTGCTTCTTGTTGGTTTTACTTGTAATCAAAAACTATCCTGGATAAAGTAGAGCTCTAGAATGGGAAATTAAAGGAATAGTTCACCCTCATGTTGTTACAAAATCTGTGATTCTTTCTTTTGTGTAGCAAAATATTTTATATTTAGAAGAACTGAAATAGAATGGTAATAGAATAGAATTTAGAATGCTGAAATTGAATCATTGATTTCCTGAGTTGAACTTGAGAATGTATGATTCGTAAGTCATTCTTTTGCATTAGCCCCTCACTGCAGAACAAAGATCCAGGGGGCGGAGTTGGAGCCACATCTAGGGGGTGGAGATAGGTGGGTTTAGGGATCAAGGGGTGTAGACGGGTAGGTTAAGGTCTATATAAGGTGGGAGGAGTTGGATCTAGATCCAACCGCGCCCCCTGGATCTTGTGTTCTGCAGTGAGGACCATCTCTTATTTTGAGCCGATTCATTTAAAGTGAACAGTTTACGAATCAGACTGTATGATTTGCTCACGAATCAGACTTTCTCAGCTGTTTGACTGACTCGGTGAATCCAATGGTTCTTGATTTAACTGCTCAAAAATAAATTAGTGAAGATTTCTTCAAAATCTTCTAATTTCATGATTAAATGTTTCTTTTGAGTTGATTCTTTCAAGATGAACTGGTCAAGAGTCTACTGCATGATTCGTTCAGGAATCATACTGATCACATCCTCAGTTGTTTTACTGACTGCAGGGTCAGTATGGTTCTTGTTTAAAAATGAATCAGTAAAGTCTTCTTCAGATTCTTCTAATTTTATGTTTCACAGAAGAAAAAAGTCAGACAGGTGTGGAATGACATGAGGGTGAGTAATGGTGACCACATTTCCTTTTTTTGTTTTTGGTGAACTATTCCTTTAACTTTCAATATAGAGTAAATGTATGCAAGCGCTAGCTGCTTTTACACACACTCTGCTTTCCAAGACCGTGTTTCTATAGATGTCACTTCCGTCTGTCCATTTTCTCTGCCTCTCTCAGGGTGTTATTTTCCTAAAGATTAATCACACCTGTCCGACACATCTTCTGCCTCTGTATAACGCTGCTATTAGTCTCTCCACGACAGCTTTATGATATTCTGGGCATTTGAGTCACATAGGCATTGTAAATCTCCATGATTTGGGTTGTGTCTTTGGTCAAAAGGCATGGCTATGCTGTGGTCACATAAAACCACAGTATATATACAGCATAAGCAGAAGTGATTGTTATAACGGGGCAGATCTTGGCCAATTAACACCAAGTCGACAGTAACACGGTGGTCTGTTCTCTGTGGTTGTGGGTCCATTTAATTCTGTCTCTCCTGGGCCTCGTCTCTTTCTTGTCCTAGAAGTTGAAGAAAAGTCCATTGCTTCTCATTGTAGACTTTTGTTTCTTTCAGATATTTCTGAGATGGAGTCGTACCATTCCTACTCCCCTCAAGATGACCAAAGGTCACGCCAGTCTGACCTCTCCTCACACTCTTCCAATGATGTAGCACGAGAAAATTCCAGGTGAGGAGAACTTGAAGATCAGCTCCTGATATGTTTAACACAACAATAATAATAATAATAAAATGGCTCCCGAAAGTCTTTGGACATTTAAATGGATAGTTCACCAAAAAATGGAATTTGTCAACACAAAAGTGTTTTGTCCATGCAGTGAAAGTCAGTGTGGTCCAGTGTTTGGAAACCAATGATCTGTATGAATATCTTTGCATTAAGTAACAAAACATCAAACTAAGTGGTACTTGAAAACAGCACACACCTTCCAGTTAGAATGTTTTACAAATAACTCAATGCATTCAAAAGCAGTTTCTGGTTGTCAAATGTTAGTGGAACATATATATTCTCTGTCAGAAACTGTGTTAGATCTACACTGTTGTTGTATTTTCAGAGAGGAGCCTCAAAGTAGATTGGCAAAGACAGCTGTTCCATCCTCTCCTTACAAAACTGCAGAGGAGCCACTTCCAGCCCAGGAGGAGAGAGTAGAACCACAGGAAGAACCACCACCACCACCACGTAAGAACACGATTCTGTATACCTTGTAGATAAAGACCCAAAGACTCTGGTTTATTGAGGAAGCAGAGGATTGGCAATGCTTGTCAAGCACGAAATGGGAGTAAAAATTGGCTTTGCAGACTAATTAAATCAGAAAAGAAGTTGACTAGAAACTTTAGTAGAAACTGCAACATTACATAGGTTAAAAATCCTCACTTGATGTTAGTGATTTAAAATCACCAAAAACAAAAAATCTACAATAGAAAACATCTGTAATGTCTTTTAACTTTTACCTCAGTGGAACATTTGCCATCAAGTTTATGTAGCATCCCCAAATTTGTCACTAAATCTGTCAGTGCTAAAGAAGAAAACCAGCTACATAATCCCATTGTCACAGAACAGATTCATATATATATATATATATAAAAAAAACATTTGAAAGTTTGGGGTTGGTAAGATTTTTATATATTTTTCTGAAAGTCTCTTGTGCTCACAAAGGTTGCATTTATTTGATTAAAAAATGCAGTAGTATTGTGAAATAATATTATAATTTAAAATATCTGTTTGGTATTTTAATATATTTTAAAATGTAATATATTCTTGTGATCATTTATTCAGTGTCATATGATCCTTCAGAAATCATTTTTCTGCCCAAAAAACATTTCTTATTATCTATCTTGAAAACAGTTGTGCTGCTAATATTTTTTTTTTTTGTGGATACTTACTGATACATTTTCTTTTGTCACATAAATGTATTTACTGTCACGTTTGATCAATTTAATGCATCCTTGCGGAATAAAATAATTTAGTTTTTGGCATATTTGCCTTTATTATTATAGAACAGTGTAGAGATGCGAAGTGGGAGAGAGATGGGGTGGGATCGGGAAAGGTCTTCGAGCCGGGATTTGAACTCTGGTCACCCGTGGCACAACATATTTTCTGCCTCGTGGGCAGCACGCCACATATGTGGCATTTCTTTAAAAAAAATATTAAAAAAAATCTTACTAACCCTAAGCGTTTGATCAGTATATCTCTTTGTTATCTTGTCATTGGGAGGTGTGATTAAAATAAAATGTGTCTGCTTTCAGTTGTTTCAGAATGAAACTGATGTTAGATATTTTTTATATTCAATGTGCAGCAGCAATAAGGACAACACCCAAGATCCTGCTCAGACCAAGCCCAGAGGACGAGGCCATTTACGGGTGAGTGGATGCTGTTAATATCCCGCAGGTTCAGCCATCCTCACACATGATCCATATTCACTGAACTAAGATCTTATTCACCAACTTAACCTGAGGACTCACTGAGGGCTGAGTTACGATCTGGAGACCGGGATCATCTCACACACTTTGTTTTTTAAATTAATACTTCACCTAAAAAAAAAAACAAATATTTGCTCACCCTCTCTGTTCCAAACAAAACATGAGCATGAGTAAATAATGACAGAATTTTAGTTTGGTGGTGAACTGTCTTTTTAAGCTCTCTCACTGGTGAAAGAGCACACAGGAAGACAAGGCACATGAAATGAAATGGAGATAGAGGAAGAGAGGTGGAGGGTCATCTGCATCACAGCCTCACAGACAGGCTGGAAACCTCTGCAATCCCTCTCTCTCTCTCTTAATCATTCTCTCCGTCAGCTCCTCCATATTCATGAGGAAGAGGCAGCCTGCTGCTGCTCGTATCCACTGGGAGAGGTTATTTTTGTGTCCTGCTCTTGCTTACAGAGCTGCTTCCTGTGTGTTTTTACTTGAGCGCAGGAAGAGAAAGCTGCTTTCAGCTGGAGAGCAGGGAACCCTGCTGAAAAAGCACAAGCCATGACGATGCATTTGGCTTTTGGTGTGTTTGGAAAGGATAAATAGAAAAGGGACAGAAAAAAGTTTTTTTTTAAGCCTGTATTTCTCCAAATATATTATATGGGAGTTATTCTTTTAAGTGGGTTCCTGTTGCATTTTGGCAAAGTATGTTTTATGAAATTAAGCTTTTTATTAGAAAAAATTATTAGCAATTAAAGGATGACTTAATTGCAAAAAATGTGTATTGTATCATCCAGGATTATTATAATAAACAAAAACTGAAACTATATATAAACTGAAATATTAAAATAACTTAAACTTATTTTAAGTTACATTTTTTATTTTCAATTAGTTTAACTTAAGTACTAAAATAACCAAATAAGGTAAAACTAATAAATCAAAGATTATACAAATTTAAAAAAGGACAAAAACACATGGAAAAATTACTAATCTTTAACTAAAATTTCTAATAAAATCTCATTCAAAATACCAGCGAAAGCTAAGCTAATAAAAATGTATATTTTGAGTGTGATGGGAACACAGATGGCAGCATAATGACTTTGCTATAATTCCTATAAATTCACTAATCAAAATTCACAGACAGATAAAATATCCTATTTTTAAGAATTTATTTAAATGTAAAATTATTTTATATATATATATATATATATATTTTTTTAAAGGCCTATTCAAATAATTTAGCAAAATGTAATTTTCATGACTGGTGTGTTGTGCTTTCTGAAGTGATGTCACAGGAAAGCGGTCTAAAATGTTAGCAAATACCTAACTCTGTCTCTCTTTTTAAGGCCCAACACAGTGATGGTGAGCTTTCAGAAGGAAGAGAGTGTTGGCTTGCGGTTGGCTGGAGGAAATGATGTGGGAATATTCATAGCAGGAGTTCAGGAGGGCAGTCCGGCTGAAGAAGAAGGTCTCCGTGTGGGGGATCAGATTATGAAGGTACAAAAACAACAGTTCTGTTGGCTCTAGCTGAATGTTTACTAATTTTCTTGTTCTGATCATTTTGGGTCATCTTGTTTTTGATTTTATAATAAACTAACCTTTTTTGTTACTGTATCATTAAATCTTCTGTATGTAAATGACCACTCTTATGATTATGTAACCTTATTATGCTTATTATGTAGTCATCATAGTTTTCAGAAATATCCTGGGTGGACTGGAGAGGGAGGGAGCTTTAAGTCAACATTACGTCAACATAGCGATGTCATTCCATGTAATGACCCCTTTAGGAGGAGAGAACAGCATGCTTTGAATTTGATTTGCATTTGCCACATTTCCTTTTCAACTGTATTTGTGTTATCTTTCTCTCCCTAAAGGTGAATAACGTTGACTTTCGGGGCATTGTGCGAGAGGAGGCCGTGCTGTTCCTGCTGGAGATCCCGCGGGGTGAGGTCGTGACCATTTTGGCACAGAATAAAACTGAGGGTGAGAGCAAGAGAACATGAGCCTCGCTGACCCCACACATATTAAACACACAAAACAGCCCCTCACTTCACCTCAGGGAACACAAAAACACTGAATTATTGTATTTATTTATTCTATTTGTTATTTACAACACCTTTTGTTTTCATTATAATTACATTCTATTTATGTATTATTTATTGTTTATTTGTTTACAACACTTTTTGTTTTTATATTGCATACTAATTTATTTAATTTTTAATTTAATTTATTATTTATCACAGCACATTTTTTATTATAATTACATATTAATTTATTTTTATGTATCTGTTCATTTTTATCTATTTAATTTTTTATTTGTTTACAATATATTGTTTTGTATTTTATTATTTTATTTATTCTATTTGTTATTTACAACACCTTTTGTTTTCATTATAATTACATATTTTATTTTATTTATTGTATTATATATCCATTTATTACTTTTTATCTATCTATTATTTATTTGTTTACAACATCTTTTGTTTTTATTATATTACATAATTTATTTAGATATTTTTTATCTATTTTTTATCTGTATTTTTTACAACATCTGTTGTTTTATTATAATTACATGTTGTATTAACATTTTATATATTTATTTTCTATATATTTATTGTTCATTTGTTTACAACACATTTTTATTATAATTACATATTAATTTATTTACTATGTATCTATTTGTACATTATTTGTATCTATTTAATTTTTGTTTTGTTTACAATATATTGTTTTGTATTTTTTATTTATTTATTTATTTGTATTTTTTTTTATCTGTGTATTTTTACAACACCTTTTGTTTTTATTATAATTACATATTGTTTTTATTGATTTGTTATCTATTTATTTGTTTATTTTTTATTTAGGCACCTTTTTTAATAATAATAAAAATAATAATGGATTTAGTACAATCTCCAGTATATGTAAATACTGGTTATTTTATTCTTATAAAACATGTTGTCATCTCTCACTATGATTTCTCACACAGTATAAACGAGTCTTAAAATATATAGCTACCATTATTTTAGAAAGAGGGTCCTTTGCAATAGGATTGTCATCAAATCAAATCAATTTTATTGTCACATCACCACAGCACATGTGCCTTGGTGAGTGAAATTCTTGAGAGCATGCTCCAGACAGTGCAGAAACAATTTACATATAGACAGTACATACTTACAGACTGTACAGAAGACAATGTGCAGAATACACATACATATACTCAGTACACACAGTGTACTATTTAAGACATACTTACAATTATCAATACACATTCTACACCGTATGTACACATTCTACATTATGTACAAATATATATACACACAGTAATATGCGAAGGTGCAACTGATTATACATAAGCTATGTGTCATGGATGTGCATTAGAACCAGATTTTTTGTATTTGTGCAGTGTGTGCGTGTAGTCCAGTTGAACTGTGTTAAAGTTAAAGTGGGAGTGTGCTGTAGGGTGTATTATTTCTGATTGTTCATTAGCCTGATAGCCTGAGGGAAAAAGCTGTCCCTCAGTCGGCTAGTGCGGGATCGGATGCTGCGGAGACGTCTTCCTGAGGGCAGCAGAGAGAGCAGACTGTGGGACGGGTGGCTGGAGTCCTTGATAATCCTCCGGTCTTTCCTTGTACACCGCCTGGTGTAGATGTCCTGGAGGGAGGGAAGCTCACCTCCAACAATGTGGCGGGCAGTTCGCACGACCCTTTGCAGAGCTTTGCGGTTGCCAGCGGTGCTGTTTCCAAACCAGGCGGTGATTCAGCTGGTCAGGATGCTCTCCACAGTGCAGGAGTAGAAAGATCTGAGGATGCTGTCATATTTTGGGGGTCATATTTAAAAAACCCTACATTATAGTTGTCCAGTGGGAGAACTAGCTACCAATATTACATCAGTGTATGTGTGAATGGGCCCGGAAGCACTGTGTCTTTGCTCTTCCCCTCCCCCTGTACACACCGAGCCTGTCGAGAGGCCTCGGCTTCTTGCTCATCACTACAAAACCAGTCGTAGCCAGTTTTGGCTCTTCCAGGGACTGTCGTGTCAAGTGTGGTCATGTGCTCACATGCACAAACATGCCAAAATCCAGATTTTCATGTTTGTGAGCTTTGCTTTCTCTTGCTTGTTATGTGAGGAACTAAATGCCTCACATGAAAACCCCATGCTGATGTTAATTGGTTCAGTCCTGATAAAGAAACTTCTGTCGAAGTCTATTGGATTTGTAGTCCAAGAAACAAGTTCCTAACCCCATCTCAAGTCAGCTCTGACCTCTGCTGTCAGCACTGACACTGCTCTCTCTGCTCTATCCCTCTTTTGCTGCTGTCATGCTCTCTCTCTCCCTGTCTTCATCTCTATTTCTCTTACTCCATCTCCTCTCGGTGTGGGTGTCTCGTGGGAAAGGGAGGTCTGGCGCTGTCATTTGGTCTGAGCCGAGACAGATGCGTTGTCAGAGCTTTAATCAAGAGGGTGACGGCACCGCTACAGGAAATCTGACCGCTGGAACTTTTATCCTTGACACTGTGAATCCGAAGTCAAATAGCACTGAAGTTTTCTATTCATTGACAGTTTCAGCACTTCACAAATTATAAAATGACATCAACCATGGAAAACTTACATCATATTGTTATAAATGATTGAATTAGAGTGGTGAATACAATTTTAATATCCCCTATTTAAAATTTACATCTAAAATGAATAAATAAATAATAAAATAATACACCTATTTAATAGATTGATCGACTGAAAATCATTTACAGCAATTAATAAATATTATATATAATTTTTTTTAAATATAATTATTTAGTATGTTTATTTGTTTTTTTTAAATTACATTTTTATAAGTTTATGCATTTTTTTTACTTTTTAAATAATCTTTTGAAGATTTGGCAGAATTTTGATTATAATGTTTTTTATTATTTTATATTTACAGCATGATTTTTATTC
Source organism: Ptychobarbus kaznakovi (assembly GCA_027422405.1). NCBI lineage: Eukaryota > Metazoa > Chordata > Actinopteri > Cypriniformes > Cyprinidae > Ptychobarbus > Ptychobarbus kaznakovi. Next base: position 20,682,112 of record CM049810.1, on the reverse strand, counting down.
TATTTATGTATTTTATTTATTGCTATATTTATATATTATTTTAACAATTTATTTTATCTATTTTTGCATTTACATAACCTTTTGAGTTTTATTATAACTAATATATTTATTTTTATTTTTTATTCTTGTCTACTTATTTTTATTTTATCTGTTTATTTTTATTTATCCATTTTAAATTATTTTTACATTTACAGTCCCTTTAGATTATTTCATTGTAATTATACATTTTATTTATTTGTATTTTATATTTATTTTATGATTTAATTTATTTATTTACCTATTATTTATTGTTCTATTATGATATTTTATCTTTCTTTTTATCTATTTAATTTTTTATTATTTTTTAAAGCATTTAAGCATTTTATAATAACACTATTAATTTTAGTCTTGTTTCACATCTCATGCATTTTCAGTTGACCCAAAAACATTGGCATTGCTTGCATCATGCTCTGCCAGTTACGTCTGAGACATGTTTGAGAGCTTATGTATCTGTTTTGTGTCCTAGTTTATGAAGAGATCATGGTGTCCGGTCGAGGGGACTCATATTTCATCCGGACTCATTTTGATTATGAGAAGGAGCTGCCTCACTGTCTCGCCTTCTCCCGGGGAGAGATCTTCAAGGTGGTGGACACCTTATATGACGGCAAGCTGGGAAACTGGCTGGCCATCCGCTTGGGCAAAGACAACCAGCTGCTGGAGAAGGGCATCATTCCAAACAAGAGCAGGTGAGAACCGAGAAGGGTGGACATTTTTTGCATGAGATTTTTTCCAAGATAAATGGTATTTAAGCCTTTAAGTCGGAAACGGCGCAAACATCAAATAGAATATGAATTTGTATTTATATTGGAGAGAAAGCGGACTCTTCTTCTACCATTGCTCTAAAATGCTCTATCGCTTTCTTTGCATAACCCTGCTGCTGCATAACCCCTGCTCTCGTGCTGATCAGAGCCGAGCAGATGGCAAACCTCCAGAACACACATAAGGGCCCTGGAAGTGACAGAGCCGACTTCTGGAGGCTACGTGGTCAGAGGGCGGCCAAGAAGAAAGATGTGCGGAAGAGCCGAGAGGAAAGTTCTGCGGCCATCTCCACCCGCTTCCCTGCCTATGAGAGGGTGGTGCTGAGAGAAGGTGGGTGCTACAAACCAAAATAGGACATATGACAAAAACTACAAAGTGTACTTTAAAGGTTATTCAACAATTCAGTGTGGTTTTCTAATTATAGGCAGCGTGTTTCAAGATTATTAACAGTTAAGAAAAAAAATATTCTGTGAATTAACCAAATAGTAGTAAACGTTAGTCATTTGTGACCCTGGACCACAAAACCAGTCATAAGTGTCAATTTATCGAAATTAAGATTTATACATAAGCTGAAAGCTGAATAAATAAGCTTTCCATCGCTGTATGGTTTGTTAGGATCGGGCTATATTTGGCCGAGATACAACTATTTGAATATCTGGAATCTGAGGGTGCAAAAAAAATCTACATATTGAGAAAATCACCTTTAAAATTGTCCAAATGAAGTTATTAGCAATGCATATTACTAATAAAAAAAATAAAGTTTTTATACATTTACAGTAGGAAATTTACTAAATATCTTCATGGAACATTATCTTTACTTATTATCCTAATGATTTTTGGCATAAAAGAAAAATCGATAATTTTGATCCATACAATGTATTTTTGGCTATTGCTACAAATATACCCCAGCGACTTAAGACTGGTTTTGTGCTCCAGGGTCACATTTATTATTACATTTTAGGGGGTTGAGTTTAACAAATTACACATTTGTTCATTTAAATACACAAATGATGTATTTTCATATATTAAATCAGATCAAATGTTTGGAATAATGAAGGTTTCTTTGATGATTTTGAAAGTCTTTTATGTTAAAAATAGCATTTATTTGATAAAAAAATGAATACTGTGAAACATTATTACTGTTTAAAGTAACTATTTTATTTGGATATATTTTATAATGTATAGTTTATAATAATGGCAAAACTGAATTTCCAGCATCATTACTCCGCTCTTCGGTGTCACATGATCCTTCAGAATTCATTCTAATATGCTGATTTAGAGCTTAATTATTATTGGCACACAGTTATTATTAAAAGTTCTAATTATTATCAATGTTGAAAACCGTTTTTGCTGCTTAACAGTTTTGTGGAAATCATTATTTTTTCAGGATTCTCTGATAAATAGAAAATTCAATAGAACAGCATTTATTTTAAATACAATTTTTTTTATATATAATAAATGTCTTCACATGATCCATTTAAATTAAGTGTCCTTGCTAAAATAAATGATTAATTTCTTATTTTTTGTAAATCTTACTGCAAACTTTTGAAAGGTAATGTACCACAATTTAAATATTATAGCAAAAAACTGATTTCAACTCATAACAATTTAATAATAAAATAACAAGATAATTTGTGCATGCGTGCGTGCGTGCACTGGTTTTGGTGGTTCATGGGGACACAAATGTGTATAATGACAGAGGTATTACAATGTGGAGGTGGTTTATGAGGACACTGCCCCGTAATTCAAAATGACAAAACATACTAAATTATGTTTTCCTTTTTGAAAATCTAAAAATGCACAACATTTTCTGAAAGGGGTAGGTTTATGTGTAGGGTTGATGTAGCGGTAGAAAATACACCACCAATAAACCACTAAATACCAACATGTGTGTTTAATCAGAAAGCTGCCAGAAAAAGAAACTATAAGGTAAATACATCACAAACAACAGATGCAATGGATGGCAAACATCGTAATTCACTTATCATGGTACCTGTATCATTTACACAATAAACAGTTTCAATAACACGATGGCTGCTTGCACACAACATTAGTCACATCTCTGAGCGGACCAGCCTAAAACCGCTAATGAAAGTCTCTGCATACCCACACAGACAGCTGAGAAATTTTTAATACGTTTGAAAAATGGGCTCATCATAGACAGAGATTGCTCCCTACACACTGTTCAAGAAAAATTACCCAATTAAATCATGATTTATGTGACAAAAACCACAGTCAAGAATTTGAAAAGGCTGTTTTGAATCATCAGTCAAGACTCTTCTTTAATCCTCTTTAAACCCCTTTTACATAGCTAAAAGAGCGTTTATTACCATTAATATAACCATTTTGTAATTTGGTCAGGCTAAAACAGATTACCTCTGCTGTGAAATCCTGATTGTGAGCCTTGTCTTCTCCCATAGCGGGATTCCGAAGGCCGGTTGTGCTGTTTGGACCAATCGCTGATGCTGCCAGTGAAAAGCTGGCCGCGGAGCTTCCAGACGAGTTTGTAATTGCCAGTGAGTCGATGCTGCTGTCTCTGCCAAATCATCAGTAATGTCCGGAAGGATGCTCACATTGGATTTTAAGCATGCAAAATTGTTTTAGACTCTGTAATTAATATTAGCAACACAATATGATGTAATGCTATTCATGTTAAAAATATAAAAATTGAATTTTACATTAATATATAATTATATAAATAATATAACAATACATTAAAGTTTGCATATTTTAAACCCGTAGTCATGTGAATGAGTTTCAGAAAGCCAATTCACATTTTTGCTGTACAAAAAAAAACGTCTGCTAAATGAATAAATGTAAATATAAATCATCTAAAGTAGCGATGCAGCACATTTTTTACATTTTCTAATTATTATTATTATGATAATGTATATTATTGCTTTTATATAAAAGGTATTTTTTTATTCTATTTATGTTTACAAATGTATATAATTATATGGAGGATTTTTTGGGGGTGTCAATCCTTGTTATAAAGTACTTCTATAATTTATAATATAAAAATATATATTTGAAATACATAAAAAATATAGATGATGATAATAATAATAATAATTGAATGCATATTCTTGCATACCTTTTATGGACATTGTCCATGTCCATAAACTTCCCATGCATATGAATAGGGGCAAATGCATAATAAAGTCAGCGTCCAGAGTGTAACAGCATCCAGAGATTTAGCTAACGTTGAATAAAACTGTTTCTTTTGTAGTGCTGTCAAACGATTAATCGCATCCAAAATAAACTTTTTATTTACATTATCTGTGTGCTATGTGTAGGGTTTAGGGTTTATTATGTATATATAAACACACACACATGCAGTATATATTTTGAAAATATTTACATGTATATTTATATTCATATAATTTATATTATATATATTTAATATATAAACGCAACATATTTTTCTTAAATATATACATGCATGGTGTGTAAATACAGTACACACTCATATACTCATAATGTAAACAAAAACCTTTATTTTGGATGCGATTAATCGCGACTAATCGTTTGAAAGCACTAATCTTTTATATTGCATTGTACATGTTTAGTAAGTATTTTTCTTCGTAGTTTGATTATACTCATTGTTTTTGTTCAATGGCACATCAGAAACAGAACCCAAAGATGCGGGGTCGGAGAAATCCTCCGGGGTGGTTCGTCTCAACACTATTCGACAGATCATTGAACAGGTAATTAATAATCAAAACTTATTGCATTCTTTTGTTTGACATAAATGTTTGTACATATTACCAGTAGTGAACGGTGACCAATTCATTGTCATTGATGCAGGACAAGCACGCTCTCCTGGACGTCACCCCTAAAGCTGTGGACACCCTAAACTACACACAGTGGTACCCTATAGTCATCATCTTCAGCCCGGACAGCAAACATGGGGTGAAGGCGATGAGACAGAGGATCATCCCCAGCTCTAACCGCAGTGCGCGGCAAACTCTACGACCAGGCTCTGAAGCTCAGGAAAACTTGCTCACACCTGTTTACCGGTCAGTCCTGGGGGTCCAGACACCTCATTCAAAAGATTCTGTCATTATTTTCTCAACCCTATATTGTTCGGGATCATTAAAGCCTTATAATAGCTTAAATTCAAATTATTTGATTGTTTGCTTATTTTAGTTAAAGATCCTAGCATTATAGAAGCATGTTTTGCTTGGGTAGCCTGTACATTTTTTAGAAAATGTAAAAATAGATTATAAAATGATTCTGTTAATTGAAATGCTTGTAAACTGAATTGTGGGGAAGTGCAGTAAAGAGAAGCTATCATATATTGTGATTGGCACATATCAATATAAACTGACTTTGACACAGAGTCCAATTCGAAAATCTCCAAGTGATTAAAGCAGCTGATGGAAACACAGTGAGATAAATCGATCAAGTTGAACCTAGAGAACAGATGACCCAAATCGAAGTGTTTTGATTTCCTCTCTCTCTGTCCCTCCCCCATCGGTCTGTTAGCTGTTATCGATCTGAACTCAGCTAATGATGCCTGGTACGGCAGTTTGAAGGAGACCATACGAGACCAGCAGACCCACGCTGTGTGGGTCTCAGAGGGGAAGGTAAAAACAATGGACGATATAGTTCTCCACCACCTTCTATCACTCTATTCACTCTGAAACAAAACCTTCTGTTAAAGTCAACATGAAATACTGTTTACAAACCATTTTGTTTCTGGCATCTAATGTATTTCTGAGTCAAACCGAATCTAAAATGAGAAGAAATGCAAGCTGGGAAGTCATTGAAATCGCTGTATTCCCCAATTGACCGTTCGCTTGATTGACAGGCGATCTGACCAATCAGAACACGGATATTATGTGCCGCCGCTGCTATACGCCATCTTGCCCGACAGCTATGACAGGTCTCCATAGAAATACATGTTAAAACGGGGTAAAAAAGATCTCGAAAACAATCCGGATGCACTGTTTGGATGTAAGATTGAACATAAGAGTCTTCATTTTCTGCCACAATCTGAGCTGCTGAGGACGCTGTCAATTACTTTCATCGAAATACGTGTATCACTCCAGACTCCTTTGCGAATGTCATGTCATTATAGTGCTTAGCGTTTTAACCATATGTGTGTGCGTACATTAAGTAGTTTTTTAATAATCAGTGATGCCATTGCAAAGGTAAAAAGAAAATACCCCTGTAAGTCACTTTAAGGAGTCAAACGTCACTTCGTACTAGGAAGGCAAATTTTTTATCAGAATTTGTGATTATTGATCAGAAAGAGCTCCTAAATGTTTTTAATTAGGAGGACAAGCGCTCCTAATTACAAGAAGAAAAACACTTTAAACTGGGTGTGTGACAGGTATGGCTGTGGAATGGGGTTTGGCCGAGGAAACATTTTCAGTCAAAATATTTTTTTTTTGCTTTAACCCCTGAGATATGCAATGCAGAGAGACGTATACACCACACCCTCTTCTGGAGACGGTGTGGGAATATGCAGCTCATTTGCATTTAAAGCGATACACTCCAAAACAGCTCTTTTTTAGACACCCCATAAATGTCATTTTCCAGCTGTTATAATAAATGATCTGTTAGTAACTTGGGATGAAATTTCACAGACACGTTCTGGGGACACCCAAGACCAATATTACAACTAGTAAAAAGGGGCATAATAGGTGCCCTTTAAGATAAAACAAATAAACAAAAACATATTTCTTATTAATCTTATATGAATGAGAATATGTATAATCGAATTTATCTAAAATATTAACACGATGAATCATGTACAGTACATTAATATCAGGAATTAGCATAAAATAATCAATTATGATTTCATGTTGACTTTAATGCAACATTTTACAGCATCTCTTTACTTTAAGACTCCCACTTTATCTCTCCCAGTATTCCTGAATGTTTTCTTTACAGTTAAACCCATAGTTTGCCTACTAATGCATGCTTTCCTTTTCTGAAAGTCATAATAGTCATTCCTCCTGTTTTTCTGTGCTTTTACTGTTCATCATTCTTCGGTGGTGCTCTACAGCTTTCGTTCTGTTTTGTTTTTGTGTTTTTTGTTTTCACTCTTCTCTGTGCACAAGATCCATCATGTGTCTCTTTTAGCTGGACGGGACGGAGGGGGACCTTGACGTTCACGACGACCGCATGTCGTATCTCTCGGCCATGAGCGCTGACTATCTCAGCATGGACAGCCGGCTGACCAGCGACTGTGAAGACACGGCAGACGAGGGCGGGACTTGCACAGATAACGAAACGGACGAGCCGCTCGATCACCAGCAGGTGTCGGCCATTAGCCGCTCCTCTGAGCCAGTCATGCCAGAGGAGGTTAGAGCACACATGCACACGTTTAACATATCTACAGGGTTCCCACTGCCATGGAAAACCTGGAGATATCAAAGAGGATGCACATAGTTCCACACACATGCATGCATACTAATTCCAAAACATTGTGGTCTGTTTATTATGCCTGACGACACATATGGATAATGCATCTTTCACAGTGATTGGTGAACTGCTTGCACATGCATTGACATCTACACACTTAAGCATGCTTGCTGCGACGGCATCCCTCACAGCTGCCTAGATCAGCACAAAGTCAGCTCAAAGAAAGACAGCAGAGGTCGAGCCAGCAGGGAAATACATTTTCACATCGAGAACAAGACATTAGCACACACTTGTCATGCACGCATTACATGCTGTAAATCCAGGAAGAGCACGGTAATGAGTTTACATGGCAAATCACATGGATTTCATGCTTTCCAAAAACAGATGAACGTTAAGTGCATCTGTAAATGCAAAAAAGCAGCCACTTCTGCCACCTTCTGTTACATGTTGGAACTACAACATTCTTAATCGCTAAATATTTACTGAATAGATATGATTATTGTCTAATATCAATAGCAAATAACATTATTGCGGTTTCTATGGTTATGAATAATCTGGAAATATCAGGGAATCAGTGTTGTGATTGTTTAATAAAACTAAAATATTTATATTTTTCTAAAAATTTTATTTATTTATTAATGAAATGTTATTTTTGTGAATATTCTTACATTTTATTAAACATTTAATTAAAATGACAAAAGCACATAACATAAAACTACTAAAGTTGGAATTAAAACTAAGAATAAAAACGAATTAAAGCTAAATAGATATACTTAAAAAACGAATAAAAATGACAAAAGCACATAATGACTGTAACTTAAACTAAAATTTTAAAATATTAAAATGAAAGGTTCATTCAAAATGAGCTTTTATTGTAATAATTGTTATAATAAATATAAAACAATACTAGAACAAAAAATATATACTATAACAGTATATCAATAATACTAAAAGTGTGTATACTATTAGGAAAATTGTGATTTAAAAGGCCTTATAAATATAATTCATAAATTATGTTAAAAATGGTAATACAATAAAATATTAATAATAAACAACTTTTTAAGAAGCCTTTTAAAGTAACCATACAGAGCTGAAAAAGTAAAGAAAATGAACTGGTCAAAACAAAAGTGCGGCAAACTTATGGGTGGATGGATGGATGTTAAATGAACACTCCACTTTTTTGGAAATAGGCTCATTTTACAACTCCCCTAAAGTTAAACAGCTGAGTTTACCGTATTTGAATCCTTTCAGCTGATCTCCGGGTCTGGGGGTAGCACTTTTAGACCAATAGCATCTCGTTTAAAAATGGCCAAAGAGTTTCACTAATTTTCCTATTTAAAGCTTGACTCTTCTTTAGTTACATCATGTACTGTGTGTGTGTGTGTGTGTGTGTGTGCGTGTGTGTGTGCGTGCGTGCGTGCGTGAGTGAGTGAGTGACCATTCCCCTGCTTAGACATCTTCTGTTATCTATCTCTTTCTTGCTCTCCCAGATCCTCAGGAAGTCCAGCCCAGAGATTCGAGGTCGCATCCGGCGGGTGAGCAGCAGAGAGATGCTGACAGAACCTAGTCCCCCCTTAATGTCCACGTTCCTACCTGACCCCGCAAAGGTGAGCTCGTGTGATGCTCCCAATGGCTTTCCTTTCTTAAAAACACCATTCATCAAGATATTTGAATAGTGTAAAAAAATTACTAGACATTTGCATACAGTGGACACTTAAGCCACACTTTAAAAGGATGAAATGCATTGATATTTTATTATGTGACATTTTTAAGTTTACAAATACTCTTTGCAGTAAAGACTGAGAACTGACTCTGACTAACACAACTCTTCCCTTGACTGCACCCGCACTCATGCAGAAGAACGGCCTGATTTGGCGCAACCATTTTTCCAGCAGCTCAGAATCCTCTCGCAGCAGCTCAGTCACACCTTTTGGTACGCTGTAGAGCCGTGTTCACTGTTGTGCCAGATTGGTTAAATAATTAGTATAGTGTACTTGAAAGCCACTGTCAGCATCTAGATGATTTTGAACAAATCGTACCAGTCACATACACTGATCATGTAAAAATTTAAAATGGTAAAATAGTTAATCATTTACAAAAAGTAACAATTTTTTTTTTTAAGTAAATAAAATGTAGCTTTTTTTCCAAATCTAGTTTAGTGTAAGTTTATATTATTGGCCTATTATATATTTATTATATTATTATGAAAAATAATAAAAATACATTAAAGCCCCATTCACACCAAGAAAGATATCTATAAAGATAACGATATTAGCGTTCACACCAGCGAAAGATATCATTTGTTTATTCTAATCTAAGCGCACGCTCGTCTGCAACTTTAATTTCTCAAGCTCGTTATAGCAGGATGGATTCTGATTGGGTGTCAAAAATCATTCTGAAAGTGATTCCAAGGATATCGTTTCTCTGTGCCTTTATCTTTATATCTGTGGTGTTCTATTCTTAAATATTGAGAACAATTTCTAGTTATATATCTTTATCTTTATAGTTATCGTCCTTGGTGTGGCCTTAACTCCTGATTTAACTTCAAATATGTTAAAAATGTATTAATATATGTAGAAATTAACAGCATGCATAACTTAGATAAATGCAATTAAAATTGTTGTTTATTAAATATATGTACTATATTTATTTATAATTATAATAAAGAACAAAAGCACATAATGATTAACATTTAAAGTAAAATTTAAAATAAACAAATTATAAAATAAAAGCTAATTAAAAATATTATTATATTAATAAAGGACATTTAGTATTATTACATATTAATGTGGTATTTATACATTTTTTAATTAGCTTTTATTTTATAATTTGTTTTATTTTAAATTTTACTTTAAATGTTAATCATTATGTGCTTTTGTTCTTTTAATTATTTTTTGTTTGTTTTAAACATTTCTATTTTTTATTTAAGTTTTAGTAATTGAGTTAATTCAAGGTTTTTTCCAGTTAGTTGCCAAGGCAACATTTAAAAAATTATTTGTCTTTCTTTCTTTAATTTACATTTTAGTTTTTTAAAGTATTATTTACATTTTATTTTATTTCCGCTTTATTGCAATTAAAAGATGAATAGTTTAGTTTTAGCTTACTATAACCGTTTAATGATTGTTAATGTATTAATTCATGTTTACGAATGGCACCTTAATTATAAAGTGTTTCTAGTAGTTTTGGCAGTGTTTGGAGAAGAACTGGAGCACTTAGTGTTTTAGATTTTAGTCGGTGCTAGTGTTGTGTTAGTAGGTCTTGTGTTTGGAATCATGGAGCTCAGTGAGAGAAATGCAGTGGTGATGATATAATCCAGTGCTGGCCTTTAGCTGTGGTTTAGGAAGAGAGGTGTAGTGGGAAACCCTGGGATTCAATTCGGTAGTGCTGTTCTCCTTCATATTCATTTGTCTTTCAGGTAAAATTGCTGTCTCAAGTGGAGGCGTCGCGGGGGCAGTACGACCTCTCTCGAAACTACGACTCTCGTTCAAGCAGTCCCGCGAGCAGCGAGCTCCCGCGCAGCAAGGACTCTCCTGTAAAAACCAAACCCTCGCCTCCCCCCACAGCTCTCAAACCTACCTACGCGTCCCGCAGCTCCAGAGGCCTTGTAAACAGCCCCCCGGTACGGGACAGCAAACCTCTGGAGAACCGCCCTGACGATCCCTCTCAGAGGTCTTTCCTGGGCAAAGTGAAGGCCTTTGAGCAGATGGATCACTTGGCCCGGACACAGAGAGTCATGGAGATCCAAGAGGCCCAGAACGCCAGGGTGAGTGTTCACCATCTTTAGGCTTTGCATGAACAACGACTAGGGATGCTCCAATCGATCAGCATCGGCTGATAATCACATTTTACGACTCGATCGGTACTCACTACACTTTGATGATGAATGATGTCAATTCGCGAGTGGATCTGCGACACGATACGAATGGGTTGACAGAGACATGATTGTGAGCGTGGAGGACGCAAGTCATAAGGGGTCATCTGATCGCTGCTTTTAAATGTGGAAAAGCTATCCTTAACACAGGCTTTACTCCTTTCAAACTTTATTGTGTCACCGTTTCTGTTTTATAAGACGAGAGAAAATCTGCCTGATGAAAAAAAAAATATTTCATTATTTATGCATATTTGGGCATTATTGCGCACTTGCATGATGATGTCTTTAAATAAGTGCAAATGGTTAGCATTATTTTTATTCCACCCACAGCAGACACATTAATTGGGCAGTGACAGGTTTATAAAGTCTTTTAGAAGTGAATCATTTTGCCGAGCTGTGTACTCTAAGGGCCTAATTTCTGGTGAGCAGAACAAACTTTTGTGTAAACATAAATGTCTACGGTCATTTTAAATTAAGCTGTCAACATAGGCACGTTCTTGACAACCTGTGGCAAAAGCTATTTAAAGTAACTCTGTCTTTTAGTACCAATTTGGATGATCAATTTTACGGATTGCTTTCACTTTAAGATGTTAATACTATAACCAGGAGATATATAATCATTGGAACTCTAATGTAAACATTTGAAACACACAATGAAAATAAATTAAAAAAAATAAAGCAAACATTATATTTAAATGTGAACCGGACCCCGGTGGATCGACAAGAAGCTATGCATTATACAAATCGAAACAAATAATACATAAGATGTTATTTAATATTATAATTGATTACTAATAATTGTTTAAATTAAAATAATAATTGATACTTTTTTTGACTGAAATGCTGAAAATGTAAACTGCAGGTCTTAAATTTAATTTAAAAAATCCTGCAGATAGCCAGTTATATTATGGTACCATTTGGAATGTATTTATTTTTGAATAAGCCCTTTTTAACTGTCCTCAGTTGTTTTACCACTAATAAAACAAATAGGACCCCGTACATTTGTTTGTTGCAGATATAAAGACAATGAAATGTATTTGTTTATATTGGCTTGTTGGGGTAATATTGCTGTCATTTGACAACAAAGTTTATTTTCTGAACTAGAATAACTGCACACGTTTTATAGTTAATAAAATCTTTAAAAACACATTTCATTAATTAAACTTTAATTTCCTTCAATAAAAAGGAAATTGAGTAAGTCTGTGTAAAAGGTGTGTGGACATGGATTAGTAATCTGGCTTCTTGGTATAAAGGAGAAACAAAATGCTGGCTCTCATCACTATCAAAGCTGCCCATCGCTGCTATAACCTGTCAGTGTAAATCCTGTATAAGATAGAGGTGTTTCCCATAAATAGTACACTATATTTTAAAACCTTGATTGTGCACATGTGTGTGTGTGGTGGGGCCCGACAAGCATCCAGGGGCCTTTGAATTCTTAATCCGGCCCTGCCCACCCACCCGCAAATAATCAGAATGTATTTTTATTACACAACCCGCAGATTATCCGCAGTGCCTGTGGATATAAACGTGATCGAACTATTCCATTTAGTTCTTTCAATAATTTAAATGTTTCTATTTCTTTTTTCCTCTTCAGTCTTATATTGGACGGTATTAAACCTTTTCAGTTACATCTCCATGTTAGAGTTTAAATGTTTCTATTTATTTTGTCCTCTCTAACATTGGACAATGTTAAATTAAACCTAATGAGTTGCAAACTACTCCAATTAGTTAATTTAGGAGTTAATTTTTTTATTATTATTATTAATTTTGTCCTGCTCAGACTTGTATTGGATGTTACATCAGACTTCTAAATTGTAGGAGATTAAATGTTTATTTAGTCCTCCACTCTTTACTATTGGATAATGTTTAAACAAACCTTGTGGGTTTCATCAGACTGCTCCATTTTGTTTGTATTATATTAAGTATCCTGATATACATAATGTTATGTATAAACCCCATTTTAAAGGCATATGAAAACGTTCACTGTATAAGGAATATTTTTTGTGATTAATTATATGACATTATATATAAAGCTTTAAGCATCAGAATCGGTATCAGCCGATCACCAAAACAAGAAATCGGTACTCTGTATCGGCCACAAAAATCCTGATCGGGCATCCCTAACAATGATACAAAAAAGACCATTCAAACTCTGTCAACCAGTAACTTGCTAGGAACTAAAATGCTAGTTCCAGAATGTTGTCTGATTGGTCAGAAATAACTTGGACCTACATTTACTGCAAAAGAAGCACATCACAATGTGTTTGAGTATTTGTCTTTACCTTTTATCCTCTATATTTTATCTTGTCTGTAGATGCTTTGGAACAATTTATTTTTATACTGTACAGTATACATACTGATAATAAAATTAATTTATATTTAAGAAGTCATTTTATTCGAAATTGGAAAATTGGGATTTTGATCTACATGCAGGTTGACAACACTATTTATAAAACGTGATAAATATGTGACCCTGGACCATAAAACCAGTCATAAAAAATTGCCTTTAAAGTTGTCCAAATTAAGTTGTTAGCAATGCATATTACAAATAAATTAAGTTTTGATATACTTGTGAAATTTACAAAATATCTTGATGAAACATGATCTTTACTTAATATCCTAATGATTTTTGGCATAAAAGCAAAATGGATATTTTTTACCCATACAATGTTATTGTTGGCTATTGCTACAAAATATACCCATGCTACTTACATTTACATTTATGCATTTAGCAGACGCTTTTATCCAAAGCGACTTACAGTGCATTCAGGTTATACATTTTTTTTTATCAGTACATGTGTTCCCTGGGAATCGAACCCACAACCTTTGCGCTGCTAACGCAATGCTCTAACCACTGAGCCACAGGAACATGTCTGTTTTTGTGGTCCAGGGTCACATATAGCATTTTTTCAATATTTACACTATTTCTCTTCTAGAAAACGGACCAACAATTTTGAAGATTCATCATACAAAAATATTTTCTAATAAAATATGCCTCCTTCCAAATTATAAATACCAGTTCTGATTCAGTTCTAGTTCTGATGAACTCATTTCCTGCCTAAATATTTGTTAGAAATGTGTGTGTGTTCGATTTGTCTGTTTTCAGTTGGAGATTGCACAGAAACATCCAGACATCTATGCCGTCCCCATGAAATCTCAGAAACTGGACCACAGCAGGCCACAACCTATCGGGTAAGAGTCTGGTTATGCAAGTGAAAAGGTATTTTTTTCAATAGTGTAGTGATGTATAAAGCACAGCTCACACAGAAGTCACTTTCAAACCAAGCAGCTGGTTCCCAATCATGTGCATTCCTACTGAACTGGCTGGATTTCATCCACAAAAAATAGCAGGATAAATACGCACTCGATCTTTCCCTGATCTTGCTGTGTTTGCTTTGCGTCCAGCTCCAGTGCGCGACCAGAGCCCCAGACGCCTCCTAACAAGCTGCCATACTCCGAGAGCCGCCCGCTCGGCCTCGGCGAGGAGCCCAGAGAGGAGTTTCGGCATCAGCTGGCGGAGCAGACCAAGCGCGGCTATTACACCACCACACAAAAGTATCAGGACACTGAGCTGTAGAGTTCCTCTGCTTCGGCTCACTGCACAGCTTCACCATTCCACCGGGGCACCGCCCTGCACCAAAACTGCTGCTGACATGGAAGTCGCATTTGCTTTTAAGTTTCCCACGCAAATATTTGTCTTTTTCACTTCAGAGAAGTTCAACTTTCTGTCCATGACGATAGAATCTTATTGTTTTTATATATTTGCATTCGTTTGTTTCGCTCCTTGTGATCCGAGAATCATGCCTATGCAATTTTTTAAGTTTCTGCAACGCAACAGAAACGTCTCGCCAGGAGTCTCTCTCTCTCGGCTCCATGAAAACCTTAAACCTGACGTGTGCTACAGACCAGCTTTTTGTTACTTTCTTTTTATAAGCCTGATGAAGCAAAACTGTTTTAAAACGTCACACTCTTCAAGGTTTATACTATCTTTGCATTCCTTCATTTCTGATCATGTGCGAGTATGATGTAAAACAATACACTGGATTTTGTTACAATGTTTTGAAGTGCCTTTTACTTTACGAATAACGTTGGGAGGATTGTGGACTTGACAATCCAGCCCTCTGGACAATATTTTTGCTGCTTACAGCTCCAAGGAAAAACAGGGAAAAGTCAACACCAAAACCCTTAATACCGTCCGCCCGTATCCTCAGTGTAGCGACAGCAACGACTGACGAGTTTCCGATGGGACGCTTCACCAATCAGGTCGATGCTGGTTGGTTTGAGCGATTGAAATGGCTGTGGTCACGGTTTGTCTTATTTCAACCCCACCGCATATGTTTTTTACACGCTTGATTGTACGTTGGTCCGCTTTACCTCCAAGTATTGGTTCAAAGTGCTTCTAAAACTCGTGGATTATATTTGGATGGCTTCCACTGTGTGTGAGGGTCACACGCCCAGAGAACATTCCCTGGACATTTACGTTCAGGTCTAATGTGGAATTTCACTCTACTACACCAAATAAAATCAACTATATTGACATTACTGACTTAGTTGTGTGCTTTTATTAATCCAACAGGTTGGAATCCATTCAGTGGGCTATAAACTGAAAATGTAAAGGATGGTTCACCCACAAATTCTGTTACATTTACTAACCCTAATGTCATTACAAATGAGATATTCTGAAGACTGCTGGGAACGAAACAGAATTTGAGCCCACTGACTTTGTATGGACAAAGATCAAAATGTATTTTGTTTCACAGAAGGCATACAGGCT
This sequence comes from Ptychobarbus kaznakovi, assembly GCA_027422405.1. NCBI lineage: Eukaryota > Metazoa > Chordata > Actinopteri > Cypriniformes > Cyprinidae > Ptychobarbus > Ptychobarbus kaznakovi. Next base: position 20,666,294 of record CM049810.1, on the reverse strand, counting down.
TGAAACAACATGAAGGTAAAGTAACTAATTACAAAGCCATGACAATCAAAACCTCACTAGCATCATTAATTAGCTTGACTGGTTAATTATATAAAAAGGTGTTATTTTACTGCGTTTTCCCATCCGTGTGGTAGAAGTAATGAAAATTGATTCTGTCGTGAAACGCAGTGATTTCATTGGGTCCAGTGAGTTGATTCTTGTTCAGCGCCGTGTTGAAGCCATTTTCCTTGTACATGCCACTTTTCAAAAGATGCTCAGAAAACTTCCGTCGACTTCCGATAAAGGTTGTCTGAAAAATGAACAGTGAGTTATGTGTAAATACTAGTTTCTGGATCATCTTAACAATAAGGCAGTGTGTGCTGTGTACTCACCGGCATTTCATGTACTGTTGGTGTTTTACTTCCATATGTTTGATTTGTGGTTTGGTATAAAGGGTTGATCCTTTTTTGACTGGAAAGCATAATGAGGCGTATTGTTATTTTTAATGTGTGTGTGTGTGTGTGTGTGTGTGTGTATACACACTCCTACGTTTAGCCTCAGGCCTAATTAACGTTAAACACCTGAGACTGCTAACGTTAACGTTAATCAAGGTCTTCAGGATTACGTCACTAGAAACTTCCAAGCAATTTTGTTGGAGCAACATGTTCCTCCAGGAGCAGGATTATGCAGCTAAAGAGCTAAAAACGAACATATGAATACATATACACTCATATATCAATGAATGAATAAATGAATTTCGATCACACATGATGCGCCGCGGCTGAATGACTCTTCTCACCTGTATCCTCTGAAACACTCCGGATTATTAAAGCGAGCTGGTAAGTTTTTATCCACTTTGTACACATCGCTTGTCTTTATTTCAGTTGTATTCGACGATGGTTCAGGCTCCGCTCTTGCTCCTTCATCTGCGAAAAGCTCGTCCATGTTTCCGTTTGCTCCAGGCCCCGGTGAATCTGGACGCGTGGTTGCTATCAACATTGTAACCAAGTGACGTCGTGTGTATTTAACATTAGTTGGTTGTTTTTTATGCGTTTTTTCCACACATTTTTATTTTCAAATATGGAAAATATAAGCTTACACAACTCTTTATTTGTAAGTACGATACAAATTAAGATAAAGTAACAACACACTTCTACTGAGTGAAATTACACGTTACGTTTTGTATTTGTTCTTAAAGTTAATAAAAAATAATATACTTCAGTAAATCAGTAGGCTACATAAACGATAAGCCTAATACCAGTGGTGTCATTAGAGTAAACCAAACATATGGCAACTTACCGTTTCATAAGAAAATATACAAAGTTTAAGACTTTTTATTTTATAAAAAAAAAACACAAATGCATCAATTGCTTAGGATTTCACCAGCGCTGGAAAATAGCTTTTTTTTTACTAAATAAAAACGGTTATAATTAATTAACAATATTGTGTAACTCCATAAAAAGTAAGTGTGTTACTTATTTAGCCTACTTTTTATGGAAAGTAATGTGGAACGTTATTTTTTCTCATCTGGGCTGGGTTTGTTTTTTTAATATAAAAAAATATATTGTTATGGCAAATTCACGTCTGTACAGTAGAGGACGCAGCTCAAACAAACCTTTCTGCCGTGCTTGATTGCATGAATATGATGTAGGAGAAGAAAGTTAAGCACTCTTTAGCAATAAAAAAAAAATACATTTTAAAAAATGAAACATGTTATATTTATCTAATGTAATTTCTGCTTATGATGCTGCATCATGCTTACACAGCGCTCGCACCACCTCTGCACTTTCTCCTGATTTCTCTCAACATGGGGACAAGAGAGCTGTCAGTCAATAAACAAAGCAAGTAACTGGCATTACTTCTTCGAAAAAGTAACTTTGATATTTTCTTGTAAATGAGTAGTTACTTGCATTACCCCAACACTGTATTGCACTGATGAAATTGGTTTTATTACAAAAGCAAATAGAGTACAATGCACACTGAAGTTAGTTCATGTTTGTCAGATGTCCACGGACCTCTCAGCCTATAGTCAATGACAGAACAACCGATTCAACCACTATTGATTCTTTACTAAATCAATTATTCCAAGATTTATTTATTGCTTCATCGTGCAACCACTTCTACGTGAACATTTAACACATTTTGAACTTTTACAGAACATTAAGCAGTTGTCTTATACATAGAAACTAATAGTAAAACCCAGATTTACAGCCAGGCAAACTGGTTTTCAACTGCTTGACTGCATACAGAGATGTAATGCTGCACCCTTTATGAACCGTTGTCATCCAGAATTTCCACTCCTTGGATTGTATCCAGTTTACTTCATTTCAAACCTAAAATGAGAACAACACCGCTGTCAGAGGGCCACTCATGGTTGGGTTTTTATGCAAGTGAAACAGTGAAATGTTTCCTATTCGTTCATTTGCTTCCAAACCTGCTTTGAGTTTCTCCACGCTGATAAACACACTGCCACAGTGCATTATTACTCACGGTACGAGTTTGAGTCTGGCCTAGCGCGTACCAAAAGTAATAATGGACTGTGAAGCAGTTAAAAAGGGCTCCTTTCTTCTCATCAAGGCACGATTTTGTAAAATCAAACGGAGTATATGGTTTTAAAACATGCAGAATGTAAACATATTTATGATTTGCTACAATTTTGCATACTTTACCTTCTGCAGACTTAAGTTACATCTTTAGTCTTCACTTTTCTTCTTTAGCTGCCCTCAGAGGTGCCCGATTCATCACGAAAGGTTAAATCCATCCATTGCTGCAGTGATGGAGTAGAAAAACATGATGTAATACTTTAAACAATTCAGCATTAGCAGCATTAGCAGACTAATTAACAGAGACGTCTCTATCAAAAACGACATTGTTCAGAATAATGCTGAAAATAATGCTTAATGAACGCCCTGCTCAATATTACAATTTGCCAACAGAGGGCGCAATTTTATATCGCGTGGCCTGCCTACTTAGTGTGATTAAAACAAAGTACAAAATTGTTTCTAAAATGTTAAATATTTTATTAAATAAAACAATTTAAAATGCTCTATAATTATTGTATAATACTTTCTTAAAAAACAAACTAATATGAGGTAAAATCAGGCGATCTAATAAAAAAGGAAAGGTCTCTCACATAATGTATACTGCCAACAATCTACATTATGCATTAGGACAACTTTGGGAGTAAAGCCAACAGCCATCTGAAAAATACTACAATATGTATCATTTGCAATATGTCCATATTACTCTAATGAACTTAAATATTACCAATAGCTTGGTCTAATTAAAGCAGCTCCAAAAAGCAGTGACTTATTGTTCATTAGAATCCCAAAGTAGCATATAATGTAAAGTGTGAGCCAAAATCCTTGGAAAAATGTTAGTTCTGTAAACTCTACCTGAAAATTATGGATCTGTTTCCAAATATGTGCCGGTCCAGCTGGTGAACCTGAGATATGAGGAGGTCCATAGATGAAGGTTTGATCTCCAGAAACAGGACTTCAGTGATGTGCTCATTGTAGCCTACACGGCTCTGTCTGGACATGTGAGAAATGAAATGCTTTTGTCCTGTTAGAGGTTTTTTTATTGACCCTTCCTGTGGAAGTGAGGAATCAGGATGGCCCTTCCCCAAACCGGAATTCCTGTGTGTGTTTGGAACTGATAAAACTGCTGTAAAGAACAAACTCCGTCGCTCAAGAACTGCTGGAGTCTGTTAGTGAACTCTGAGAAGACTTTAGCACGCGTTTGAGGGGGAAAATTAGGCACACTTAAGAAAAAAACACTTTTTTAGAATTACTGCATTATGAATTTTACAAAGTACATTTTATGTAGTTTCGCTGGGTCTTGGAATATGGAAAATGAAGAAGATGTCCTCCAAAAACAAATGCACATCATAGTATTTATATATTTTATTTTTATATTTTCAGTGTTAAACTATATTTTAGTTTCATTATTTCTATTTAGCTTTATTTTTATATTCAGTTTTAAAGACAACAGAATGACTAATCAGAAGTCAGGATGGTAAATATCCATTTAATAAAATATCCCAAAATATGAGGACAAAGAAAACCATTGTAAATAAAGTAAAAACACAAGGCTAACAGGTTTGAATTATGCCTGAAGGTTAGCATGAGGAGGGGGAAGTATCGCAGGAAACAGGAAGCTGCTGGTGGATGAAGATAGCAGGGTCTGCTTCATCCGAACAATAAAAATCTCACCCGCTCAGGAAAAGGATCTGCGTCAGCAGTGAGTGACAGATTTTAGAAAGACAAAATAGTGCCAAATCCAAAGTGGCGGGAGAAAATCAGTGTTTCACTTAAAGACCTCAAAAGCACAATGTTCCTTATACTTCATCGAAAGTAGATTCCACGCTGCTCTGGAATTGCTGTTATGAAACTCTTCCGTGGGCAGGGTCAAACATTATTTTACAAATCCAAACCCTTTCCTTAAACCTTTTAACACACTAAAGAGGCGCCCAAAGTATGTGGCCACTTCAACTAGGCTTAAAATAGATGCCCCGAGAAAAATGTCAGTTTTTTTCATCAACAATACTTTTCAAAATGAAGGCCAGTATTTGAACACGTTATAGTTATCAGTCATCACCTGTGGACCTGAGGAGACTGACTTCATACATCCACTAGCTAATTAAACATTAGAAAGGACATGGAAAAGTGACGTTAGTTCTGAGAAAAGATCATTCAATTTAATGTATTTATTTATAAAGCACTTAAAGCTACATGGTAGACCCAAAGTACTGAAAAATGACACAAACAGCAGCTAAAACAAAAAGCAGCTACACTAAAGTGAAAAGGAAGAGCACAGACACTGAAAAGGAGAAAAATATTCTGACTTGTCTTTTTGGTTGGAACATCTGTCAGTTATTATTTTATCTTTATGGAATAGCATACTACCATAGTACAGTAGCCTATAGAGTAGGTATAATCCCAGATAGCAAAATTCCTGAGGCCCAGATCAGGCCCACACCTGACACTTTCATCTGGCCCACATACCGTGTGGAATGATGGCACTGGGCGGTCCGCTCCTGTTTGCCAGATTTGGGCCACAAGCAAGCCAAGTGTCAAGGGCCAATGTCAGCCATGAATAAACCAAATAAAGCAGAACTGGCCCAAATCTGGACCACACTGATTTTAATTCTGGCCCAGATCCGGCCCAGATCCAACACCTTGCTCTGGCCCACACACGATGCCATAGAATAACCTTTTGGTCTAAATGGTTCCATAAAGAACCATGAACATATGAAGAACCTTTCTGTTTCACAAAATGTTTTTTTTTGTGGTGAAAGAAGGTTCTTCAGATTATAAAAAGGTAAGGAAGAGATGCTTCTTTCAAGAATCTTTGACTGAATGGTTCTTTGTGGAACCAAAAATGGTTCTTCTATGGCATCGCTTGAAGAACCTTTTGAAGCACCTTTATTTTTAGAAGTATACTGTGAAGAATGATGCCACTTGGGCGGTCCACTCCTGTTTGCCAAATTTGGGCCACAAGCAAGCCAAAGGAAGGGTCAATGTCAGCCACGAATAAACCAAATAAAGCAGAACTGGCCCAAATCTGGACCACATTGATTTTAATTCTGGCCCAGATCCAACACATTGTTCTGGCCCACATACTATATAGAATGATGGCATTTGTGTGGTTCACTCCTGTTTGCCAAATTTGGGCTACACGTAAGCCATAGGTAGGCAGCATATCAGTCATGAAAATAAATAAATAAAATAAAGCAGAACTGGCCCAAATCTAGGCCACACTGATTTTAAGTCTGGCCCAGATCCAACACCTTGCTCCGGCCCACATGCTGTGAAGAATGACGGTGCTTGGGCGGTCCACTCCTGTTTGCCCAATTTGGGCCACAAGCAAGCCAAAGGAAGGATCAATGTCAGCCATGTATAAACCAAATAAAGCAGAACTGGACCAAATCTGGACTACATTTATTTTAGTTCTGGCCCATATCCAATACCTTGCTCTGGCCCACATACTATGTGGAATAATGGCATTTGGTCAGTCTGGCCCTGTTTGCCAGATTTGGGCCTCAAGTAAGCCTTAGCATTGCTGCATGTAAGCCAACCAAGTAAACCAAAACTGTCTGTAATGTGGGCCACAGTTGATTTTGATTCTAACCCTGGTCTTCCCCACATTTCTCATGTGGCCCACACGCTGCATGGAGTGGTGGCATTTTGGCAGTGGTCCACAAGCTGGCCACTACACAGCCACATTTTAGTTAATAATGAACCAAATAAACCATAAATATACATTATCTGGGCCACACTAAGCCTTAAGTGAGTAATGCATCAACAATACTCAACATAATGTAAAGAGAAATATAAAAATGTCCTCCATACATGTTCAAATAGGTTCCAGAAATGTGTCCTACTTGATCAAATCATCCCGACCCAAGTTTTGCACAAGCAGCAATTCAAATGTCACAGATAAATATTCAAAGACACGTTCCAATACTTTAAAAACTGTTTTTCTCAAGTTTGAACCTAAATGCCTCTCAGTCAGACTACACAGTGAGTCTGTAAGTGTCACGCTACGCTGTGTTAAAGAGTGCTGATGAAGACGAAAGATTATATACCATACTCTAAGTCTTTAATCCAACAAGGGTAACATTAGCCAGTGCTCACTGTGCCATATCTTTGCCAAAACTGGCCCAGATACATTTGAATATACCTGGGCCATATTTGCTGAAACATATGTGGACCACATTTGGTTTACACTTAGCCTTTGTCGAGTGCTCCACCTTTGGCAAAAATGTGGCACTAATTTGGTCGGCACTATTTGGGCCATATTAACTATTTACCACATGGGCCACTTTAGGGTCAGAGTACACATTGCCATGAACACAAGTGCAAAATACAACAAAGCACACTGTTCTGGGTACTATATCCCATAATGTATTGTGCTGAATATTTCATTTCCATTATGATAAATGAATCATAAGTAGTATAATTCATGCTTTTTACCATCTTTTACCAATTTTTGAATTATTCATTCAGACTGAAAAGAGTTATGATGAAATTGGATTCAAAATGTCAAATAACCTTTTGTATTTCAGATATGCCAATCATGAAATTAAACATGCATGTAATGACAATAATGAATTGTATTATTCTTTGGAATGTTTATTGTGCCGTAAAGCACACTGGTCCACATTGGTCTTTTTATTTATTTATAGATCATTTCACAATACACACTGTTTAATAGTCGCTTTACAGAAAATCATATTAATGTTTATAAAATCTTCATGCCTTATAGTCATTTAGCCGTTTCGAGCTGGGCTATAGTAGGCATAGTTCACATTTTATGATGATACAGTAAGCACATCAAGCAGCTGAAATATGCTTTATAGTAATACTGTACTATAAAAATCTGGATACACTTACATTAGTTAATTTGTTGTTAATTAATAATTCCTTAATTTATGAGTTATTTGTTACCTGGTGATACTGAGAATTATGAAATCACTGTTATTTTTAGTATCATTATATTTACTATTGTATTAATACTTTGAATGAGCTTTTATTTTTATATTTTCATTTTAGTTTAAATATTTCTATTTAGGATTTTTATTTCAGTTTCAATTTTAGTAATTTTAACAATTTAAACTTATTTTATTCAGTTGTTTTTAAGTAATAGTTTTTCATCTACTGTTTTAATCAACAAAAACATTTTAATCGTTTTAATTAACAAGCTTTAATTAATAACAACACTCTTTCAAATAGTTTTTTTTAATAAATGTAAATAATAAAAAATTGCAATATGCTAGTATTTCATTACAAAATAGTATTTTTTCCTCCCTAACAGCAGGGGGCACTGAGTATGTTTATTTTTCTCAATATGGCTATTATACGTTTGTATTTGGCCACTTGGCAGTGCCATTGTCTGTTACCCACCCCACCCACTTACAGCAGATGTGAACAAATCCCACAAAAGCAAACATTTGTTCACACAACACGTGATTGATAAACAATCTGCTACAGATATGTTAAAGTGAAGAGGGGTTTCAGGGCAGGAAATCAGTTCTTGGACGCTGAAGGATGTGTATTGTGGAAAGGCCTTTGTGATATTAGGGTGGGGTGGTCTAACTCGGCTTTAAAAAGAAGCGATTCAAACTTAATGAACTTGTTTTGAATTCCTCGCCTCCTGAATGGCAAAGCATTCCATCGTTTAGAAATAGAGAGAAGAACAAACAGCGGAAGTGATGCAAGATATTCTGTTCTTTATCTGGCATTCCCAGCCCTCACCTGCTGAACCAATCACACCCCCTCTTCCCCCCCGAAGCCTCCTCAGCTTTGAGCTGTAGACCGCCGGCCGGCCGGGTATGTTTTCAGGAGTGAGAGGAAGCCATTCATCTGAAGCTCTGGGTTCCTGTTAGAGCACTCAGGCAAAACACTGCTTAGCAAGCTATGTTCCCGCGCCGGACGATTGAGGATGTGAGCTTTTACACGCTGTGCAAGGGTTTCTTCAGACTTCCGAGAAGAGCCTGAGATCGCCTGAGATTTTATGTAATGTGTTTTGCAACCAATCCAATCAAATGAATGGCTGTTATATTACACAGTCAATGAGTTGAGCCTTCTTGCACTCAATTTAAGTTGTTCTTCCCATCTTCAGTTGTACTTCCAGCAGAGCCGCGATACTAGATAACATACATACATACTGTTTGTTTGTGCAATAATCTAACCCCATCAGAACAGACCCGTAAAAACCCCTCTACATTCTCACTGTTGTCTCTCAACATCTCATCTACTATCTCTGTTCTTGCTTATACTTGAGTAACTGTGGAACGTATTGTGACATTTCTCATTTTGTTGTACCCTTCATTAGAGTTAATGTTCCTAGACTTTAGCCTTACGTGCACTTGAAGAGCTCAAGACGATTTGAAGACATTTTTAGAACAAATTCAGAAAAAGAAAATAGCATCAGCCGTCCTTATATCTGAAATTTGATGCCACATTTCCAGTCAAACGTCACATTTTACAATGTACTGTAGTACTATTGATTTGGCATCTGATGCCCCCTTGTGGTCACATTTGCCACGAGCAGTTCTAAACTGGTGGGTGATGGCCTGAAAATGAGTGGCAGGTCTGTTTTTGAAAGACTTGCAGACAGCACTCTCGGAAATAAAGGTACAAAAGCTGTCACTGGGGCGGTGCCTTTTCAAAAGGTACATGTTTGTACCTAAAGGGTCCATTTTGGTACCTTTTAAAGGTACATATTTTAACCTAATAGGTACAAAAGTGTACCGCCCCAGTTACAGCTTTTGTACTTTTATTTCTGAGTGCAGGCTAAAATTATGCTTATATTAGTGTTATTTATTTGTTATTTAAGATGTAATTTAGATTTGTATTATATTAATAATACATGCCATTGTTTAATTTTAGGAATGCTGTTTACTTAAACAGTTTCTGTACTGGATTGCATTTGATACTCAATGTAAAATCAGTCTCTGGAAGTAACACCAGCTGAGAACTGCTGATCTACACAATGTTGCACAATCATTCAGACGATAAACAGGACAAATAAAACCATTTTAAAATGACCTTTAATTTGTTAAACTTCTACATAAAAACTGCTCAGTTTGACAGACATACAATTTAGACTTTTACAATATGAATGAATTGAATTGAACTGAAATAAGTCAACTCGATGTCTACTATACTGGTTAGCGTTAGCAAAAAAGTCACACGCCTTTCACACTTGATTTGGCAGTTTTATGTTTATGAGGTCTTCGAAGGAAGGGATCCAGCAAGTTCAAAAGCACTGTATACAGAAACACAGACATTTCAGCTCTGCAGTAGTGTTTCTTCATGAATGGATATGACAATATTCATCACGTTCAGAACCTATTATTGAAGAGCAGCCCGAATCTATCTCGAATGAGGTAAATACTTGTTTAACATCAAAAATGAAATCAGAATGATATTGACAGGGTCCAAAATTAACAACTAACAGACTTAACTAGCCAGAAGTATTTCCGTTCCTATGACAATGGAATTATTAAGCTGTTTTTTTCTCATATTGACAGAAAGGGTGGGTCATTGTAAAAACTACAAAGACCAGTTGTGATTTGGTTTCTCATATTTTGGTACAAGAATGATAAAACATGTAGTACTAGAAGAAAATACAAATCTTAATAATAGGGATACCATTATCAAGCATTTGTTTGTCTTTGAATGACAAATAAATAACTTAAAACCAGCATGTTTTATAGACTTAACTCATTTATTATGTCACATTTCATAATAGTTACCAGCCAACAGGCAAGTCACCTTTAATTTATTTACCAAAGCCAGTTTTTTAACTTGCATGTGGCCTTGGTGATTGTTAATCTTGGACCCTGGATAGCAATCATTCAGAGAGACTCAACTAAAGAATCTAAAGCAGTGTAAACAATTCAAAAGAATAACTTAGGGGGATGTGTAGACACAAGACCATGCATATATTTTCCAAAGGAAATAAAAAAACTCAAGAAGATAAAAGTAGAGAAGAAAAAATAACAGGCACAATCACAATTCAAAAAGCTTAAGTTCAAGGCTTGAACTTTATGGAGAATTGGACCCCCTAAGACTGGCACACACACAGAGACAGGGCAAGCATGCATGCGTCGAAACACAGCACCAGCTGAGGACCACCATCAACATCTACTGGACTGCACCACTACAGCTACACCATACACAGCCACATCCACCAGAGAGAGAGAGAGAGAGAGAGAGAGAGAGAGGCTATTCAGATACTTTTATGAATGACAATTAAGCTGTATTTATTAATAGAGGGCATCTGGGATTTCATGAACCGATTCTGATGGAATCCAATTATATGATTATGCAACAGTTGGATGCAGTTCTCTAATCTGATTGGCTGAGCGACATTTGATAGAGAATAATAGCAGTGAGACGTTTTCATGTTTGTTTGTTTCAGCCATAGTCATAATCGCCATAGACATTGATAATAATTAGAATTGGCCTAATTGTCTCTCCAATATATGATAGTGATGCTGCTCAGTTTGTTGTTAGGATGAAAAAAGTAACACAAACTCAGCAGTTTAATATCAAATCAAAGCAGGCAGGCTTTACTTTCACAGATACTGAATGAGAATTACAGTGTGACGCTTCAGTTTTATGGGTGAAAGACTGTGAGTTAAGTAATACGGCTAAAGATGTAAGCTAAATATTTCATATCTTGACTGTTTTATGACAGAAATGCAAAACAAGAAACCAGTAATATCCTATGAAGCAAAACTATTTGACTTTCAAATTTCACTGTTTTTGCTTTGAATATTGGACGAAACATGTAATTCATAGCTTAATATGGCGAGAAACATTGTGCCATTTTGTTTTCAACATATTATGCACACATTCACTACTATTTGTATTTTAAAATGCAATTAGTTCAAATGAATTACAAAAAGCTCTTTGTTCTTGTTCTTTTCCCTTAAATCCATTTAATCCTTTCCTTATTTCCTTAAGATAAAAAAGTCCTTTGCATGGTTGTGTCCTTGCTTTTAGACCAGAGTACACTGTAAAAATCTATTATTTCAGTCTTTCTTCTTATATAATTCAATGTGGTAATTAATTGTGATATTGTAATGGGATAGTTAGGGGATTTGTGAAACAATATATTGTAAACGATGTTATCTGGATTAGATTAGACTTAAAAAATATTTGATTCAGCTGTGATTAATCTGTGAAACACTAATTTTAGCCTGTCAAAACAGATACAGAAAAACACAAAGAGAGAGAGAAGAGGCAAAAAGAGTGAGTTTGAGAGCGTGAGAGAAACAGAAGAGGAGGTGAGAAAGAAGGGAGCAGCTGTGGCGTGTGTGAATGAGTGAGTGAGGTGACACTTCTTTCTTCTCTGGGAGGAAAGAGTAAGAGAAGCAGAAACGATGCTTACCGCTTCACCTGCCACAGAACTATTCGTCTACAACAGCACCTCACACAAAATGTAGGGGATGATTATGCATTCATCATCATGTTAATAATAATAATAAATAGATTTGCATTTCCTGATGGAAATACCAGCGCTTGCAAGGCAGCAAAAGTGTTAAGGTAAAATTATAGCTTGAGAAGAAATAATTCAGTATGCAAATATTACAATGATATTCGCTGTCTTTAGTTTTTAATTTGAAAAACATTCTGTCATCAGTTGGGGTTTGTAAGATTTTTAAAATGTTTTTGAAATAAGTCTCATATGCTCTCCAACGCTGCATTATTTGATTAAAAAACATTAATATTGTGAAATATTATTACAATTTAAAAAGTTTATTTTGTATATTTTAAAATATAATTTATTAATGTGATGCAAAGCTGAATTTTCTGCAGACATTACTCCAGTCTTCATTGTCACATGATCCTTCAGAAATAATCTAATATGCTGATTTATTATTATTAATGTTGAAAACTGTTTTTGCTGCTTAATATGTTTTTGTGAAAACAATGGTACATTTTTTTCAGGATTCCTTAAAGTTCAAACGTTTATTTTGTCATTACTGTCACTTTTGATCAATTTAAAGCATGCTTTAATACTTGCTTTATTATTTTTTAATAATCTTACTAACCCCAACTTTTTGAATAGTAGTGTACCTAACCGCAAAAAGACAAGCTTTCTGATACATCCATCCCTGACTTAAATAGGAAATACATATAGGAATATACAATAGGAAAAAAGCTTAATCTTACATTTCTATGAACTAAGTGTGAAAAGTGTGGCAGAAGAAGTACACTGCCGCCTTGCAAACACTGCAATAATAACTGAAAAAAAACAATGCTAGCCCATAATGTATAAAATGAGTCCCATTTATCCCCCACATTTTTATAGTTTTCACATAACTGAACAGTCTTCACTGACACATATTCATTAAGTCTAATGTCTTCATGAGAAACTCCTTGGCTCTGAAGCAAGCCAGGCAATAACAAGACATGTACACGGCACTTACTCTGTGCCTCAGCAAACAAACCTAAAGGCTCGGCTCGGACGGCAAGCAGCTACGGCACAAGGCTAAATACTCTAGGTCCATACGAGAAGCAAGCTTTCGCAAATAATCAGCACGCTAGTCATGAAAAAGATCAGTTTGCCTTCTTATGGCAGACGAGAGGGTTCAGTGAAAGTAGTTGTGTTAAAAATGGCATATCCTTTCAGTTAGTCCCCCATTTGCCAGCTCTCTGACTACAGTTACAAGAGGAGGACGTTTCACGCTTGCCCTGCCACTCCTGTGCCAGCCCAACTCTTTTAGGGATCTGCAAAGAAAGGAACAGAAACAAAAAGCAAAAAGAAACAAATAAAACAAAATCACACAAGACATGTTAGAGATGTTGCACAAGAACTCCTGTACAATCGTTGATTCACAGACAGCAATGGGTTAAAAATATTCAGTAAAGCACGGAAGCTCAACGTCAGAGCGCAGCCGCACTATGAAGTGTGAATTAAAGACAGGGACAGTATAAAACCGTAAACCCTATAAATTCTTCATAGATTTAGCTTGCGACACTATCAAGCATATTTAACAGCTGCTGATAAAGCTATGGACAAAAGATGAATCTGTTAAGCAGCAATACATAGCCTGTCTGGTTTACAGCATGCACACAGAGCGGTATTCCTATATTCTACACACTGCGACGACCACCTGGAACAATTTAGATTTAACTTCACGTTAACTGTTAGTTTTCCATGAATAACATGCATCTTTTGAATTATTGCTTCAACGCTCACTACACTGAAAGGCATCGCGTTAACTATGAGTTCATGAGTCTATTTTTTACTTCTAAAGTTGATCTTTTTTTTTACAGCAGTAAATGCAAAGCTAGCAGAAGTCTCACAGATGCATGCATTAATTACTTAAGCTCTTCACAGTTAATGATATGCATTGAAATTGAATGTGATTTGCTGTCGGGGAAAGAAAACAAATCCTGTATATTCAGGATTTTTTGAGGTACAAGGATGTACACCAAAGTAAACGTACCTGAGGAAATATTCTATTCCATCTCTCGTGCAAAAGATTCTCTCAAGTCAGACATTCGACATCTTAAAAAATTATTATAATTCAAAACACCTTTTGACTATAGTTAAAATGCAGGATTGCTACTTATTCTGTAGCTTTAAGGTCAAAATATTAGTAAGTAACTACTTTTTATTGCCAGAAGGTTTCAGAATATTTGCTTTTGACATTTTCTAATCATTTCATTGCTTGTAGATCATTACAAATATGAACATGAGTATCTACAAATCTTGGTTATAGCAGAAAACCACCATAATGCCAAGCTATAATGCTAAATATGAACATGATATGTTGGTAAAGCAGCGATTTCCATCAGATATATCAAATTATACAGCAGCTGTCTTTATTGCCTAATTCCCTGTACCCTTATGGATGCAGAACTTGTTTAGCACTGATCAGGTCTAAGGGAGCAATAATTAAAAACGTAAATAAGGGCCAACACAGAGAAATGACACATGGCATCTTGAACGTGCGCTGCTGTCTGCTTCCTCTGTTCAATGAGAACATTTTCATGACGTTCTACTGTATGTACAGTTAAACCGCGTTCACTAAAGACGCTTTCCGGGTGTTCAGTGATGTGGGATTATATGTATGTCATAGCACCTTTGGCATTCATGTCCAAAAACAGTTTGATGTAGGATGTGGGCACGTATCCTTCCTCGTCCTCGTTTTTGCGGACACGGGTCCAACCGTCACCTTTATCCTCCTCGATTACGTACAACATCTCACTTTCGGCCATGGATATGGTCCCTTCGTTCTGACCTACAGACACAAGACCAGGCATTGTGGGTTTCCAAAACAAGCACGCCAACTTATACAAATTACGGTAACACTTTACAATAAGGTTCATTAGTTAAAAACATTAGTAAACATGAACGAAGAATGAATAATACTTCAAACGCATTTATTAATCTTAGTTAATGTTAATTTCAGCATTTACGAATGCATTATTAAAATCACAGGTTGTGTTTGTTAACATTAGTTAATGCACTGTGAACTAACATGAATAAACAACTGTATTTTCATTAACTAACATTAACAAAGATTAATAAATAGGGTAATAATTGCATTGTTCATTGTTTATTCATGTTAGTTAATGCATTATCTAATGTGTGTTACCAAAATTACAATAAAAAACTAAATATATTATTTAATCCTAACTTTCATTATTATGTCGGCCTTGTCTAATAACCAATTTGACTCTGTTTATTAGTTAATGTTGAGTACATTTATTAATATAGTAGTTACTTTCATCCTAAATTACTTACAAAAAGTAAATAATAATAGTGTAAAAAAATTTTTTTTTTAGGTTTTACATTTTTAGTTATTATTTATAAACTGGGTTGTTATTTAGTAAGTTATTTTATTTTCAGTTAAATTGCTTATATTTTTACTTATAAATATATATTTTTTTTGTTTGTTTAAAATGTTTCTATATTTATTTTTATTTCCATTTTTATTAATTTATTCATTTTCAGCTTTTAATTTAGTATATTTATCCATAATACAATTTCTACATAAATTTAGCGCCAGTCAAAAGTTAATTTGTCAAATTAGATTTGTAAACGATTAGAAGTGGAAAAAAAACACATTTGGTTGGTAGCAGTTTAAACTTTTTATCCCAAGAATTGCAAATATGCTCCAGAACCATTTAACAATCATACATTCCTGACATAATTTTCTTTCTGGAAGATGATCCAGTTAGTGTTTTTCTGTTACCTTCAAATGGATAAAGTGCTTTGCATGTTCCAATGGTGGGTAAAGGCTCCTCTTCATCAAATTCGTCATCGAACACAGTACTGCGAGATTTGAACTGCATCGTCGTCTCTGTGCTGGGGTCTTCTGTGTAGCTGCCATCCGGACTATGTGCAGAAGACATGCAATACGTAAAACAGACCAAATTAACTTTGACGTTATAGTCCGATTATTCACTTAATGTTAGACCGTCTCATGTGAGGTTATCAAACAAGATCAAGTATTAATAGCATTAAACCGCATGAACGGCAAGTTTGTTTTTTGACTTGAGTCCACATGTAATGATAGTCATTTTAGTTTTGCTAATGTCAAAAAAGTGCAGAGATGCATCCACAGTTATGAGTTATGAAAGATAGGGCTTTCATAATAAATATTCAAGGGGTCCTATTATGCTTTTTCACTTTTTTATTTTAGTCAGTGTGTAGTGTGTATGTTTGGGCATAAAAAGATTTACAAAGTTATAAATCTCAAAGTCCACTCCAAAGGGAGATATTTTGTTATTTATGTCTTGCAATATCCGTGCATGCAAAGGTTCTGCGCGATCCTCTTGTTCAATATTCTCAGGTTCTGAATCTGGCTCAAATTGATATGGCAATATTGACACCAGACAGAGCTTGCTGATCTGGCAAGGGGTGGGGCAATACTGAAACACAGTCTTAAGCTGTTCGACAATCACAACGCACTGGGACAGCTAACCAATCACAACACATTTCGTTTTCCGGAAGGCGGGCCTTCATCAAACCCGGAACTAATCGAGTCGTTTGTGTCAGGCTGGGGAGAGAGGTATTGTAATAATGTAAATTATGTGAAAAATAATGTGTTTTTCGAACCACCGAGCATGAGAGCATATTCTAGTACACCCCCAAAACAAAATCAAGACTTTGTAAAAGAGCATAATAGGACCTCTTTAACTTCTCATTACATGAGCCCTTTAAAGACATGTAACAGTGTCAGTCATATTTATATCATCATGTTTGGTAGCCCTGCTGTCTAGGGACTGAAGTACCTCTCTCGGTTTTGACCGTAGTTGTCTGTAAGAGGCGTGATTCCCTGCGAGTCAAAATGACTGTTCTGTCTTCTCTGAGACTCGGATCCCTTTTCAAGTAACTTCCTCTCCACCTCCGTCAACCAGCCCTGAAAACACACAAACAACAGATCCTTCTGTTCAGTTGTAATCATTAATGATCAAATAGCATAATTTACTTTCATTGTAAGTCTCACAATCCATATTATAAACCAACTTTTGAGGGTCTCACCTCAAACTTATGTGCCTCAAGCTGCAGTTTTTCCAAGCTTTGTGTGATTTCTTCTAACCGTGGATCTATACTGTCTGGACAAGTGATTCTGGAGCAAGTGAGGATTCTTAATGTAGTTTCATTTTAGTCTAGTCAGCAATCATCACAAGAAGAAGAGTTAGTAAAAACAAGAGGCATGTGCATATGAACTGCATATGACATTTTGTTGCGTCATGTCTGGTCATGTATATTACAATCATGCACACTATCATTCTAAAGTTTGGGGTTGGTGCGTTTTTTGTTAATGTTTTTGAAACAATTATATTATGCTTGTCAAAGATTCATTTATTTGATCAGAAATGCAGTAAAAACTGTAATATTAAATAATAATTTAAAATAACAGTTTTTAATGATCTCATATTTTACGATGTAATTTATTCCTGTGATTAGGGATGTAACGATTCACTCAACTCACGATTCGATTCACGATTTTGATTTCAAGATTAGATTCGATTCACGATTTTATTTGAACAAAATGAGATTTAAGACAAATTATAAATTAAATGTGTCCTGTAATTATTACTTGGACAAAATGCTGCACGTTTCTTTGTAAAATTGAAATATAACACTATAATAATATACTTGCATATCACGGTAACCGCTGCATTTTAATCATCCAAACAAAGATGCTGCATACATGCAACACGAGCAGTTTTTAAATCTAAATTAGATTGTATAATTTTGAAGCAAAAACAGAATGGCCGAGCTGAATGAGACACAGATCCACTGTCTGCCAGCAGGTGGCGCTTAAAGCGTTTCCTTGGTTTCCGCTGTAAACATTCATGCTCAGTCTATCAGCTGCTCTGCTCGTGCTCATCAGTTCTCTTTTCACAGCAGTTCAGTCATCAATGTATTGCTGGAGTAACTGAATAACTCGGGATATTGGTTTATTTCGACTCATTAATAATTTAAGTAATTTGTGGATTAGTGCATATTGGAGACGCAAACCGTTTCAAACGATTCGGTTCGATTTGGTGAATCTTCGATGTCCTTCAGAAATCCTTCTAATATGTAGATTTGCTGCTCAATAAACATTTCTTATTATTATCAGTGTTGAAAACAGTTGTGCTGCTTAATATTATTGGTGAAAGCATGATACTTGGTTTCATCAGGATTCTTTGAAGGGACCGTTCAAAAGAACAGCTTGTACTTGAATTTGTATACTGACCCCAAACTTTTGAGTCGTAGTATATGATAAAGTGTTAATTTTGGCAGGCATTTTTGATTTAGTCTTAGTCTTTATCTTGAGACAAAAATGCTTAATAGTCTTAGTCACATTTTAGTCATTTGAGTCTTTCATAGTTTTAGTCGACGAAAAGTCATTCATTGCATTTTAGTCAAACTGCAGTTAAACATTTATTTTGGTAGATATTTTATATGTAAGCAAAAATAATCATAAATTCTTCTCTCTTTATACCAAATAAGTTAAGCTTATGAGAAATTTGAATCAAGGATTGAATTTGAGAAAAACTGGAATAAATGTTCATTTTTTGTTAGAGATACAAATTCAACTAATTTTTCAGATACAGTAGGTTTACTTTAACAAGTATACATTTATTTAACATCTTTTGTTGGTTAACATTAATGTCATAGATAGGTATTTAATTAGGAATGCTGTCCATTTAAGACGGATGCATGTACTGACACACACACATTCAGTTTTAACCCACCTGTGTGCTTTCACTTAAGCCATAACGGACTGTGTTTATGTGAGATACTCTACACGATAGACATTTGGACTGCTGTGTGTGTATTTGAGCTGTATGAGACTGAAGAAGTGAAGCGTGCACAAGAGAGCGCACTTCTATCAGCACGATTCCGCCTATCGCATCTTTACTAACTTTAAGTTAATCGACAACAAATTGTGACTCCTGGGAAAAACAGGACGTCTGGTCACCCAAACCCTAACCCTTCAGGTGCTGAGGCCATTGTTTCAGATCGCTAGTTCGTGTTTTGGTAGCCTATCCATCCACTGTGGCTGCTATACGGAGACTAGATATACAAACGCCCCTCGTCTGATTGCAATCCAATGACAGGGACGCACATTTTGAAAGACAAGACAGTTAACTTAGCCTATAGGATGTATTTTGAATGTCCGGTAGTCCTCAAAAGTCTCGTCTTGTTAACGAAGAAGCGGCATACATTTCAATAGTTTTTATCATCAGATATTAGTTTTAGCTCATTAATGTCTCATCTTAGTCACAGAAAAAAGGTCCGTTGATGAATATTTTTCGTCGCCATTTTCATGAACGAAATGAACACTGATATGATATTAACAATTTGGTGCATGATGATGAGGTATTTGGTAGAAAGAGAGGCTGATACTATTACCAGCATGGCAGCTACTGGATGATTTACCTCTGATCCATCTCTTTCTGGATGTCCTTGTTAATGTCATTGAGCTTGGCTTGTAGTTTCTTCCTCCTCTGCTCAGGGGGCAGATGACTGTAGTCCTCCTGGCCTGTTCCCTGCAGACAGACAGAGATATGAGTGAAAATAATAAATCAAAGACAAACAAAACTGCATTAAAACATTAAATAAACAAGAGAAAACCTAGTCTCAGTCCTAGAAAACACATCCACTGACTGCCCAGCTCATAATAGATTCAAAAAATGCTGTCAAGCATTGAAACTGGAAAAATTGGCAACAAAAATAATACAATTTCTTAAATATTTATTATGAAAATAGTTAGAGCTAAAGTTGAGGGGATTTTATAGCAAGTCAGACTTACCAGCTTTAGAGAAAGCTGTGAATGTTAAGACAAGAAAGACATGTTAGGGGAAACGGTTAATACATACAGTTACGTAGCTGTTAAGACAGATATGTTTAAGATGGTGTTGATAAAAAGCATGAAAACGAGACATGTTACACATCCACACACCACTTTATAACCAAACTGAGCTGATGGTGCTTTAGCCTTTGGAGTCGTCCAATCAGATCTACACGAAAGACACAGAGGTGACGTGGCGGCTCGTGAACTTACCCCACGTTTCAGGCTCCGCAGGCAGTGCATTTTGTGTTTGGTGCCCATGAAGTCGTTGAGGCGCTGGCTGAGGGGCTCCTTGGGCTGCTGTGGGGACTGGGGGCCGTTGGGGAGGCCGTCCGGGGACGGAGAGGTGGGGGGAGGGGGAGGGGGCTGACGGGGCGACGCTAACAAAGACATAAGCTACAGATGAAGGTGTGATGGAGCACATTGAGAGATGGAATGGAGGAAGACCGGGAGAGAGAAGATGAGGAGACAAAATTTCAAGGGCATAGAAAATGTTCAGAATGTCTTGCATTGCAACAAACTCATTGCAAACTTTATTAAAGGGAATGTATGTCAGTTTTTTGCTAAAATACTTTCTTTTATCTAATCTTAATATTTCCATGTTTAAAGACTGGTTCAAAACAATCACTAAAATATAAAACAGATTATTAATCTTCAAAGCTGCATGAAACTACCAATGTAAATATTCCTAAATAGCAATAAAACTACTTGAATATAAATAACAGGATTTATATTTGGCCATTAAATCTACATGACTGCCTCGTAATGAGCAATAAATGAGCAACATCGTTTTCTGTTCTTTTATGTGCTTGTATGTGACTTTATCAGGTGTTCACAATCCACAGATCCGTCCTATACATGCAATTTTTTCTGTCCCGTCTTAATATTTACAAGCTTAAATACAGTTGGACTATTACAACAACTGCTTTCCTAATGTATAAACCGATAATGAATTATATCAAAACTACAATATTCCATAACAAGCTGCATGAAACTAGTTGCATAAAATAGCCAATGCAAACACTCTATAATAGCAATAAAACTACTTGAATATAAATAGCATGCATTATTGATTCAGCTTTTTTCTGACATAAAAGCATACATGACTGCATCTCAGCTGACCACTAATGAGCAGCGTAGATTTTTGTTCTTGTATTTGTGACATAAGCAGGTGAAGCGTCTGATCCCGTACCTTATTTCTCTTGAGTAAAGGCCACAGTTTGCTCCTGCTCCGGCGTCTGCTCTCTCCGCGAGCGTTCAGGAAGCTCGATTCTGACACCGCCCTCTTCATCGACACGCTGTAGTCCTCAAACTCCACATCACCCGGCGGCTCAAAGCCCGACTTGTGTGATTCTACAACTTGCTTACTGTCCTGAGATTAAAAACAGTAATAAAAAATGTCAGGCTTTGTGCTGTAACAAAAAAGAGAGAGTTTAGGATGAAACCTCAAACTAAATGAGTTTAAAATCACTGTTTAGAGACACAAACTGTTGTATGTAAGATAGATATGTCACTTAGCACATTCTGTTTACTGTAATGTACACCTTTTGTAAGATAAATTTGCATATGCTATGACATATTCCATATGGTTGAAATCAATAGAACTTTCCTCAATGACGACACACAGAAGCGAAAACACACAAATCCAATGTGAAAACATCCAAAGCATTAACAAGTCATTCAACTGCAAAGATTCTTCAAATAGAATTGAATTGTTCAATTCTTTGCTGAATCTGAGGAGTCTGGTTATCACTTATTTAGTGAACCGCAGGACATTTTGAAATGAGCCCAGTCTTTGCATCCAATCTTTTTTTTAAAGCGCAGCGCAAAATTCCTCATCCTCCATGTTGCCATCAAATAAAACCGTAGCCATGCCAGCTTGCTACAGTAAACGAAAGCCTCCAGGGTCTTCTGATTGGTCCAGTTTTGGAACTGACATTGATAAGCGGCGCTGCGTGTAAAAGTTGAATTTTTTTAACATGGCGTCAAGTTAAAAGACGAAGTGCGATTAGAAAAGACGCAAGCATGCACAATGGTCATACATGTCCGTCTAGCGCGATTACATAGAAAAACAAATGGAGAAGTAGTGTATTGGAATGGAAAAACCCGTTCTGTGTGAATGGCCCCTTCTTTGTTACAGGGCTGCTCGATTATCACAAAAAATCAATCAAGATTATTCTGTAAATACTGAGATCATGATTATTTAACACGATTACTCACTGACTTTGAAGACATCATGCATTCAATTTGCTTTTTCTTTTTTAATCATAAAAATATAGTGTTAAAATACATTATTTATATTTAAATTAATTCCTAACCCGACTTCTATTCGATATCTTTTTTAAGCTTATTCTAATTAATTATATATATACATATTTATAAAAATAAAATGATCATTATCTATCTAGTTATTCAACTAGTTAAAAAGCAGAAAGCACTTGATTTAGTGTGGAAATAATACAGACCACATCTTCAAACTGACTTTATAATCGCAGCAATTATGTACTACGGACAATGAGATGCACATCCACTATAGATATAAGACTGCTGCAAATCCCCTCCATCTAATCCCACTGCTGCAGTTCAGCTCAGAACAAGAAACCGGTGTATGTTTTTATGACGGCCCACTTCATTTGGCCAGCACACTATCTCTGAAAGGACACACACACACATACAAGCACACACACACAGTCCAGAAGCCACAGAGAGGCTTAAGTCTTTGTTGCTAAGCCACTTCAAATCTGCTGCAAAACCCAGCTCGTATGAGTCAATTAGTGCTGCGGTGGAAATTAGACTCCCCATCTGCCATATTTGGACGGGTGACGATGGCCACATGAGCGCTGGATCAGGATTTAGCAGATGAGACAAACAACAAGCACATCAGCGCCGTTAGCTGCCAGCGATTCCCCCACAGCTGTAAATTATTGATGGTAACCTGGACGACGTTGCTACATCACCATTCGTTAGCTTGTAAGTGGCCCAGCGATTATCACAGAAATCCAGTCAGCATTTTGAACTGGTATATTATTCATCTGCTGGCTTCATTGGGAAAAGTTAATTCACCCGCAGCCAAATCATAGTTCTATCTGTGACACAGTGCATCAATAAATCATTGCATTGAATTTTTTTTTTCACTTATTTCCTTTATAAATTTGTCACTTTTTCAAAAATGTTTAAGTGTTCAAGAGTTTTTTTAGTTTTTTTAATTATCACTTTTATTCAGCAAGAATGCATTAAAATGATCATAAAGACATTTATAATGTTACAAAAGATTTGCTTCAATTAAATGCGGTACGTTTGAACTTCCTATTCATCAAAGAATCCTGAATAAAATGTATCGTTTCCAGAAAAATATTAAGCAGCAAAATTGATGATAATAAGAAATGCTTCTTGAGCAGCAAATCAGCATATTAGAATGATTTCTGAAAGATCATGTGACGCTGAAGACTGGAAGTAATGATGCAAATTCAACTTTGCATCACAGAAATAAATTACATTTTAAAATACATTAAAACATTTTAAATTGTAGTAACTATATCAAAGTATTACTGTACTTTTGATCAAGCAAATGCAGTTTTGGTGAGTAAAAAATAATAAAAAAAAAAAAAAATTTTATTAACCTCAAATTTTGAACGGTAGTGTATAAAAAGGACTTAAACAAATCAAATTAATTATTACACATTCTTATAAACTGTTGATTTTCATGGACAGGAATTAGTTGCACACTTCAGATTTAAATAGTAATCTGATTCTAAGACCTTTTTGACATATTCATTAAAGGTGCCATAGAATAAAAAACTGTCTTTACTTTGGCATAGTTAAATAATAACAGTTCTGTACATGGAAATTACAAGCCTCAGACACCATATTATGTAAATCTAAAAAAGACACTTCAGAACATAACACCGACTGTTCGGATCACTACGCCCCATCATACCATAAACCCGCCCTTGTTCTAGGCAAGCGCCAGCTGAACCATCAGAAGTTCTGCAGGTGTTGTACATAAACAAGCACGGACAACAGCGAAAATGGCAGATCATGGAAATAAATGTAATGTTCCAGGCTGTGCTTAGTCTTTATTCAGAAAGGCACGGAAAGAAAATAATGCATTCTAATAAAATACATGGTTAGCTCCTTGTTAGCTGTAGCCTGTTACAGTACATAAGATTTATCTTACCACATAAACAGAGTAAGGAGAGAAAGCATCTAATCTTGTGAAATGTGTGGTAAAGTTTGTGCATCGCGTCTCTTGAAAGTGAAACATTGTTTCTGACGATATAACTGCATTTTCCTCCCTGTGTTTGCTTGCTGATGAGTGGCACTGTGAAACAGCCAATCAGAACAGAGCTCAACATTAAGGAGCGCTGTGAAACAGCCAATCAGAGCAGAGCTCATTATTATTAGTGACCCTGCCAAATAAGACAATAACAGACTGTTTCATTCTAGGGAGAAATCCTAGGGTTGTAAATGGACATGTAAAATCGTTTCTGTAGATTTTTTGCCCTTACCTAAGCCACTTACCTTCTATGTAGATATCAGAGAACACTTTAAATTACTGTATCAATGCATTCTATGGCACCTTTAACTCAAAAGAGTCATTAGTTCATGAACTCAGATGATCACTGATTGGGCATTGAGTACATGTGTGTGTGTTTTTAAATAAAAAACTTCTTAACAAGAACCTCGATTCTCATCCACGCTGATAAAAAAAGTATTTTGTGGCTTTATAAAAGATTTTCGCTGAATAGGATTTTCCAGCAGTAGGCTGATCAACAGATGGCTATGTAATCCGGAACCATGGTGCTTTTTCAGCACAAAGGAGTCGCAGCGCTTAACGTACCATTTTAGGCTCGATGGATTCAGCTGCCTTGGTCATGCCGTCCAGACACTTGCTGACGATGGGCAATACTTTCTGCTCGACCTCAGTGTACACCTGCATGCTCTCCTTTACCCTGCCCACCCGCCTCTCCTCCATCTCCTGTATCCTCTGCAAGACCGAAAACACATGTTGACCACATTATGAACACATACAAATGAACATATTTGTCATTTATCAATATTAGAATATTTTACTTTGATCGAGAGAGACTCTCACCTGAAAGATATGTGGTATAAGCGCGTAGTAGTGCTCATGTTGGTCCTTGTTGAACTTCTGTAGGTAGGTCAGGTACTCGTTTTTACTGTCCTCTGCTACCTGATGCCTCATCTGAGCTTGCTGTTTCGCCTAGATAGACAGAAAACACAAGAGACAGACAGCGAAGAAGACGTCAAGATCCTTTCTACAAGGGTGACATCAGAACGTAAAAGGGCAAGGACTGACAAATAAAACGATCACCTTTATGACATGACACAAGTCAACAAACACCGAGTCAATTAGCAGATTACAGAAAGATATACGCATAGTCTGGTGTCAACTTCAGATCGATACAGTCAGTGATCTACACACTTAACCAAACGCTCTGTGCAAGAGTGAGAGAGGACAAACAACGCAAACATCACAAATCAAACACCGAAATATAATCAAATGATGTACTCCGGGAAAATAACACAACTGAAGACCTATGTTTATCCATCATTTATTCAGCAGATTTGTGAGTCATAGTATCTAACTGATATGTGAGTGATTTTATTTGAATTTCATTCAGATATGAGTATGAGATTTACACAACATTTAGTAAGCGTCCACTCAAAAAATACATAAACAGAAAATGTGCCTTATCCAATAACAAGGTCGTCGGATATTTTACTGCTGAACTGACATATGGTGGTGTTAGTACAGTTTTTTTATAAGCAGATGAAATTGTCGAATGATGCTTTAATCACAAAATGGTGATATACTGAATCGTCTACGATTAACCTCTTGCTGCGAGGCAGCGATGTAAATATTTTCACTTATAAAAATGCATTTACAATATAAAAAAATTAACAACTAGCAGATTATAACATCAGGTTTTGATGTTGGTAAATGTATAAGTAGTGTGTATATGTGCATATATATATATATATATATTATTTATACATATATTATTTAGCTTTTGAATAGAATCCATTAAATGTTTCAAGTTGCATGTTTCATTCATGGTGTTGAAAAGTTATTTTGAAAACAGTTACTTAAAACTTATTCAATTTGGTATAAAAATGTCTTAACTCATGGCAGTCTTGTTTAAATAAGTTACAATAAGATGTAGTTGATAGTACTTTAAAGGGATAGTTCACCCCAAAATGAAAATTCTGTCATCATTTACTCACCCTCAAGTAGTTCCAAACCTGTATGAATGTCTTTGTTCTGCTGAACACAAAGGAAGATATTCTGAAGAAAGTTTGTAATCAGGCTGTTTTGGGGCACCATTGACTTCTATAGTAGGAAAAAAATACTATGGAAGTCAATGGTGCCCCAGAACTGCTCTGTTTCCCTCATTCTTCAGAATATCTTCCTTTGTGTTCAGCAGAACAAAGACATTCATACAGGTTTAGAACTACTTGAGGGTGAGTAAATGATGACAGAATTTGAGTTTTTGGCTAAACAGTGGCTACCACAATTTACTAAAATGAGGCAACGATAAATGTGCATTCATGTGCTGGCTCTGTGGAAATGGAAGGTAATGGAAGCTGAATGTATTGCATTGTGGGATATCTCACTGTGCTCTGATTGTATATGGCACACTTTGGGTAATGTAGGTTGGGTACTCCATTACATAAAAACAAATAGCATGAGTAGTATGCTATTGATGAAGAAGACTTTGACAAGAGGGGCATGGTGGTGTACCAACAGTGTGTGAGAAAACAAACACATATACACAGTACCAGGGCCTGAAATTAACACCCGACCACGCGCCAAATGCGGGTGAATTTTGCAATTGGCGGGTAAAACTGTCAATCTACCTGCCACATTGGCGGGTAGCCAATGAGAATTGAGTGATTCATACGTTTTTTTTTTTTTTTTTGCGTCTGTTGTTTTTTTTTTTTAAGTCCGCCATTTCGTTGGATTTTAGCTCAAAATGTGGCGGCACATTACTGGGGTAAAGAGGCCAGCTGAAACGAACAACCAACAAAAAGATGAGGATGAGTCAAAGAAAAGTAAAAGACGACGTTTTAATACGAAGTGGACAATTGGCGACAACGGCAAGGTTCGTGAGTGGCTGATTTATGACCGCAGTACAGACGAAATGTACTGCAGTGACTGCCGTATGTATGGCTCAGAGAAAGCGAAGTCAAATCCTTTTGTAATCGGGACTAAAAACTTAAAATTAGAAGCAATTAAGGACCACGAGTCATCAAAAAGCCACCTACACACAATAAGTTGCAAAATATCAAAGACTGCGCTTCCGGAGGAGAGCTCCTTTTTTGTGGACTCAGATTAGCAGCAGTCAGTATATATGACTATGACATATGACTATGTCTGTGACACAGCAAATCAATGAATAAAAAGATTAAAAAAATATATAGTCTAAGAGTTATTATTACTTATAATGATTTCGTTAATAACTTGACAGCACTTAAATGTGTATTCTTACAAGTTAAAGAATAATGTTTGTGTGATTTCTATTTTTCACCTTTATGAGGCAAAAAAACAAAACAAAAAAAAAAAACTGGCTGGTAAAAAGTTACTGTGGCAGGTGGTCAAAAAAGTTAACTTCAGGCCCTGCACAGTACACACAAAAATGACAATGAATGTTCAAAGTTGTTCCCCCCAAAAAATCTAAATGGTCCAAATGAATTGCACCGGACATCCATTCGTCATGCAAACAAACTAAACGCATACAACAGACCAAAAAAGCATTTGGACACTTAAGTAAACTGCATAAATTTGTGAAGGTCATTGCATTAAACACAAAATATAAAAACCAAGTAGCATATGCAAAATAGTTAAGAGCTTTTCTCAGAACTAACTTTACTTTCTAAACCATTTTTGCTCCATGACTTTTAATCAGCTGGTGATTTGGTGATTTTTAACTAATGTAAAGTTCTTATGTAACCACAGACATGGTTCATAACATTAATTATGAACATGCTCCAGTACAACATTTATTATGAACATGCTCCAGTACAACGTGTCACAACATTTATATTTGTGAACAACAAATCTATAGTTAATTATTTAAAACTTAATAAACTGAAGTCTGTTGCTTGAAAGTGTGCTTCTGGCACTTAATTTAATGCAATGAAATTCACTGATTTTTTAAGTGTCAAAATGCTTTTTGGGGCCACTGTACATAAACAACTGCATGTACATGAACCAGACAGTGTGCAGACTCTCAGACTCAGGACTTTTTGTGGCTGACAGTAAATCGTGCGGTAATAGCGATTGATTTTGTGAAATCAGTCTCCGCTGTAACCCTTACAACGTAGCCCAGTTTCGCAATCGTAATGCATTTTAACGTCTTCCATGACAAGTCTTATTCTGTACATTTATACACGGTGAATACAGGAAAGATTCGCTGCAAGCATAGACGTGAACATAACAAAAGCTAAAAACAACGAAAATTACGACAAACACTCTTTGCTGACATGGGTAATACACCGAACAAGTTAACAAACTCCCCACCGACAAAGACGACTCTTGGATCAAACCTACCTTGAGAGAACACCGCTTTAAGACATGTTAAAAAACAAAGACAGAGTCGATTAGTGTCACAGACACACTAATAACAGAAGGTACTTAAGAAGACATCTACACATGGGCAAATCCAAATCGGTTCATTTGGCCTTAATTCAAAACAAATGGCTGCTGCCATATTAGTTGTCTTTGTTTCCTATTGTCAAAGCTACCTTTGTTTTTGTGGCGTGTGAGCTTATTACTTTCATTAATGAACATTTCAATTTTAATTACCTATATGATTCAGAAACTGCATTTTTTTTAAGTATTTATAAATTACAAATTTTTAGATGGCTTAATAAATTGTAAGTAATAAAAAAAGGATTTTAAAGAACTTTATAATATTAATATTTATAATAAATATCTAGATATTTTCTCTGAACTAATGATTTGTTTTCACTTAATCCTTTTGTATCGAATGAAACAGACAGTTTGAACTGATCCAAAGAAATGAAACAAGCTTCCCAAATCTAGCACTGGTTTTATACGCTGTAAAATGAAATTGAAGTTTTAATTTGAAACCCAATCAAAACATCTGTCTTTACACTCTAATACTAGCAAGTAGCAAATCAGGGAGAGCTGCCGGCACTAAACAAATTACCATAAAATAAAATTCATAAAGTACATTCATCTCAATATTCTCAATGTTGCATATTTTATTAATTAAATCCAGCCGTGATGTTCATACTGAAGCTCCAGTTTATAATTTTGTTAACATATTTCAATAGAAAAGATGGTACACTGTTTGCATTTTAAAAACCTGGAATTGAACTGGAAACTATTTGGTTTGTTTGAATAAAAAATATATATGATCTGTTTTAAACATCTGCCTAATCACCCAAATGCCAAAACAACGAAATCAACATTAGCAGGTACCAATATAATGACAGATGTTTTGGGGCTTACAGTATTTTCTGCAATACTGGGAAGGTACTGTAAGGTAGGAGCAGGTGTAAGGTATGAGAAGGGCAGATTCACTCTATCTTTCAGAAAGTTGAACTCGACATCTGTTATATCCGCATCCGTCACCACCGCCCCATTTCAAAGAGGGATCATCCACACAGACTCCCAGAAAAGGATGGAAGCAGTCATGGAGAATGAAGGGTTTGTGATAGGATCTGTCTCGTCTCACGCACACATGTGATCCATACCTTTTCCACATCTGCTTTAGTCACGTTAATGTCGGCGTCCATCTTGTCAAAGTAATGCTGAGCGCGATCCGCTTCCTTACAGTCTCGCTCAAATCTTCTCTTACTCTGAAAGAGACAAAAAAAAAACTTACTTGAAGAAATTAACATTTTAGATTTTATACCACTACTTATTGCTGGAAAAAAAGAGTGCTAGTCATGTGACTAATTTTTTTTTTTGTAGTTCATCTTGTAGCACTGCTACTTTTAGTTTGCTATTCTATATTTATCATTAGTTTTATATTTATGTATTAACCTATAGCAGTAGGTTATTGTTTATTTTGAAAGAGACTTGTCTTGTACAGGCACCTGTGGCTCATTTCACACAAGTGTTTATTGTACATGGCTGCCCAGTTCTAGCTCGTATCTTAGACCGGTGATGAAAGAGAGGCCAGTATCAGGACAAATTTGAATATTCAAACTATGTTCTGTTCAGTTAAACCGACTCACCGATTCCAGCTGCTTCCAGGAATTCTCAATGTGTTGTTGCGCTCTGCGGCCATCATGGAAATGCTTGAGGAAAGAAAAGAGAAGAAATAGATCTCAAATTTAGAACACTACTGTTCAAAAAGTTTCTCTTAAATCTCTTTTGCTCACCAAGTGTGCATTTATTTGATGGAAATATAGTGATATTGTTACAATTTAAAATTCTTTTTTTTTTCTCCAATTTGAATATATTTCAAAATGTAATTTATTCCTGTGACGACACAACTGAATTTTCAGCATCATTACTTCAGTCTTTAGTGTCACATGATCCTTTAGAAATCATTCTAATACACCGATTTGCTGCTCATATCACATTTATTACTATTATTTATGTTGAAAACATACATTTTAGGATTCTTTGATAAATAGAAAGTTTATAAGAACAGCATTTTTTGCATAGTTGCATTTTACATTTCTCTGAAGAAACTGCAAAGAGAATGTGCACAACTCATTATTAAAACAAAGTTGCAATGGAGTCTGTACCTCTGAGGGTTAATACAAACAGAACATAACAATGGATACA
The DNA here is from genome assembly GCA_027422405.1 of Ptychobarbus kaznakovi. Classification (NCBI taxonomy): domain Eukaryota; kingdom Metazoa; phylum Chordata; class Actinopteri; order Cypriniformes; family Cyprinidae; genus Ptychobarbus; species Ptychobarbus kaznakovi. Next base: position 20,635,695 of record CM049810.1, on the reverse strand, counting down.
TTAGGTTAATATTTGTTAGAAAACTAATAGTTACTGCACATCTGACAGCAATTACATTAACATCTCATCCAAAAATGAACATTTTATCATAAGTTATTCATTCCAGTGTTGTTCCTAGCCCCACTATTTTTTTTCATGAAACCTAAAAGGAGATATAAAGCAAAGCAGTTATTTTCCATCCAAACTGGACAGTGAGCAAACAAGCGTTATAAAAGTAGTCCATACCACTTGTTCATTATATTCCAAAATTTTCATTTTTTTAGGTGAACTGATTAATTACACTAACTCTATTTCTTGGTGGTAAAAGAGTTTAATCTGGTTATTAAATAAAAAAAAAATTTTTTTAAACATTGCTTTTAAATATTTGGCTGTTTATACTGTAAACAAACCACGAGAGACTGTATTTTTAACAAATAAGGCACTCCATTTCAGATTAAGAAATGAACTTAACTTGCAGAGTCATGCCAACTATCACAGTTTGACTTATTATTGTGTTACTGACATGTCCTTTCAAATAATTACGCTGAAAAGACATTTAATTGGAATCTAAGCTGATTAAATGAAATGTGAGACAGCAGCTGCTAGAAAGATTATATTCCAGAGCTATTGCTGAATCAAAATCCCTCGTCATTCCATAAATAATTCAGTTACGGAAGCAAAGACGTACTCGTGTACTATAAATGTTAATTAACTGCAGAATCCCTCACTGGAACACAAATCATTTATTTAGGGGCTCTCATTAGTGTACACGTCACTGACAAACCAGCACAGGCGATCGCTTGTGTCTGCCCACTCACAGCATACCACGACTGTCTTTATGAAAAATACATAAAGACCACTTTCTCTCGACGTGACATTTGAACACAAAAGACAGACAAAATGCATCAACGGAGGTCGGAGGCGAACGAAGCCTCCCTCAGCTCAAGCGTGGTGGCGTTTTACACCGCTGTCATATTACTTCCAGCCACCAGCCTCAAACAGAGCCCTTCTGAACCCGCGCGAGAACCTTTTAGACAAGAGAGGCCGAGAGCGGGGGGAGGGCGACCTTCTCAAACTCCACTGACCTGAATACATGACCCACATTGGTTCTGGCTTCATTCCACGGAGCTGGGAGAAATCATCAACAAAATAATACCATATTCCTATGCGATTAACCCTGGATTTGTCAGAGGTGAGCGCTGTGCTGGAGAGCAGAGAATGAATTACTTTTGTGGTTTCACACATGTCTTTAACGGGCGATTTATGTTATTGAGGGATTTGATACTTTTTTCTGAAGATAATCTCTTTAAATGATCTCTAGAAAGCTGAGAGCAGGAGTTTGTGGTTATCGTCATGATAATGAAAGTGTGGAAAAGACATGTTCGTACCGATTTCCGTTCAGCCTTCAGTTCTTGAGTGTAGCGGCTCAACTCTGCCATTATCTGAGTGGACAGGTTTTCGGCGATGACCTCGTGTTGACCCGCGTAGTCGTTCAGCTCATTTAAAGTAATTAGAAACGCTCTACACGTGGTGTACCTGATGGCAAATGTGAAAACATTAATACATCACATAAAAAGCAAGCTTGTTGCTTAATAAGAAAAATAAAATAAATTCAAAACCAAAATCAACACAATAATGTTTTTTCAATGGCTGATACTGGTGTTGATATCAATACTGGCTGATATAATGACATAATGCATAAATATTAACATTTTTGGACCATTAAGTTACATTAAAAATGTCTGAATGTCACTTTTACCCAACGGGTATCAACTCGAAACATCATCAATTTCTTTCTGGGAAAGATTTATCATAAAAAAAATATATATTTTTAAGTTTGATATTTTTAATTCAAGCAAGTCTGGCTTAAGTGTCCAAATACTTTTAGGGCAACTGAATTATGAAATTGCATGAGAGAATTTTTTTTTCACACAATAGATCCTTAAAATTAACTGTTAATTAAATCAAACAACTTTGATTATATTTAAACAAAAACTAATTTGTGTATATACTAGTGCTGTCAAACAATTAATCGCATTCAAAATAAAAAAAGTAGTTTACATAAATATACACTGTACACAAATATTATGTATGTATACATGAATGTATATATTTAAGGAAAATATGTTCTGATTATATTTCAAATATATGTATATATACAGTATATAATATAAATTACATGCATATAAATATATACGTGTAAATACTAAGGGTGGGAGAAAAAAGATTACCTAACTATCGCGATTCTTTTTAAAACGATTTAAAAATTGAATGGTTTACCTCAGAATCGATTTATATTTAATTATTTTACGTTTCCTAAGAGGTGGTGAGGAGAAGTTAGCGCTTTTTAATTTCAACGGAGGGCGAAATGTATAGGTGTGTTCGACTTTCTGCTCCTTCACGTTTTGAATCCTAGCTGCCGGGAAAACATAACTAAAACGGTGTGCAAAGTAACATAGCACTTTATTTTATTTTAGAAAGTATTTTTTCTACTCATCTTGTTGAACATTTGACTATTATATTCATGTGCAAGTTCAGGGTTTTTGTACTTGAAAGTTTCATGGTTTAAGGTACTAAAAATATACACTGTGTATGTGTTTGCGCCTGAAATAAAAGTTCAAAAAGATGTGATGCATTGTTTTTGTTAATATGACTCATCATATACAGTCTCTTTTAAGGGTATAATCAAGTATTTTCTATTGTCTAGTCTTTAATATGAAAAAAAATCACAATAAATTGTAATATTGAATCGCAATAGTTATATAATCGCAATACTCTATTATCGAAATATAAATTGAATCGGCACACAAGTATCGGGATAGTATTGAATCGTCAGATTAGCGTATCGTCAATATATTTTCAATATATATACTGTATGTGTGAGTATTTATACATACATAATAAACAGTACACACACATATTATGGTAACCAAAACTTTTATTTTGGATTCGATTAATCGTGATAGCACTAGTATATACATTACCTGTCAAAAGCTTGGGTAGATTGGGTTAGAAATTAATATTTTTCTTCAGCAAGTGTGCATAAAATTAATATCAACCTAGGGATGTTCATTTTAACCGTTTAACCGTAAACCGACCGATAAGAATTTTGACCGATTAATACAATAATTTAAACGGTTTAAAGTAACTTATTTATTAAATTTTTTTCAGTAAATTTATATAATTTTGTATATTGTTAGTACATTTATTATTTAGTCATTTTTTAGAAAGAGAGAGAAAAAAAACGTAAGTCGCCTATGAGTCGCATTTTATTATTTCATTCAGAAATAGACCGGCACGTATTACAAACATTGTAATAAACACTGTAAACATAGCTAGGCTATTTTATTTCCCCTCACTCCACAACAAATCATTTCAATTAACAGTAAGCTATTTAGAAAATATCAAGAATTAAATATGTAAGAAGCTATAGCTATATAAATTAATTAATTTAGGCTAAAACGAAACTGAAACCAATGTAGGGTCTCTCGTTCGACACAAAATCAAATGTTTCCATATTCGCGATGTATTTGAATGCAAAATATTATTTACCTTTTAGGCCTACCTCGCGTTCCAATTTCCACGTAAAACAAAATGTTTTGCATAACTTCACGGCGGTACGGTGATAACAATCACTTGATTTTTTTTACCTGCTTCTAACAGTGGAAGCAACTTTTAATCATGAAGATAATCGGAATTATAAAAGGTTTACTTTTATTTGTGTACATTCACAATAAAAACAAATCTTTGCGCTTTTGTAAAATGAGACTAAAAAAAATAGGATGCTGCTTTCTGCCGTATGGTTTCCTTTCGCGCAGCACAAAAATAACCAAAACTCTCCATTGGCTAGCCTACATTTACATTACATTTACATTTATTCATTTAGCAGACACTTTTATCCAAAGCGACTTACAATTGAGGAATACAATAAGCGATACATTATAAAGAGGCAAACAGACACAGGAAGTGCTTGTAATACACATTTCTAGGCCTTGTTCAGAGCGAATTCTAGCCAGAAAGTGAGAGGTTACGGGAAAGAGAGCAAAGTATATATATATATATATATATTTTTTTTTTTTAAGATGAAGTCAGAGTTGGTGTCACTTGAAAATTGTCATGGATTCAGCATTCCGGATGGGGGTGGGAAGTTCATTCTACCAGCCAGGAACGGTGAATGTAAACGTTCTGGATAGTGATTTTGTGCCTCTCTACGAGGCACCACGATGCTTTGCTCGCTCGCTCGCAGATCTCAGACTTCTTGAGGGGATGTAGATTGTCATAAGTGAGTGGAAGTAGGAGGGTGCTGAGCCTGTGACTGTTCTATATGCAAGCATCAGTGTCTTGAACTTGATGCGAGCTGCAACCGGGAGCCAGTGCAGGGAGATAAAGAGAGGTGTGACATGAGCCCTTTTGGGTTCGCTGAAGACCATTTGTGCCACTGCATTCTGAATCATCTGTAAAGGTTTGATTGTGCATGATGGAATTCCAGCTAGAAGAGCATTGCAGTAGTCCAGTCTAGAAACGACAAGGGCCTGGACAAGAAGTTGTGCTGCATGCTGTGAAAGGAAGGGCCTGATCTTTCTGATGTTGTGCAGTGCAAACCTGCAAGATCGAGCAGTTTTTGCAATGTGGTCTTTGAAAGTCAGCTGGTAATCGAAAATTACACCAAGATTTATGACTGAACTTGGAGTAATTGTAGAAGAACTTAGCTGGATGGTGAAATCATGCTGTAGAGTTGGAGTGGCAGGGAAGACAAGAAGCTCAGTCTTCGCCAGGTTGAGCTGTAGGTGATGTTCTTTCATCCATGCCGAGATGTCTGCCAGGCAGCCTGAGATCCGTGCAGCTACCGTTGGATCATCTGGTCGAAATGAGAGCTAGAGCTGTGTGTCATCAGCATAGCAATGGTATGAGAAACCATTTGGTTGTATGATGGGACCCAGTGATGTAGTGAATGTGGAGAATATAAGGGGTCCAAGAACTGATCCCTGAGGAACCCCAGTGACCAGTTGATGTTCTGTGGATACCTCCCCTCCCCAGGCCACCTTGAAAAACCTACCATTGATATAGGATTCAAACCAGCGAAGTGGAATTCTTGTGATGTCCAGTGATGAGAGGGTGGCCAGGAGGATCTGATAGTTAAAAGTGTCAAAAGCAGCAGATAGATCCAACAGAATGAGAACTGATGATTTGGAGTCTCAGTTGAATGTCCATGTCTGAACCATGATTGGTTAGCGTCCAGTAGGTTATGCTTTGACAGAAATGAGGATAACTGGTTGAAAACAACAAAAGCGTTTTTGCTATGAATGGAAGGAGAGAGACAGGTCTGTAGCTATCTGTAAGTGAAGTGTTTAATGTAGGTTTTTTGAGCAGTGGGGTTACCCAAGCCTGCTTGAATGTAGTGGGGAAGGTGCCTGTAAGGAGAGATGTGTTGATGATGTGTGTGCGTGCTGGTAAGAGTGAAGGAGAGATTGCATGGAGAAGGTGTGAGGGGATTGGATCAAGAGGGTATGTTGTAGGGTGGCTGGAGAGGAGAAGTTTGGATACTTCTGCCTCAGTGAGGGGACAGAATGCGAAGAGGGGAGTTTTAGCAGTAGATGTGGTTGGTTTGAGTTCCTGCATGTGTGGAGCTGAGAACTGGCTACTGATTGACCTAGTTTTGTTTGTGAAGAATGTGGCAAAGTCATCGGCTGTTAAGGAGGTGGTGGAGGGGGACAGAGGAGAGAGTTGAATGTTTTGAAGAGATTGCGTGTGTCGAATGTACTGTTGATCTTGTTGTGGAAGTATGAGGCCTTGGCAGTATGGACTTCAGCAGAGAAAGATGAAAGCAAAGACTGATAGATACTTAGGTCTGGGGGATCGTTTGATTTGTCCATTTTCTCTCTGCTTCCCTGAGTTTGGACCGATATTCACGAAGAACATCAGATAACCAGGGGTTAGAAGGCGCAGCACGTACTGGCCTGGAGGACATATATGGTCTAGACAAGAAGTTAAAGTGGAGAACAAAGTGTCCAGTTAGGCAGCGTTCACATCCAGAACTGAGAAATGGGTAGGTGAGGGAAAGAGGAAAGATGTGAGGGTGAAAGGGAAAAAAAGGTTTCGTCTAAAGGTAACTGGTAGAGGTGTTGGTGGCTCGGAGGTAGCAAGATGTAGGTTAAATGCAATTATTAAAATAAATAAATGAAGTAGTGGTCAGAGGTGTGTAGGGGTTTTATCAAAATGTTGTCTGCAAACAGTTACGTGTGTAAATTAAGTCCAGCTTGCTGCCAGATTTGTGAGTGCTTGTGGTGGTAAGGCGTTTTAAGTCAAACGATGCTAGGAGTGAAAGTAAATTTATAACATAAGGCTTGTTCAATGAATATTGAAATCACCAAAGACTTTAAGTGGACTACCATCCTCGGGGAATGAGGACAACAGGCCATCCAGCTCTTCTAGGAAGGTGCCCAATTGTCCAGGCGGGCGATAAATGACTACAACTTGGAGTTTTACTGGAGCTGTTACAGTAACAGCATGAGATTCCAATGAGTAATTATTGCATAGGGGAGCATAGGTTGAGTATTTCCAATTGTTAGAAATGAGAAGACCAGTACCTCCACCCTTCCTAACCTGACGGGGGGTGTGAGAGAAGGAGAAGTTGTTAGAGAGCGCAGCAGGGGTAGCTGAGTCTTCTGGACGAATCCAGGTCTCAGTCAGGCCCAAGATACTGAGTGCAGTTTGGGAAGCAATAGCGGGAATACGATCTGCTTTGTTGACAGCAGACTGACAATTCCAGAGACCCATAGAGAAAGAGAGGGGTAAAGAAGAAGAGGTGTAGATAGGACGCAGGTGAGCAAGATTGCGTTGCCGTCTGCATTTGATGTAAGAGCGTTGTTGTGAGACAACCAGAATGTATTGGAAACACATGATAGAGGTGGGGAAAAGGAGGATAGAAGGGCAAAGAGGAAATAAATCAATAGATAAAAATATGTAAGTGCGTTGCCAGTGTCGTAGCTCGGTTGAAGTCGCGCAGGAAAAAGTCACAGGTCTTTACAACTCAGGTCTTTAGTTAGCTTCCGCGCCAGCTAACTAAGCTCAACTTAAATACACCGCTAATCCACTTGAGTGGAAACAGCTGTCCACGCCTTTTTACTTATCACAACAAAGCCTATAGCACGCGAATGGCTAGTCTTTTTGCACTTTCTAATTACAGCCAATGGCAAACAAGCTCAATTAGCACGAACGTTAAAAAAAACAAGCAGTAAACAAATCACTTCTCACAACTAGCAGATATTTACTCTAAAAGACATAAAAAATTGTATTAAGCAAAACACTTACGCGCTCTTGCCGTCTCTGCAGTCAGTATGCTTATCCTGAGACTGGAAACTGCTCAGCCAGTTTTAAATATTTTTACAGTCGCTGTCCACACCTTTTTACTTATCACAACAAAGCCTATAGCACGCGAATGGCTCTAATCGACACTAAGTGCGGTTCAGTTTGCCACCCTTTAATCGCAGTTTAACAGGTAGCAAACAGTCTTTTTGTATTTTCTAATTACAGCCAATGGCAAACAACAAGCACAATTAGCACGAACGTTTTCAATAAAACAAGCAGTAAATGAAGCCTACTTGTTGCACAGTTTTTCTTTCGTTTTCTCACATTTTTATTTAAGTGAAAATATATTTCTCATATAGGCCTGTTTATTCGTTTTAATACCTATAATATATATATAGCGCCTAGCTTTATTATGTTTTCTCCGCTAGCATAAGCGCTGCGGGTGCGTGATGTGATAGCTATGATGATCATGTGAATCCTCATGTTCTGCTGTTTGCTGCTTTTTGCACAAGTAAAATGAATCCCCGGAAAACAAATGTTAGTATTTTTAACGGGTCACAGACACTTTTTCTTTCTAATTTAATTCAGTTCTAATTTTAAATAATCTTGCCGGTTAATAATCGGTTAACGAGCGTCGGTTGTCGGTTAGGGAAAATAACTGAAATGAATCATCCCTATATCAGCCACATTGATAATAATGAGAAACGTTTCTCGAGCAGTACATCAGCATATTAGAATGATTTCTGAAGAATCGTGTGACACTGAAGACTGGAGTAATGCTGCTGAAAATTCAGCTTTGCATCACAGGAATAAATTAATAATATTTTTGTTCAAATATATATAAAAATGCAATTTAAATTGTAATAATATTACACTATTCCTGTTTTACTGCACTTTTGATCAAATAAATTAAACCTTGTTGAGCATAAGAGACTTCTTTCAAAAACACTGAAATTCTACAGACCCCAAACTTTTGAACAGCAGTGTGACATAAACTGTTTTGTGTAAGTAAATTTGAAACATCATTAGTAAACGGTTACATTAAGATGTATGATTTATATATGCCAAACTGTTCTCACTCACTTGAATTCCTCCTCCTCTTTAGAGTTCTTCTTGAGCTGATACTTCTTGGACAGATTCCTATAATAAGAACGATAAGACACTTTGTTAAAATGTTCAATCACTTTATTCTATAAAGCAACTATAAACAAGTACTATGTAAATTATGTTTGTTTGAACCAGCCCAACATTGGCTGAAGCAATGGTGTGAGTTTTATCTATTTGTTGAGTATTTAGTCATTATTTTAGCAATTTCGTTTGGTAAGCAGTGGTGCATAATTTGCACATTTAAATAGGAATTCAAAAATAGTTTAAAGACAAGTACTCTAACATAAAAAACAGCAATTTAGCAAACATTTCTTCCACCAAAAAAAAGCAATGCAAACCAAGACATTTCCCTGATTTGACTGGTGTCTTTGTTTCCCAACCATTTGAATGAGTGAAATTTTGCATGTCAGTGACAAATAAGATCTAATGGTGCTTGTGGTGCAATACGAGACTGCAGTGCCAACAAAAGCTAATATTGTCACCATCAGAATAATCGTATCATCCCACTGAACAAGGCGCCCGATTCATGAGGCTGACCTTTGTCAATCAGAGTGGAAAACTGAGTTCAGCAAAACGACAAATGACACAGTGAAAACGAGAAAACCATTGCTTTATACATGAATACCATGTGATTAATTTCAAGAGGGCCTATAAATGGCTTAAAATCAATTACGATGGTGAGAGCGCATGCTGATGGTGCCGCCCCCTCGATGCTTTTTCCTGCAGCTTTCCTTCACTCTATCTCTCCCTCTCTCCGCACACACCCAACGGTACCTCCCAGGAGTCTGACGTGTTGCTAGGCAGATCACCATCTTGCAGTTTCTTGACAAGACCACACCAATGCAGTTGCTTTATTGTCTGCTAGTTTCCCTACGATTGGCCTAAATGGGCCGCCCTATGCGTCAATACGCAACGGCAAATAGGAAAAAGGTTGATAAAGCCATAAATAAATCCTCATTAGAATAACCCAACCCAGCGGCTTTTAAAGGACTATTATTCTTCGGTTAGACAGATCCACGTCGATGCCGTTTATCTGCTAACATGTGCTTAGCGCTTAATAAATCTTTCACCCATGGCTGCAATCTGAACAAAAAAAAAGCCTTTGGGAGATGTTGGGAATTAAAGGCTCCTTTTTGAGAGCAAAATACAGTCTGACACAGTTCTTAAAAATTACAACAATGCACGGATTGAGCGAATGGCTACGAAAAGAGGATTTTCTCTTATGTGATCAGGAAACACAAACAGAAAGGGCCTGTTTGTTGCACGGCGAACAGGTCCGCTGTGAGCTCCAGCTGTGGGGTTTATTATAAACGCTGAGGTTTCTCTGCATATGTCTTTGAGCGGGAGCGCAGATGATGCTGGTAGGTCATCCTGTGTCCTCAGGATCAACATCTCCAGTGAAAACTGCTGCTTAATAAACTTCCAAAATGCAGCCAGCAAGAAATATTACAGAATCAGTAGTAGATAATAGAATGTGGGTCAGAGCCGTGGTAACCCAGTATCCATGGTAATCCACGTCGGACATGTGACCCGTTTTATGTTTGTTCTCACTGACATAATGCCTTGTCCTCATAAAACACCATCTTTTTGTATATTTGTGTGCTTCAGTTGTCATTTACTGTGCAGGTATATGTTGTATTCAGACTGAAAAGTAAACTGATACATTACTAACAGTTCAGTACAGTTCAGATACACAAATCTGTGATGATCAAAATAGTATTTAATTCACTGGATTATCCAAAAATAGCAATTGCCACATGGTTCATTTATTTTTGATTGAATTTCCACCTCAAATAATTATATAATAAGATGGTTACACCCTACAAAATTCAATTATTTATTACTATTGTATTATATTCACAAAATAATTATTATTAATATTATATTAAAACAAAAAATGTGAACTGAATTGAGCTGGATAATAACTCTATTGTTTTCTGAAGTTGTTTCATAATTGATGAACTTTGTAACATTGACAGTTAATGAACTGAAGTGAATCAACACTGAATCATCTGAATTGAGGTAAATAATGACACCGTTGTTTTCTGTAGAGCTGCTTTACAGCTCAAATTGAAGCGGTTTCAGAATTGATACATTTTGAAACATTAACAGTTTTCTGTTTATTACGGTGAAGCTGCTTTAAAACAATCTGTTTTGAATAAAGCACTATAGACGACTTCAACTGACAAAAAATATGAGCATCTAATTCATGATAACATTACCTTATCATTATAAGAACTACACATATGAGCCACAAATCTGTCTTTATCTTACCTGATCTGTTTAGCATAGCTCAGTTCAATTTCAGACCGTTCCTTCACAAACTTGGTGTAGCGTTCCAAAAACTCAATGCCCCACTGAGTGTGTTTCTCTAAATTATCAAACTGATCCTGCAAAAGACAGAAAAACATCAGGCCGAAAGTTAACATATGAACGACTAAGCATTTAGAGCGTCTCCTGTTCATATAACAGTGACAAAATATGAAATTGCAATGAAGGTAGAGTGCCAACAGAACACTTTAGGAGATAAAAATTGATAGATTTTGCTTTGATGGATTTGATATAACTGTGAAAGAGGGCCCAAAGGAGAGATATCAAAATACCCTCTGAATGAAAGTCATCCCATAGAATTTCATGAGTTTGCAGTATTCTCTGACATTGGCAACGTGTCAGATCCATTATTCAGCACTGCTGGCCTCCAGTCGTAACATGCCTAATGCTTATCGCTGTATACACACTACAGTACAAACTTCATCCATTACAGAGCATTTAACTTGTTTTGAAACCTATTAACCACTAGGTTACAAAACATATTGATCTGAATCTCCTGTGGCATCCATAATATAGCTTTTAGAGCATTTGACCATTTAAATAATGATCTGTCTATTATTTATTATTAGTCATTTAACTATTTTATCCACAGCAACATTTTTAATGCCTGTAACTTTGTGTTTAATGCACAAAACTTTAATACAGTTAAGATGTCAAATTAAAGTATTTTAAAAATCTACTTTTCCTTAAACTTAAATGATTGTAAACTACTAGAAGCATTGTTGTCATAACCTACTAATGTATGAATGCTGTAATTTAGTGTGGCTGTTCAAATAAATTTCCCACACCAACCCTGATTATATATTAAATATGATGATGGAAGGCTTTTAGTTAAATTAAATGAAAACTTGCTGATTATACAGGTTCTGTCACTTAACATCCATTAACATGACCACAAATCAAATTATAAACTTGGTTTTAATCCTATAAATCCTTTTAAAATATTACCTCATAATATTTTACAAAGGCTTACAAGCTTCTGCTGTCACCTGAAGAGGGTGGTGCCCATGTAAGATGATTTCACCCCAGCACTTATTTCTAATTGGTTAAACTGATGATGTTACAATTTACTCCATATTACCACATTCCCTGGTCTGTTCTACACATATTACAACAAATTAAGATTAAGTGGAAGCTTGCGAGGTCTAAACTTTTTAGTTACCAGTCCAGATGTTTAACCACAGGCTGCACAACCTTGAATATTTTATCCTACACTACATTATGGTGTTGTTACTAGGTTAAGGTTGCATGATGTTACAGCCAACAATGGACAGTCTTCAAAATATGAAATATTTAAGATAATAACAGAAGCTGTAACGTGTAGTGCAACAATATTACACTATTACTTTATTACAACACATACACATTACAACATCAAAGCAAAAATCAGGACATGCATGGGAATAGCCTGTGCACCTGCTCCAGCCTCATTGAATGTGGTTAGGAACAGCATTAGCCCAGGATTATTGCCATCCAGGGTATTTAGTCAATGCTGATGGCTAATAATTGCCTTAAACGAGCTTTAGAGAGCAAGCATTTGCTTCCATTGAAATATCTGGACGTGCATCTAAAAGATTCGGTGCTAAATGAAAGATTCCTGTAACAGTAACGTTGCTGGAATTTGCGATCTGCATCACTGTAAAATGGGTGGTGCGGTGGGCTATTTATCTGTCACTTATGTCCATATGCATGTTACTAATGGAGATACTAAACATTTTGTGCACTCTATTGCTTAATATCTTGCAGATGCATTCGCCCCAGTGTCTCGCGGCTGTACTCACCCACAGCTCCGTCCCCCAACTGCAGCTCATGGTTTCAAGGCAGTTCCTCCGCGATAATCCTCTGTTTGAATGCATGCGTGATTCTCGCCCAGATCCGGCTTTCAGATAAGAAAAATAACACTAACTGGTGTAATACCAGCATATACCGTAAAGGATTTGTGCCTCGATCGGCGAGACCGTTCGTTTTCACCTCCGCATTCTGTAAATTGCCGATGAAACTGGAAATGAAGATAATGCCTATGTACTCGTGCATTCACGCGCCTCAGACAGAGCTAGACGGCCACGCGCAGAGCAGCACGCAGCGCCAAATCCACCTCACACAACACCAGCTACTCACAGATAAACTGCTAACGTGTGTGTGTTGGTTAGTGGCTTCATGCGACACATTCGAACACAAAGGACAAATAATGGGAAAGGAATTTTCCAAATGTTTTATTTTTTTTTATTTTTCCTTCCTTTGTCCCATTCCAGCTGTGAACATAGCCTACTTCAGCTCTATATAATATCTGTTTTCTAGTTTGTTCTAGTTTATCTAGTGCCTATATATAGTGTACAAATTTGCTCTTGTAAAATAAAGAAAAACAGTCAGGTAAAATGGACAAAGGTTCAGGAAATAATTTAAGATTTTTAAACCGTAGTTAAGTTATAGATTTAAAACAGTTTTAACATAGTTGTATACGTGTAACCTATAACAACAAGTAAATAATAATAATAATAAAAATGTATAGCGTTGTTTTATAATAATGTGTAACTTATAACAAGGTAATAATAATAATAAAAAATTTTATCATCATGTTATGCTTATCAGATAAGTATAAAAACAATATGCAAAAAAACTAAATTATTTTGTTCTCTATGGACCGCTTGAAGTACGGACCTGTAGTTGAACCCCTGGTTCTAAAGTAAATATTTTAAATACTACTTAGCATATCTTTGTAGATACTTATAAGTTATAAGTTAGTCAGTTATAAGTTAAGTATTATCTATAAGTTAAGATAAGTATATATAAGTTCAGTCCGTTTATTTAGTAATCAGCGGATATTTGGAACTAAATAAAATAAAAACTCTAAATAAATAAAAAATGAAATAAACTGCATAACTATCCACAGACACATTTCTGTCATTCACAGAGAGTGATATTATATATCGCCTTTGAAGTGTTTAAAAAGTTTTGTCCTATAATTGTTTTGCTTATATATTATGATCCTTTATGATGTTTTTTAAATGACTTTTATTTTACAAAACAAGAAATCCCTCGGATGACCAACTTCCTGTTAGCAACCAGGCCTTGTGTGACAACGGTTCCTAGGCAGAATTTGTTGATGTGTTAGCGGTACACGCAGTTACACAGCGTATACAAGTGTTTATCATTTTAATTTCGCTAAAGTCAAATAAAAAACGACATTCTGTGACAGCGCTCAGATAACTAAGTTACACTTCGATGATTAGCTCGACAATTAGCTAACGTTAACGTTAGTTGAAAAAGTGTAAACATCGCAATCAAGTGAGGCTGTTTTTAGGTTCGAAAGCCACGAACCCTCCAAGATGAGCGAACAGCTCAAATTTATCGTTGAACAGCTGAACAGGGAGCCTTTTAAGAAAAACTTCAATCTCATTACATTCGACTCTCAGGAGCCAATGCAGTTACTGCAGACTTTAAATGATGTTCTGGCTGAAACTGATCCAAAGGTGAGTGAAAAGAATACTCTTTATTATTACAAATGCAAAGTAAAATAAGTAACGTTATGTAAATATAATAAATAACAGTACAGATCAGTATTCTTTGTGTCCCTGTTGTCTGTTTTTTATTTCATATTACATTACATTTGTATTTAATAGACTGGTGTGCTATACAGACCCTCTATGTCAGGTTTATTTGAATGTTGTTACCTCTAATCAGCTGTTTTTAACACTTTATCTTGTCTCAATCTATTTATCTTTTCTTTCAGCAAGCCATTGATATACGTGAGGAAATGCCTGAGCAGACTGCTAAGAGAATGTTTACTCTTCTTGCGATGCTGAAATACAAACCTCCTGGAGGAATGTCTGAAGTGTAAGACAGAAATAGTGAAAAAGAGTTTAGAATATGTAACATGGTGATCTCAGGACATATGGGTATTGTACAGTAGCTTAGTTTTGTTTTCTGGAGAAAGAAACGGAAACAGAAAGATGAAATGGATTCAAAAGTTAAATTTTTGCTCTTGTACTTTTAAATATCTAATCAGCTTTTGAAATGTGTATAACTGTTACCTTGACAGAAGCAGTTTTCGTCAGGGTTTGGTGGCAGGCCGTAAGCCTGTGGTGCACCCCATCTTGCACTGGCTGTTACAGAGGATTCCAGAGCTGAAGAAGAGAGCGTACCTGGCCAGATTCCTCGTCAAACTAGAGATTCCTGCTGAGTTTATCCAAGATGATGTCATTGCTGAGACCTACCATCAGGTATGACTACTGAACATACAGTTTTTTTGGAAAATCTGCAGTGAATGGGTGCCGTCAGAATGAGAGTTCAAACAGCTGATAAAAAAAATCACAATAATCCACAACACAACTTTTGACTATTAACATCTTATGAAGTGAAAATCTCATTCTTACGGCACCCATTCACTGCAGAGGATCCATTGGTGAGCAAGTGATGTAATGCTAAATTTCTTCAAATCTGTTCAGATGAAGAAACAAACACATTTACGTCTTGGATGGCCTGAGGGTAAATTTTGAGCAAATATTCATTTGTGGATTTGTGGACGATTCCTTTAAACTTTAAAAACCATTTGTTTTTTAATTCTATTTCTTCCCATTCATGTATATAACACACATTCTGGCACTTCACACAAAGAGAGTACAAACTTATGTATTTTTTAAAGATTAGATATTTGTCTAAAACATTATTTATTTAAGTTATCAGAATTTAAACTAATCAAATAAAATTTGAATATATATTGCTGGCAAATAATGAAATTGAACAAATCGGTGTTCCAGTTTTATGATAAGGTTGCAAAAATTGTAAAAGGAGCTGATATAATATTTAGAGGTGCATGAAAAAAAACATGTTTGATGGTATATTATTTATAAATAATGGTGGTTGCTTGCTTTTTTGTTTTACAATTTTGTCACTTGTGAATGTTAACACCTATTTTATATCCTATACAATCTCATAGATTCTGTTTGTGTATTTGTGCATCAATTTAGATGAATAGATGTTTATTTTTTTGTGCTTTATTCTAACGTTTTCTTTCTATTGTTTTTATAGTATGAGGAGCTGGTGGAAGGATTCAAGAACATCCACAAAGAGTGTGAACAGCTGAAGAGCTCAGGTTTCTCCACCGCTGAGATTCGACGGGTAAGAAAGCCAGTGTTGCTGAAGTCCCATCTGGTCATGTAGAGTTTTGAATTATATACAGTAACAATGTGTCGCTGCAGGACATTGTTGCAATGGAAGAGGAGAAGGATCAACTCATAAAAAGGGTGGAGCGGCTTAAAAAGAGGGTAAGAAAGACCGAATCCTATAGAATCTGTTTGTGAAACTAAATAAAATGATGGAATCACACCTGCAAATACACACATTTATGGAGAACTATCAAAGTGAACTGCTGAGGTCACAGTTTAAAAGGTATAAATGTAATAATTAATGCATTTAAATCCACTCAAAATAAAGGAATACCACTGCATGTGAAATAAAAACAAAATGGGTTTAGGTTAATTAAATATTTAACAATATAAAATATTACATCTGATATAAATATTCATAGCCGCAAAAGTTCTGAAGCTCAAATTGGATCTGAAAATTCCATATATGCATATGATTGTATTTCCTTTCAAGTCCCAGTTTTAACCATAATTAAATCCGTCCCAGACAATTCACTTATTTAGCATAGTAAATGTGAAACAGCGATTCTGGTTTGCTGGTTTTTGTGATACTATTCTTCTCCACTAGGTGGAGGCAGTGTCAAACCATCAACGCATGCTGGAACTGGCCAGACAGCTAAGGGTGGAAAAAGAAAGAGAAGAATCTCTTGCTCATCAGAAACAGGAGCAGAAGAACCAGGTAGAGACAGTCTGAATACCTGCACAAATACGTCAGTTGTATGTTTATGTCTGAAGAAACACACTGGAGCTTCATGACCAGTTATAGAATCAGTTATTGTCTCCTTGACATTCTGATGGCTCAGGCTGTGTTTCGTCTCTGGTGTAGCTCTTCCAGGCAGAGCAGAGACTGCAGAGATGTCAGATCCAGCTCAAAGACATGCAGCAGGCAGCCGCAGATGAAAAGCCAGAGAGTGAGTTGCTATACTTAAGGACACCTGTCCCAGAATCACTCAGAGTTTAAGCATGGGTCATGGATTCGATTCCCACTGCACACCCATACTAAAATTTTTTTTTTAATTATTTAGTCACCCATATCTTGTTTTGTGACCTCTTTGCGCCTTTTACTCATCTTTCAAGGAATTATTCATTGTGCATTTATTTCTCGTGTTATCACATTGCAAGTTCAGAACTCCACAACAGTTTATTTATGATGTCCACTGAATCTTATTACACGCTCACTGCAATAGACAAGTGATGTGGCGCAGAGCGAGATCACTTTAGTACTTTTATTTGTAAAGGTAACATGCATGTGATCCTAATCACAGGCATTATGAAGAGACTCGAGGAGGACATCAAGTTCAACTCCTACATGGTGTCTGAGAAGCTGCCCAGAGAGCTGGAGAACATGAGAAAGGTGGTGCAGTACTTACAGAAGGTGGCGTCTGAGCCTGCTATGGGCCAAGCAGAACTGAGAGAGCTGGAGGACAAGGTCAGTCGGTGTGCATGGATGTGAATCTTAATGTTAAAGTTTGAACAAAGAACAGTAGAAAAACATGTAGGCGGCATCCTTCAAAAATTATTTTAATATGCTGATCTTTTGCTTAAGAAACATTTCTTATTATTATCAGTATTGAAAACAGTTGTGCTGCTTAAAGAAAGTGTGAAAACAGCTGTACAGTTCGTGATTCTTTGATGAAAAGAATGTTCAAAAGAACAGCATTTATTTGAAAAAAATTTTTTTTAGCATTATAGATGTTTTTACTCTCAATTTGGATCAATTTAATGCATATATGCTGTGTTTTTTTATTTTATTGGCCCGGAAACTTTAGAATGTAGTGTATAGAGTAATGAAATGTCTTTTGTTCATTAGATCAGAGAAACCAACACCGAGATCAACCATCTGATTGAGAAGAGGATGATGCGTAACGACCCAATGGATGATAAACTCTCTTTGTTCAGACAGCAGGTAAGGTGTCATCTCTGTTTTGACATGACTTTGCTTGAACAGGTGTTCTTTTTACCTGAGAGGTCAGGTTTATTTTGGGCTGGGAGATTTCTGCCCAAACTTTGTTTTGCAGGCAATCTTTATTCATGCAGGGTTGAGTACTGTGTGATTTAGTATTTGCCCCTGAAGCCCTTTGAAGCCCAGCGTGCCCAGAATGGAAACACAGGGTATAGGTGACCATGTGGCCTTCGTACCCGTGTGGAGAGATTATGCTCTTGTCCTGCATGTCTTTTGAACTTGAAAGAATGTTTGATGTTCTCTAATTTGCTAATACAACAATGTGCATTTGTTTCATATGTAGTTGCCAGATGTCCATTATCATAGCCTATTAAACGGCTCTCTTGATTCTGATTGGTCAGCGGCAGCATTCTGATGTCAAATATTTTTGTATAACAAAAAGACTGCATAATTGACCTTTGTCCCAGGGAACTGATCTTCCTACAGACAGTGGTTTCCAAAGGTCTATGTTGTCCGTTGACATGATATGTTTTTGCATTTAAAAATGTGAAATGTTGGGCAGTGGAATGGGAAAAAAGGTCTGGATATGTATTTTTTAAAAAGCAAACTTCTTTTTACATGAGTCCTCTGTTTTCGAACGCCTTGTCAAACAAGCCGTCTAGCACGTTTACATAGAAAAACAATGTTAAATCAGTTCTGTAGAACACAAAACGCATTCTAAAACCATCAAGAGAGAGAATTTTTTGCATTATTTTCTTATTGAACTAATTTTTTCATGATAAATTGCATTTGTTTATCAGCATGGCAATTTGGGTGAAAAGTTTTATTAAAAAATATACATGAATTTCTTAGTATTAAGTTTGTCCCACTTTTGCTTGAATGTGCTCTAGCATGATTTTAGATTTTCCAGAGAGCGTCTTGTGTGCATCTTCAGTGAAAGTAAGAAATAGTGCAGAATCTTTTTTCATAGTTTCATTTTTATTAATATATAAAAAAACTAAACTTATTAAAACTTTCTATTTAAATCCTTGTTATAATTGTGAATGTGGAAGTCAATAAACCAGCAAAAAGTTATTATTAAATAAATGTGTGTGTTTAGGCTGCTATTATAGTCCATAAGAAGGAAACCAAGGTGGAGGAGTTGCAGGAGGCCCGTGAGGAGTTGGCGGCTGTGGAGAGAGAACTGAACATGAAGAGCAGTCAGGCACGAGAGCGGGGGGGAGCAGAACTGATCCGTGGAGATGAGGTACTGAAAACACAGTTACTATCCACAACACAGAAACACAGCTGGAAGTGCTTCAGGGTTCACTCACAAATTCTTTGTTCTTTTTAGAAATATTACAAAATGTGTTGTTAAAACTACAAAAATAACCAGTAAATCACTTTACTTTTTGCAATGTATACCTAAATTATCAGAACTTGCTTGTTTCGTGTATCATAGAAACCCAAATATGAAAGGCATTAAACATACAAGATGTACACTTAAAGGATAAGTTTGCAGGTTTTTAACCAGCTTTGTATTGTTTCAATAGCAGCTGTAAAAGTCTTCCAGGTGCACGTTTTGCACCATCAGGTGGAATTTAGCAGATTTTTGACAGCTCCAGGGCTTTTATTTTTAAACTATAGACCAAACTTCTGCATTTTGTCAATTCCTTTCTGGATCGACAGAAGGATGGCACCAAAATCAAAAGGCTTTGTCAAAAGAGAACTGCCCTTTCTCTCTTTTTTTTTTCTGGTCACATAGGACCCTATTTCAAACAATTTTCATGTTTCTACTGCATAGCCAGGCAAGTTGTATTAAAAGCCCATCTTGCCTGCGGTGAATTACCCCTTTAAGCAGCACTGCTCCAAAACGGCAGATGACGGTTATGTCATCTGGCTCGAACTTTCTCACACTGGCCCCGGAGCCAGATCTGTAATGTTTTTTTCCCAGGAGATTTCCCGGAGTAACTGTCAGTGATGAACAGGCCTGTGTCTGTTTCTGAGACCGGTGAACTATCCTGCCCTCACTTTTTGCTGTCTGTCTGCATTTTAACAAGCAGACGTTTCATCTCCTGGCTGGCCTTGGGCAGAAATATTGGCAGGCCGAGCAGATAGAGCGGCACCCTGGCTAAAATAGCCACTATCCCTCCCCCAATTCTGGACTTCCTGCGATTTTATCAGCCTCTCCATGATAACACTCACTTCTGTCCATGGCTCATCCAACCGTGAACAGCAGCAGCCAAGTGATGGATAGCTCAAACTATAGAGAGAGTGTGTCTATAGATGTGAAAGGTATGTGCAAGTCTGAGCCTCTGAAATAGACAATAACCAAGTTTGGTCAACTTGTGGCACAGTGTAGAAGTAAACCGAAGGGAAAACACAGATAATAGAGAGTTATGATTTCTAAATGTGATTTCTTGCTTTTTCTGCTTATTTCTAAAATTTATAAAAACTCAAATTAATTATGAGTTAACAAACATTTTAAACGGAATTCAGAAGATGATTTTTTTTATTACAATATTTGAAAGCAACAGAGTTAGATAAGTTGGAGGCAGGTCAATACAAATTCAGCTCAGTCGACAGCATTGTGGTATTATGGTAATAAATTACAACAAAAATTAATTTCTACTCAACCCTCTTTTTCTTTCAAAAATCAAAAATCCTGATGAGAGACACTTGAGGCTCAGGTATACATATTTTTTCGTGTTCTGCTCAGTCTCGCACACAGGTGCGCACACAAACCTCTTTTCACAATGAGCATGGATGGACGAAATGCTCAAATCACTCGAAGATGCACTCATGAGAGGAAGTGGAACATGGAAAAGAAGTATACTTTTGGCTTTAAAGTACAATGAAAGTAAATTTGTAGGTCAGAGTTCACCAAACATTTATGTTCCCAAACTGCAGCAACCTTGTCTGCCCTTGCTGTCCCAAAATACACAAAGCATAAACACATAAAGTGACACACGGCACATTGTGTGATTTCTGAGTTTGCCTCTCAACATTTATAGCCATTGGCAGAACTGACAGAAGAATAGCCTCAGCGAACGAGCTGCCAGATGAAGTTTTTGTCCCTATGGCTGCATGCCTGTGGGCTCAGGTTTCTTTTGTTGAGATCCATTGAGATGTCCCAGCGGCACCCTGGTTTGCCCCTTCTTCACACCCACTCATTCCTCAGAGCTGTTGTCTCCTAGAGACTCTCACCTTACCAGAGATGGAGCCAAGGCCACTATGTTCCCCTGACTTTGTCTCATTGCATCCTTTAACCCTGTACATGTACATGCAGCGCTGGTGGTGTTTGCATGTCATTTCCATTTTCCTATTTGAGACGGTGGCTTTGCTTTGTTTGTAGTCATTAATGAGACACAGTCACTCCACCAGGGCTCATTGTGTGTTGTGATCTGTTTAAATATTCAATGTCACATTTACTAATTGCACAGCAAAGTCTACTGACTCTGTTTTATGGCATTGGAGTTCCTTTTTCACTTATTGAGTGTCTATGTTATTGTCTACATTCACTGTCCATAATTTCTCATTCATTAGAACTTACTGTTGATGAGGTTTTTAATGGATATTTTTTGTGTATTTAATGAGTTGTTGACATAAAATAGACATACTTTTTGGTAATGTACCACTGTGTGACATGCAATACTTCACATAAAACAATTTTAAACAGAATTTCACTTATAATTATTATGCATGTGGATTTGATGACCTGAAATTAAACTATGATTAATTGTGAAACTACATGAGTGCTTATGTCTTTAAAAAGTCATTTGTCACACCACAGAAGCATTTAAAATTAACAAAAAGGAAAAAGGCAAAAAGGAGATTCAAAATTTTTAAAACTTGCATGCAATAGACAACTTTACAAACAATTTTTTTTTATAAAGAAATTTGAGTATTTATTGCCCCAACTTATTTCCTAAATATTTTCTGACCAAATGTAATTTATTTGCCCTTTTAAAAGTTTTTGCCTTTACTTTTGTTTATGCCTTTATATTATAAATGGACCCTTTTTGCCTTTATTTTTGTTTCTTATTGTCGTTTTTTTTTTATTTAAATTTTTTGGAGTTATTATTGTCCTGTTTTCTTGTCTTAATTAACATTTTAGATTTTGTGTTTTTATCCCATTTCTTAGTTTAAGCGATATGTGGCCAAGATGCGTGGCAAGAGCAGCACTTATAAGAAGAAACGTCAGGAGATCGCTGAGCTGAAGGTGGAGTATGGTGTTCTACAAAGGACTGAAGAGCTCTTGAGAGAACGACACACAGCTGGACAACAGCAGCTGGTAAACACACATTTATCCATCATTCTGTCGTTCTCTCTGTCCACGAGGTCTATAAACGTTGATATTTTGTTCAAATGTTTTTGAAACTTCACAGCTTGCTTCATTCTCAAATGTGTTTCTTTCATTTCAATTTATTTTAATTCCACCTCCTTTCATTCAAATCCAAACTGCGATTCTGTGTCCTGTTTATTGCACCAATTCAAATTTAATTCAAATTCAAGAACTGAAATTGAAATGGAGTCCTGCTTAATGCCCACCTTTGTTCTTCAAACATCACTGGTGTTTTAGCTTGTGTCTATCAGCGTATCATTTCACCATCTCTACGCACTGTACCCATCCCTGTCTATTCAAATTGCATTAACGCTGAAGTTACAGCACCTTCCTGGAAATGACTTCACACCTCTGAACCCTCCCTGTCTCTGACTTGCTGATAGCCCATTTGACGCAGAGAGGCTGAGCTTGGGCTATTTATGATCCCGGCATTTGCTCCCTGTCTGCGTCCTATGCTGGGTTTTTTTGAGTAGGGGAATTTTCCTACACCATTTTGCAGTTGATTACACGAGCCAGGGCCACCCCTCCTTTTGGCTCCTGATCCCCTCAAACGGCCTGGGCATCAGTAAAACCCCTGCCGACGCACTCGTTCCACATGTCGTGTCATGTGCAAATTGCATCTGTCGAGCATTAAAAATGCATCAGCCGATAAAATAGGTCCTCACGTCTTGTACCCAATAGAAATGAAGGATTAACATGATATAGGTAGAATTACATTCATTGATTACGGTGATAAAAAGTGATCAATATTGGTAATATACTAATCTGTGCACTTCAATATTGACGTACCAAGTAATTTCCAAACTAAATTGAAACTGACAACAGAGCCAAAACAATCAAATTGTGAAAAGGTTGTACCACTACACTCATATTTGCAACATATTTGCAAAGTTCTTCATTTTCCCTGACTAGTCCAAAATGTCTAGATGAAGCTAAGTTGAGTTGAGCCGCACTGAAGTGTCAAAATGTGATTTAGTCATGTAATCTCCCCAGAAATAATGCTCAGCATATGTTTGCCCTATTATAAAACCCATAGCCGTTAGTTTCAGCTTGACATGTGACGTTTGCTCTGTACGTAGAGAATAAAGTGCTTTGCACTGAGATTGATGACTTTGAGTTCTGGCTGTTTGACAGACACGACCCTTCAGAAAGTGTTTGACCATTACAGTCACAGGAAGCTTGTTTTCACCACGGGATAAAGAACTATAGGTTTTTATCTCATCATTTAGACATTTTTTTAGATATAAACACAGACTTGCAGGAAAAAAAGGGAGATACGATTGCAGAAATGTGAGATGCAAACTAAAAAGCCATAATTACCTTTATTTTATATTCTGTGGCAGAAACAGGCTTCTGTAAAATCCAACATTGATGTTATAGATAAAACTACTTTCACGGTTATTTCATATTTTAGAATATCAAAATACAATCATTACTTTCTAATGCAATTATCAGAATATTCATTAGCATATAATATGAGACGAAACTTGTTTTTATCCATCTAGATGTGGTTTTATTGCTATTGGCTGCCTGTGATATCATCGGTTAATGTAATTTTAGTCACAAAAGCAGACAAGTCATTTAAGAGGCAGAGACCATTATTACATTTCGATGAAATGTAATGAAAAGATTTGATTTTGGAACAGCATGTTCTGATGAATCATGCACATTGGCCAGGGACATTTATAATGGAAGTAAGTAGGGCCCGTTTTGATATGATTATAAGATTGTCACTACAAACGTTGGCTAATATGGTTCAGATCTTGTTTGATGTGTGGGCTGAAATTATGCAGCACGCAGTTAAAATGTTTTTCAGTTACATTGATTGTTTACTGTATTCAAATAATCAAACATTTCAGTAAGTAATCTAATCAAATTGACAAGGCGAATAAACATTTGTTCTATTTCTGCTTTGTTTGTGTTCTGGTGTTCAGCAATCTCTGGAGGCTCAGCGGGGGATCTCGGGCTACAGCGATACTCAGGAAGAGCTGGAGAGAGTCTCCGCTATCAAGAGCGAGCTGGACGAGATGAAGGGACGCACGCTGGACGACATGTCTGAAATGGTGAGCTGGGCCGGGCAGATTGGCACCAGGCACTCTAGCTTTCTCCAAATATTCTGTTCTGTGTTTTGGGAGACTGTCAATATGCATATGACATTTGGGATCGTTAATGAGGTCGTAAACTTTCTAGAGGAGTTTATTTTGCCACAAGAGTGCACAGTTTGTCTAATACAACTCCCTATTGATACCCAAGATAAGCAGAGATAAACAGAAAGTCAGTAGAAGTGATTTGGGCAAAAGCTAATCAGAGGTAGTTGTTATCATTATCTTTACACTACTATTCACAACTGTTTCAACATTCATAATAATAATAATAAATGTTTTTTAATCACCAAATCAACATATTTAGAATGATTTCTGAAGGATCATGTGACACTGAAGACTGGAGTAATAAATGACTGGTGAAAAAACAGCTTTTAGCATGCCCATTATTAACATATTGGCTGTTTAGTAGTACTTATAAAGCACATATTCTTTATGTCCATATTCTATATTCCTAAACCTACCCAATACCTTAACTTAGCATCTACCTTACTAATTATTAATAAGCAGCAAATTAGGAGTTTTATTGAGGCAAAAGTCATAGTTAATGGTTTGTTAATGGCGAAAATTGGACCTTAAAATAAAGTGACTATTTTTATAACATGTTTTTTTTTATTAAAATACCATATATTAACAACTAAAACTCTGTTGTGGATACGTTTCTTTACCTCACTCATTTGTATGCATTTGCTTGATTCTCTCTCGGGTCATCATCTGTCATGAAGATTCGTGTTTATTTCAGGTAAAGAAGCTGAATTCGGTGATCGCGGAGAAGAAGTCTGCTCTGTCTCCTCTGATAAAGGACCTGAGAGCTCTGAGACAGGAACACGCAGTGAGTGACTGCTTTAGCGTCAAGCGAGATACTGAAGATACACAGCCATTTGTTTCTCTCCCTCATGCTGAGAATCACTATCAACTACAAAGAGCCAATCAGCATATCAGCTCTGTCAGAATTGCTTTCTCTTTTGTTTTGCTTGTTAAAACAGGAGATTGCTCCAGAGTATGAGCAAAAGAAGGCTCAGTATGACACCTGTGCTGCAGGACTGGAGAGCAACAGGTCCAAGCTGGAACAGGTATTATGGGGGTTTTGTAGCATTGATACTGATTTAGGAGTTTAAATAAAAAAATACTGAACTATATGTTGAACTATATATTGTTGTATTATATTACATTATAAATGGATGTACATTTAATATCTGTAAACTTATGTAATTGCATTATATTTAATAAAATAACTGTATTTAATAATATTTAATAAATAAATTTAATTTTATACACCATGGTGGAACAATGCTTTTCCCAGAATGCTGTTTTATTAAAATTAAAACGAGGTCTTTTAAAAAAAAAATGGTGCCAAACATTATATATTATGAATAAATAAATAACAAACACACCTATTTATTTATTTAAATACCTCATATCTTGTGTGTGATAAGATAATTCATATTAGGAAAATAAATGTATATTCTTTTGTGGATTTGGATTTCCAAACAACACGAAGCAGGCTTATGACTCTGAAATCAAATTTGGTTAATCTCTTAGTCCAAATCAGATTCAAGTTTAACATCCTGTGGATGTTCAAATTCCAACTTATAAATTCAAAGATAGCCAACCTGGGTCTCAATCTTAGCATCTTAGGAAAAATATTGAATATACATGAGCAGGCAGTGATTTAATGTCCTGATGTTATACAGGAAGTGAGGATGTTCAGGGAAGAGACGGCACAGGAAGAAAGCCGATATTATCACATTAACTGCATGAGAGAGGTAACAACCATCTTCCTCTTAGACATCTAAGATTTCTAGTCCTGTGGTTTTCTCTCACTCTGTCTCCTCTCTTTCACAGATTATTGAGAGTCAGATGCAGAGGGCGGCAGATCAGAGTAAGATCAATCAGTCAATGGACTTACAGGTGCGGAGAACAGCTCTCAGGTAAGAAACTGAAGATACATCTGCTATAGATAAACCTAAAATCTCCATTGAAAAGACAGACGTGTACACAACACATTAATTCATGCTTCACAACTGACAAACAAATGATTCCTGTGAGACTCTTTTGAGCTGGCAGCTCTCAGCACGCCTGCCTGCCTGCTGCTCAGAATGCTTGTTTTTTCATGTCTTTTGTTTCAGTTATGCTTCAAGTATCTATTCACCCATTCCTGATCCATGCAGCCTACACATTCGAAAAGTTTAGCAGAATTTCTGATAAATGTGGAGGCGGGCGATAGCCTTGTAGTTAAGGATTTAAGCTGTTAACACAAAGGTTGCAGGTTCAATCCAAAGTAGGAGTGACTCAGGAATTGGAGAACTGCTATAATCATAAGTCATAAGTTCTTTCACCATTGAGCAATGTAATAAAAGTTTATTTGGGTAAATGTGACATTTAAAGGAATAGTTTACCCAAAAATGAATGGATGAATGAATGCTGTCATTTATTCACCCTAAAGTTGTCCAAACCAGTGTAGTAAACTGCAACAAAAAATGTAAAAGAAAAAAAATTACGTTAAATGAGATAAATTAAATGTTAACAGAATTTTTTTAAATAGCTATAACTGAAACTGCATTTATTTATTTTAGTTAGTTGCAAAGACAAAATTTCTAGTTTTCCATTTCAAGTTAAAGTACTAAAATGTATTGAAACTGAAATTAAAATGCACAAAAACTAAACTTTAAAGGAGACATATTGTGCCCCTTTTTGCACAAAAATTTAAAGTCTCTTTAAAGGAGACATATTGTGCCCCTTTTTACAATATGCTCAAAATACTCCACATAATTTAGTCTCTGGTATATCATTTGGAATGTGCCTATTTTGAGTGGAACCAGAAACACGCCGTTTTTCGGGCCTGTCTCTTTAAATGCAAATGAGCTGCTGCTCCTCGCCCCCTTTTCCAGAATAGAGCAGTGCCATTACATCTCGGACCTGCAAAAACATCTGTTTTGGTTCTGATTATTATGTTAGAGCAGTGCCATTATGCGTTTTAAAATGCAAAAACATCTGTTTTGGTTCTGATTATTATGTTTATCGCTTGAAATCACGGTTTTCATATGAGTTTAAAGTTCTGAAATACGGTTTTCTGTCACACACAAGTTTACGATAAAAACACACGAGTTACAAAAACAGTGGGTTATGTCTGTGAAGGTCAACTGGGAAATAAATTGCATGTTTATATTTGATCTGTGTGGCAGCAGCAATGTACATTAAATCAATCAATACATTTCAGGCTTCCCAAAACAAAGTTACTGGGTTAATCTTTTTCACGTTTCATTGGTTGGTAGATACACCAGAGACCTGATTATAACACTTAAAACCTGGAAAAGTCAGATTGTCATGATATATCACCTTTAAATCAATAAAAAATACAGCAAAATTACCCAAACTTTAGCAAAAAAAATAAATAAATACAAACTAATTCAAAATATTAATAATTACTAAGGACAGAAATTATGTTTATGCTGCTGTTCACATGTGATATTCAGAATGTTTATGCTGCTATTTTGTATATTACAATGAAAGCATACAATGAACAGGAACTCTCAAGCTCCAAAATGTACAAAATAAATATTAATCAATATTATTCATGCACTATATTCCAACTCTTTAGAAATCATACAATAGTTTTGTGAGAGGAACAGACTAATAACAAGTTGTTATTCACTGATTGATTTAATTCCCTGCCATATGTATAATTTGTATATGCACATACAATAAGGCTTTGAAAGACTTATGAAATAATGCACAAGACGTGGACTTTTTATGGTACTTTCATGATGTTTATCATAATGTTTTGGAGCTTGAATATATGGTTTTACGGTATGAAAAAGAGCCACTATATGGTTTTAGTGAATGGAAAACAGCAGCTTGAATGTAAAAAAGTGAATCAGGTTTGGAAAAACATGAGAAAGAATATTTAAACTAAAACAAGTATTCATTTATGGAATCACTGTACATCCTTCTCTTACAGAGAGAAGTACATCGCAAACACGGCAGAGCAGGAGTCCTTGGGCAAGGTGAGGAGACCGTCTTTGACCATCTGTCAAACCTCTCTGACTCAACGTAGTTCCATCAGGTTGTTTACTTGTCTTTATCTCATCTGTCGGGGTCAACTCGGTGTTAGTTAAGAGCGGGGGGCCTGGCCTCTGCGATATTTCTGCCAAACCGTGCGGAGAATGCGATCAGTGTTACGCCACATCATGCCAGTGTTAGAACAAAGCTTGTGTAATCATTGCCCTGATGTACAACCAGTGGACCACCCGCTCAGCACAGTGGAAGGAGAGACGACGGCATGCCAAACTCTCCCATAACTGCCTGTCCTGCCCACTGCTGCTACTTTACAAGCTTTCTGAATCCATGAATTAGGCCAAATTTGACTGCCGTCATATGGGTGCAAAATATTTAATGGCTCGGCAAGAATTTGAAATTCAGATCAGGTATCATGGGTCAGTTTTTTTTGCACCAGCCATGCTTTGAATATATGTAAATGATTGTTTTTTATCTCCAATTACCATTGGAACATGTAGCACCAGGCGTTTTTCAAAGCCGATAAACATTGTATCACTGTGGGCTCGCAGGTTCTACGTCAGCAGGTGAAGCAGGTGCGAGAGAACCAGGAGCCCAATATGAGACAAATGAAGATGTGGAAGGACCTGGAGACACTGTTGGAGTGCAAGAAGCAGTGCTACCTCAAGGCTCAGAGCCAGGCACCTATTGGGCACGTCATCCAGGATGTTGGCAAGGATATGCTGGTTCTGTGATGCCATTTCCCTCGTAAAAGTTGTTTTTCTGGTCATTAATTTATGAATTATATAAATAACTATACATTATTTTATATGTACAATTGTATGTAGATCAATTTGTATGTTAAAGGAATAGGTAAATGAATAGTTCACCCAAAAATGAATTACATCACTTCTCACCAATGATCCTCTGCAGTAAACGAGTGCCGTCAGAATGAGAATCCAATCAGCTGATAAATACATCACAATAAACCAAAACTGGCCAAAATACAAGTCCATAATAACACTTCTGTCAGTGAAAAAGTCCACCACCTATTGTCCTCTCACATAAAAAAAATCAACATATTTGTTTAAAATGCTTTTGGACAGTTTTTGGCTTCTAAACAGTGCTTGATCTGTGCATACTTCACTCCTGATTAAAACAAGATTACTTTTTTCACTGGAGAAGGCAAGATTATCAATAGAGGACTAATATTTCAGTCAGAAACAATGGTTTGAATTTAAAAACGTCTTAATGTTGTCTAACAAACAAGCATCTTTTCACAAGATGTTAATTAATGCAATTGAGTCGTGTGGATTAATGTGACGTTTTTATCAGCCTTTTGGACTCTCATTCTGACGGCACCCATTCACTACAGATCCATTGGTGAGCAGGTACATTTCTCAAAATCTGTTCCGACAAACTCGTCTACATCCTTGATGGCCTGAGGGTGAGTAAATTTCAAGCAAATTTTCATTTGTGGGCGAACTGTTCCTTTAAATCTGTATATTAGTTCATATAAATGTATTCTGAAGTGAAAGAACTCATATCCTAAGGGTCATCTGGGTAAGAGGGTACAAAACTCTCTGACACACTAACATCCAACAAGTCCCTAGTCTCGGGTTTGACACGTCTTTAAGAACAGAGCTCCAGTCTGTGTCCAAAGATAATGCCCTACAAAGTGCTACACTTTGGATGCGTCTGCGCTCCAGGTTATTTTGAGAAACAACAGCTATGACCTTGGGCAGAAGAGCTGTCCAATTTAGGAATTCAGTTGGATCTCCTTTTGTTGTGCTGTCAGGGTAGTGCTTCAGTAGTAAACAGACTGACTTGTCCAATCATCACGTGCGAGTAGATTATTTACCAAATGTTCATTTTCTTCTTCTTTCTTTTTGCTCTGTATGGACAAGTGATAAGACTGTTAGGCTACTTCACCTCTTTTTTATGAAAAGTTCTACAAAATGTATCAAAGTCACAAACATGGTAAATTAAAGATTTATACAGTTACGTAGCTATTTTATGGATTTTTTAACATTCTAATATGCAATATTCAGCTGTTCAGATCATGTATATTGATCCTGCAACTACAGGTGCCATTCTTGTGATACTTTTTAGAATATCCAGTAGAACGTTTTCTCTTTCTTTCACTGCCTGGTGCATCCATTCATCCAGAATGTTTGGATGAGAATCAATATCACCACAGCATACCCATAAGCATATATAAATTGATCCTTTCTATAAAAATGGATACCAGCGCTCCAGGGTGGTAATTCATTCATTTATTCATATATTAATAATATAATGATATGCAAAGGTCACCCTGAGTAGGTGTAAGCACTGCATCCTGGCGTACTGTTGCGTAGCTGTGTGTCTGCAGTATAATAGACATCTGGTCAGTCTCATTCAAAATGGCCTCATCGTATTCACAATTCGATTTTCTTTTATTAGCAATTAGAATAGAGTAGCTAAAGTTTTATTAGTTTTGCATTCCGAAAGGATGTATTGGGTGATTAAAAAAACGATATCTTTTAAAATTGTTTAAAATAAATTTGAGAAGTTCTTAAAAATTGTATATTCGTATTCACTCCGATTTCATTTTTATACCATTTTCTATTTATGATTAAAAAGTACTAAAATGCTTTAGTTTAACCTTTAGATTAACCTTACATGTGAGTGAACATTTATCATTATTTTTAAGGTTTAAAAAAATGCACACTTTTGAGCAACAACAGTGTTTTCTAATGACCTGAACAAAAATACATTTAAATTTGTGAATAATGCATTTAAAAAAATCTGTGATATTTTTTATGAAACACAGTGATTATTTATATATATATATATATATGTATGTTATATTTTTTATGATATATAATAGATATAGGCTATATTTCCAAACATTCAATAAAAGCTTAAACTTATGCTAGAATTTATATATATATTTGAAAACTGCAGTCATTTCGCATAAAAACAATAAATACACGTGCAGACAGCTTTCCAAGAACAGCGTTTACCTGTGGGTTGAAGCGTACCTGCGCTGAAAAGGCGGGGCAGAAGTTCTATCAGCTGCATTGAGTGACAGTCTGTTATACCAATAAGCAAACGGCTGCTCAATCTTCGTCAGTGCTGCTCGAGCCAAAGACGATTGATTGGATGTCGATGGGCTCCCTGGATACGCGCTGTCCAATCAGCGTCCTCCACATGCGGCAGAGAGACAGTAGCGAGTCTCCTGCGATAAAACGAGAGTAAACGCCGCTTCCATCACCACTGAACGCGAGAAAAGGACCAGTCTTTGGAAGGACGGGGAAAGGGGTTGACCTTCACATTTCCAGGCAGGCAGAGGCTTGGACAGGGGGTGAATGTGATGTACTAAGCAAGGATCTTTTAATTTGGCTTCCACTGAATCCCAGTTCTTTGGGGAACAAAAAGAACATAGAAGAACCCCTGTGTTTGGATAAGACTCCTGGAAGGTGCATTTGCCCGTCTCAACTTTCTACATATATTCTTCATTGGATGTCAATGCATGTGTCACTCATAGACATATTCGTATCTATATATATTTTTTTTTCTCGACCAAGGCAGATTTCTTGAGCGGGATTCTCTTTCCATCTAATCATGGAGAATGCTCACATGAAGAGTGTGGAAGAAGTTCATAGTTATTTCAGCGTCAACGAGAGCACGGGACTGACTTTAGACCAGGTGAAACGGCAGCGAGAGCAATGGGGTCCCAACGGTACGTCTGATACTTCGTGTTCTTCACGGCCAGCGACGCGCGACAGATAGGCTTTGAAGTTGATGTGACATTGTTACATTTGTTGCGATCAGCCGGCTGGAGCGTTCGAACCGGCTGACGTCATCAAACACGTTTTTATGGCAAGCCGCTGTAACATTCACTTTGTAAATCAAACTAGTATCGGTTTTATGCTTCTAGTACTTATTTAAATTACTAGTAAATAATCCAGTAGTGACCAGTATATTTCTCCCTCCTGTACATTAGGTAATGTACTAGTACTTATTTTTGGTTACTTTGACTATTTTGCTTTCAGTTTTCCTAAATTAATAGAAATTAGTTGTGAATTCCAGTTGTTACTTTCAGTGCTTTTAAGTTTATTGGTAAAGATAGTTAATTGTAGTCATTCTGATTTGTCATTGACAACTAAAGTAGCAATTGCAGCTAGTGAGATAAACTATATAAATTATGCCAGTAATAACTGGGATTTATTAGACACTACAACATAATAGATAAGTAGTAGTAAAGCTTGAGTATGTATAGAAGCAACTACTAAGATAGAAAAAGTATTAGTACCTAATGAACCGCTACTAGTAAAACTAGAATAGGTTCCATCAACATGAATTGACACTTTCCATTCATTTTCACTTTGTTAGCAACAGACATAATAGATTTAAATTATTTGTGCAGGGGCATTTTTGTCCAATTTAGTGGCATTTTGCTCAAGTTTTGCTCCTTTGCAAGCCTTACACATGCTCTGCCTATTAGAGCTGAACGATTTTTGAAATATTTTTTTTTACCAATATTGCAATTGCGATTTTAATATGCAATTTTTTTTAAAGCTCTTTATATTCTGTATTATTCAACAAAGACAAGCAATAAATCATTGTATAGTATGCAGTGTTGGGCACGTTACTTTAAAAAAGTAATTAGTTATATTACTAGTTACTTCTCAAAAATAGTTACATCATTATAAAATAAACTAATTACCAGGGAAAGTAACTATTGTTACTTTAAAAAAAGGTTCAAATATGTCAAATAACTTGGATGCCCCAGTATTAAATGTTAAATGAATAAAATGGTCAATAAATAGAATAAATTAATTATAAAACATTGTACACTAATCTACACTATTTTAATATTTCTGTGGGACAAAGTGAGAGACACCTATCAAATTCAATTGATTATTGTAAATATGATCAACCCTCTATGGACACCTTGGCAATAGAATCTCCATTGGCTTGTCTTTTTTGTTTTGTTTACTCACCAGATTAATATTAATGATCTATATATATATATATATGAGTAAACCTTATGTTTGTAAAATTGCAGGGGTTTTTATATCTCACATAGCATCAGTCAGTCAAACATTAAAATAGGATTTTATGATAATTTAGCATTCAATTTTAGCATTATATGATGATAGAACTTTAGTAATTATAATAACCATGTATGAATGCATATGTCATGTTGTCTGAACTTAGGACTGTTGGTGGTGCTTAAGATATTGTTTGTCATTTAGTGTTTCTATTAAAAAAGGCAAATAAACCTACAAATAAAGCTGATAAGATAACAAAACTACCACAAATTCTACTACTAATAACCAAATAAATCGCACTAAGGATTATTGAGCTGCTGGGTTCATGAATATTAATCATGTAGTCTGCGTTCGCTCGAATTGATTCGCTGAAATCAAAACAGGGACGATAATAGGTGAGCGCCGGCCAATGAGATTGCCGTTTGCGCATTAGCTCCGCCCACTACAGGAGAACCCGGCAGTTCTCAAAAGCTGAAGAATTCCAAAGGAAGTCCATTATTTTGACAGGAAAAAACAACAAAGGATATCGTTTACATGTAGCGTGTACATGTACATGTTATGAAAGACCCGCGGACACGAAAACAACCCGCGGCAAACTGTGGACTTGGCAACATAGCGTCCCAACTTGATGCTTCCTCTGAAGATTGCTTAGATGTGTTTGACTTGAAGCAGCGCAGCTAGACCGATCGGTGTGTGTCATCAAAGTACTGCGAGAGCTATAAGAGAGAGGACGTCTCCTTATGCTTTCTCTTGCCATATTTAGATGTCATACGATCGTCATACATTACTCTTGTGTGTCACGTGACAGAGTATAATCGCAGCCTCTGCGGTTGAAAAATTCGTGTTTTTTCATATCGCGATATTATCGCAAATGCAATTAATCGTTCAGCCCTACCGCCTATGATGCTACTCACAATTGGATTCGTAAATGCTGACACCATAAAAATGGATGCTACTTAGTTTTAAGGGAGAAATGTTAAAATGGCTTGCCATACACATTTTCATTAGACTTTGACTAGGTGGAAGACAGGCACACACCGGCCAGAAATAAGCTGAAAGAGATATTTAAATCCCTTCTGCTTTATTATGTCATTGGACAATCAAAGCGAGCATAGCTAAGGCTGGTCTCCAGTCTTCCTCTTTCATCAGTTATACAGTATCATGTTTTCATGAAGACAAGATTAAAAAAATTCCTGTCAGCGCCCAGCTCAGAAACCGCTTGTAAATGTTTCACAGCATGTACTCAAACAAGGGCCAAATATTCACTAATTTGAATTAAAACCAAATATTCATTCAAATGTTTAAGTTTTCCTCTCAGAGTGGGTGGTGCTTGGACATGAAGATAGTTACTGCTTAAAATCTCTGCAGAAATATTATATGGCATCTTGAGAGTAACATTATGCATTGTTTTTTTTTGTTTTTTTTTTAAGCTAAGACAAATGTAATCTTTGAGTTTCTTACAAGGTCACACGTCTTAATTGTAATTTATTATTCTGTTTTAGTCAATGTCAAATCAATTTCTGCTTGGGAATATATTCACAGTGTATTTTTGTAACTTTATACTTTGTCTTTTTCATATCCTTCAATAAACCACACAGAGTTACCTGCTGAGGAAGGTAATATTACAATTTAAACTATAACATGATGTTATCATTGTACTCCTCATGTGATTCTGATGGATTTAATTTTGATGTTTGACAGGAAAATCTATATGGGACCTTGTCATCGAGCAGTTTGAAGATTTACTTGTGCGGATTCTTCTTCTGGCAGCTTGTATATCTTTTGTAAGTACATTTTGGTAACATGTTCTGGCAGGTTTCTTCAGTTATTGTTATTGTGCAATAATAATTGAGTGCAAATAGTGTCAGTATAGCCATTTCTCAGCCGTGACTCTGCACAGATTTATGTCAGGTGTTAATTGCTTTACGCTAGAAACAAACCACTGCGATGCATGGACTGAAATAAACACCTGACTGCTATCCGGAAGGGCTCTGAAAGTGAAAATGTCTTGCACGCCTCGTCTTGGGTTACTCGCAGATCAGAAAGGCTAAACAGCTGAGGAAGCGGAACTCTTTAGGAATGGTGACAACCGCATTCAGTGAGATTGAGTGTCTGTCACTAGCTGCCAAACAAGATGTCTTAGTAGTGCACTGCTGTTTTACAGCCATGGTTTAAGGACCTCTTGATTAATTAGCCTAGATAGTTTACCACCAAATGTAAAGACACATGGCTGTGTGCTTTGAGAATTGAAAGGGCCGTGTAGTTAGGCTGTCAATCACATTTATGAATTAGATCAGTGCTTAATATTGTGTGGGGGTTTAGCCTATTGGTTAAAGATATGTACAAACTGCACATGGGTTAATTTATTAACTATACCTTTGTCTGTATAGTAATTCATATCCTATATGAAAAATAGAATATATTAAATTAAATGTTAATTCCATTATTATTATTAATTAATATATAATTAAATTAACATATATAATTTAAGGTGGTAATCGGATACCCATTTTCCTCAAGTTGATATGATTCTTTAGGGTCTTAATGAAAAATCTTTAACATATTTGATTTAAAATTTCTCAATGCTAGTGTAAAACAACACCCTTTTTACCTTGTCAAAATCAGCTCTGCAGACATCAACCAGTTCTGTTGCATGTTGCTTTAAATGCTAATGAACTCTGCTCACCCCGCCCTTCTCTTCTGTGGGGTGACGAGCCTCTGAGAGACTGTTTACTTTAGCCGCTTTTAGGAGATGGTCCTTACTGCAGCGCACAAGATCCAGGTGGCGTGGTTGGATCCAGATCCAACTCCTCCCACCTTATACCTAAACCTACCCGTCTCCACCCCTGATCCCTAAACCCACCCATCTCCACCCCTAAACCTACCAATCTACCATGCTCCCTGGATCTTGTGTTCTGCAGTGAAGGGCTACTGGCATTTATAATAACACTTGCACATTATTAGGAAAGGTGAATGCAAAGATTCATAAAAGAAACCTATAATCACTTCTGCTGTAGGTGAAGCTGGATCACGAATGATTTGCACGAACATAGATGCATTTATGTAGATCGGGGGCGCATTCCCTTCACAAACAAAAGTAATCTACTGCGCCTTCAGCGGCTCAGATGTCAGGAGTAAATGAGAAATGCTATGTTCATTATTACATCCAACAACAAAACACCTCAATCGCTTAATCAGAGACATTCTTGTCTACATCTGCTCCGGCGGTGAAACAAAGGAGGTCGGACTGTTACAGCTCACTCAGGGCGGGTCAAAGGTAAGACGGCCGTGTCAATCAACAATCGTGGGAGGGGCCTTCGTACGTCACACAGACAAGAAGCTGAGAACGGCCTGATTTGAAAAAGTGGATATTATTTTTAGGGATTAAATAAAAACCACATGGTGTATTTTTATCATTATAGGGTAGATGTGTTTCCACACTGCCAACACATTTGTGAAAGTGAATTTAGTATCCGATGACCCCTTTTAATATCTTCTTTATTTCATCAAATTATTTAAAAATTACTACTGGAATTTACTGTAAATTAAATATGAAGAAAGTTC
The DNA here is from genome assembly GCA_027422405.1 of Ptychobarbus kaznakovi. NCBI lineage: Eukaryota > Metazoa > Chordata > Actinopteri > Cypriniformes > Cyprinidae > Ptychobarbus > Ptychobarbus kaznakovi. The sequence goes on along the minus strand of CM049810.1, from coordinate 20,598,895 downwards.
AAATGAAATAGAATCAATTTCAGAAATAGAATAAAGCTTTGATATTCAATATTTAGTTTAGATAATTAAAGATCTGTTTTTGAAATTCTATTCACAAAATATAAGATAAAATTCTATATATAAATGTTTTTTTTATAGCAATATATTGCACATTTAAATTTTTTAGTGTAATGATATTGCGCTCTTTCTTTCTCTCTCCCTCCCTCTCCATTTATATAGCAATTCATTTTAATATTATGTTTAATATATTTTTTTCATAATATAGATTAAAAAAGTAAGGATCTTTATGCTTTGGCTGTCCAAAATCATTAGTTACAATGCATCTACATAGCTGATGAGATTAAACTGTCTGGTTGGGTGGAAGGAGAGAGGTATGCCAGCATCGCCCAGCGGAGTGATACTGAGGTGTTGGAGTCTGTGGTTTGACAGCTGTCTCATGGTTGGCTGTGTAAGAGGGCATCTCTATAGGCCAAATTAGGCCTCTGACCTTCAGTTGTAGGCTTCTCGTTACCACAGACAGACCAGTGACTCCACTGTCTCGGGAGAACTGCACCAAGATGTTGATTGGAGGGCTTCCATCTCCGCATATGACCTTCAAGCAGTGCATTTTAGGACTTTGTGTCTGAGAAAGATCATGCAACTCCATTTTTAAAGGTGCAAAACAAAACTGTTCTCTAAGTTTCTATGAATGTCTATGCTTAATGATGTGATGGAAAGCAAATAAATGTTGCTGCTTCTTATATTAGGAGGAGTTCATATGTAATAATGCATCTAAATGAGGGAAATAACAGATGTCGTGCTGTGAGCTCTGGGAGTTTTATTTCCAGTCATTAAAACATACTGCTGCGTTTGGATTTCGTCTTGCCGCTTGTTTGCGTATTTTTTTTTTTCTGTGTTTAATCTTTTTGTTTAAAATCATGCAGGTTATGTAATCCAAACAGAATCTCATTTGTAAACGGCCTGTGTTGAATCCGTTATGAGGTAAATGTCACTGGCGTGTCTGGTCTTGAATCTTGATCTACTGGTCTTGAAATATCCACAGGGTGTTTTGAATGTGAAATGCTTGATTGGATCTAACAGGATATGTTGTGACATGACTTTTTTATTGCAGGTATTAGCCTGGTTCGAGGAGGGAGAGGAAACAATCACTGCCTTCGTGGAGCCTTTTGTAATCTTACTGATTCTTATAGCTAACGCCATCGTAGGTGTTTGGCAGGTCAGTGGAGCATGAAAAGAGTTATGAATTTTGAATAATTACAAGGAAAGTGTGTCATTTCTGCACAATTGCGGAAAATAATGAATGTTATCAAACAGGTTTCTCGCATCTGTCTAACAGAAAGTCCCATCCCAAACTCAAATGCTGAATTTGCAAGTGAATACAGTCTGCCTTTTTCACATTTGATTCTCTCCGTCTCAGGAACGTAATGCAGAAAATGCCATTGAAGCCCTTAAGGAGTACGAGCCAGAGATTGGCAAGGTGTACCGTCAGGACAGGAAGTCTGTCCAGAGGATCAAAGCCAAAGAAATTGTGCCTGGAGACATTGTGGAGGTCGCTGGTAAGTGCTGCTTTTATATAGTTTAAGACTATGAGATCACTGTGTCACTCACTTTTATCACTGAATGCAGTTATTAGTGTGATCACTGACTGCACTTATTGGTTGTTATGAGGTAATTACAGCCTCTCAGCTCACCCCGTACGGCTCCACTATAGGAGTATAGGTATTTTTGGTTGCACCTGTTGATTCTCAATGGACTGGGTGTGTCAGGCCTTATCACATGTTAGTCAGTTCTCATGCTCTACCTAGAAGCATAGCTATATACATTGTTGGTTCTTTTGGTTTGTTTCTCATAGTGTTGCTTTATATTCGTTTGGAGATAATTGCAAAGAATTGCTGTTTTATAATTTTTTTAATACCTCAAACTTTATTAATAAAGACTTGTAGAGAACAATCTTAAATGTGATATCAAAAAATGAAATGCATGATAATTTCCCAAATGTTCCTGCAGACAATGCACATTCCTAAAATCATTTTGGTTTATGGATTCAAATTATTTTAAAATCATTATTTAATTTAAAGTCCCAGTAAAGTCAATATTAAATGTGTTCTGAGTTTGTCACACCAAAGAAAAATGTGTTATTAACCACCCAGCCAAATTTGAATGCTAAAAAAAAACACCAAGTAAATAAAATAAGGTATCAAAATCTTGAAAAAATAAGCAGTATTCTCTGCTCTCAAATGCTGGGGGCGTGTCCGCTGGTGGCACTGAAACCACGCCCACTCGCCGGAAAGCTGCCGTCTCTCTCAACGGTCATCCTCTGCAGCTTATTTAATAAGGAGACCAAGCTGTTTTGTAAATGATCACAGCCAGGTATTATGCATTTACACGACGAAGGTCTACTATTAGACTATCTACTATTAGGGCTGCACAAATTAATCAAATTTCTAATCGCAATTACAATTACGGATGCCACAAATACGTAATCGTTCAAAGCAGCAATTAATCGTTCAAAATCCACTTATGTTATTCTGTGTGCTTAAGATGTGTTATTTTCTTTCTAAAAGTTATGTTAAGGGTTTTTGCATTGTTTTAGTTTTAGTATAGCATTATAATACCATGCATATTTTTACTTTTTTATTTAAAGGAGAAACCAATCCAATATACAGTATAGTTCACATTTGAAGTTTTTCAGCTGGAGTGTTTTCAGCTTGTTTATTTTCATCTAAAAATATGGTATGCGGTTGCTTCAAACAATGGTAAAAACATAATTTAATGTAAATTGTGATGATCGTAAATAATAATCGCAATTACAATTTCAAGGGAATAATCGACAATTATGATTTTTCTAATAATCGTGCAGCCCTATGCCATGCCATGCCTCGTCTTATTCATTTTTGTTAATAAACATTATGCAAGACAGTTTGTCATTGCAGCCTACTGTTTTCTTGTAGGTGTTATTAAGAATAACAATGATTCCATCTTTTGTTTGTCTTAAAAAGTGAAAGGGGAATTAAAACAGACAATTATCTTTTCTTGTAAAGCGTGACATCAAGATTGCAAGTTTGAAAGTGAAAGCGCACGAAAAGAGGAATTCCTGTTCACAAAATTTAAATCGCAAATAATACTGATGAAAAAGAACGCGTTGAATGTTGAATGCTTTCATTACCATATAACTATAAACTATGATAAACGTTCATCAGCATGCATTGATTAATCAAATGTTGTATAAAAAAAAGTGCGACCAAGTTATGTGCTCGTGTGACCAACTGAGAAAGTTAGTCTCAAACGTGCGACCAGTGGGAAGAATGAGTCTAGAGCCCGGTGTAATATTTCACTGTAAAATAAAAAGAGTATTTAAGAAAAATATATAATAATTTTACTGTACTGTAAAATTATAATACTGATAACTGGCTTAATTTCTTTATTTCCGAACATCAAGCTTAAAGTCACAATGAAAGCAGAATTGAGTATTCTTATTTTTATGGGATATTGCAGTGTTTATTTTAAATGATCTATCTGTGCACATTTTCTTTTTTATTCATGTGCTCTCATAATCTTTAATCACAATAACTTCCCCTCCCTCTTGCAACAACATCTCTTCTTTTCTCTGAGGACTTATGTTTTGGCGCAAGAGCGAGTCAACTTGTCACTCACATGAGATTGCAGCAATAGCAAACAACCACGATCCAATCAATTCTCAATGGACCAAATTCAATATTTTTTTCTCATTCGAGAAGTTGTTTCACAAGTTGCAAAGAAGAAAAAACAAATGCAAATTCTGTTTCGAGCCGACTTTAAAGTCGGTTTCTAATCGCTTCTCATCACAAATTTAATGCAGCCGTCACAATTTATCATAGCACTAAGTCATATCGCACTTATAGTTTTATTTTAAAAAGTCTTGCAGTCCTGCCTTTATAAATCTCAATTTTTTTCACCCTCACATTTAGGATCAAATCATATGCATGTTTTATAGATGAGTCCCCTGGTTTCTAGCATTAAGTGAGCACTTCCTGTGTCTGTTTGCCTCTTTAAGAAGAATCGCTTTATGCATCCCCCAGTTGAAAGTCACTTTGGCTAAAAGCGTCTGCAAAAGTACTAAATGTAAGTGTTTTTGAAGACGAAGCCTGTGATGTTAAAGCATGAAAGCATCTTCATGGGATCATCTTTTTGGGATGGATGTGGTAATTTGATACATGAAAGAACTGACAGAATGTTTTAACCTTTAACTCTTTGCAGTAGAGCCAGTGCTGTATGTTTTGTGCATAGTGGTATATGTTATATTTAGCACTGATAGGCTGTTCAGATTATGGAATGGTTTAATTATAACTCACATTGACGATGGTGCAGATGACAGGTGTCGGCCCTGGGCTCACCGCCCACCCCTTCTGCAGCATCCCACAGAATTGCAGCCCGTGACGTCAGATATGATCCAGACAGACTGCAATGTCACCTTGTAAAAGTCATTGATGGAATAGTGCTGTTTTGGGGTTAGTACTTAGGCCTGAACGTGGGGAAATTGTCCAATAATGCATTTTGTAGTTCTGCAATTTCACACAATGTCTCTCAGTGCATTCTTGCAGATAGGGAAGTGATAACATTTGCCTGACCGACACTGTCTGGATGCAATTCATTTAGGAAGAGCGGGTCACCTGGAGCTTTTTGGCTGAATCTGGAGAGCATTTCGTAGTGTGACATCTGCGCTGATCGTTTAAAGTGCTTTCCTGCGGTCTCTCTCTCTCTGTCTCTGCTCCTGATGTCTGTTGTGAGCATGACGCAGTCCGAGCCTCTGCTCGGCACACCCGCTGCAGAGGACTCTGGGACTGTAACCGTTTTACTCGTGAACAGAATTACAAATGCTGCCAGCGGCACCCTGACAGCCTATCAGTTCTACGCAGGGCCGAGCTCAGCATGTGGGTAACTTCGCAGTCCTCTCCGCACGCATCTGATGCTTTAATTATCATAACTTACAATGCTCTTTGATATTCCATTCCAAGGTGCTTTGGTGTATAAGACCACTTCAGGTGTAATCTTTGAGGAATGCCTGATGTAAGGATATAGTATTTGTTTGTTTTTTAAATGCAATGTTTTTTTCAATGATAAACGCAGTATTTTCATCAGCCTAGCCAGAATCTCCTTTTAAGAATATAAGAAATCAAAATTTTACTTTTTTTTTACTTTAATCCATGTCTTTATAGCTTTAAGGCCATCCACATGCTATTGTGTACTTCTAAATTTAGATTTTTTTTTTTGTTATATTTTATATAATTGTTTGTCCCTGTCCCCCAAATTTAACAATAATTTGTTTCCCAATATTTTGGGGAAAATAAATAGTTTTCCCCCAAATAGATGGATTTATTTATTTTTTCACTGGATTTATAGTTTTGTTTATTACTGCATTTATTTTAGAAATTTCTTTATAATTAAATTTTTACTTATAGTTTTTATATTATTATTTATGTATGATTTCTTTATAGGGATGTAACGATTCACTCAACTCACAATGCGATACAGTTCGCGATACTGATTTCAAAATACAATTTTCTCTTACAATTATAAATGAAAAGGTATCCTTTTATTCCTTGGACAAAATGCTGTACTTTTCTTTGTGAAATTGAAATATCAAATAAATAAAACAAATGAAAGAAATGTCTTCATTTAAACATACTAAGGCTTTGCCTGTGCTCTTTGCATTCATAATTAGTGGCAACCACTGCATTTTAACCACGATCCAAACAAAGATGCTGCATACATGCAACTAGAGCAGTTTTAATTTACTTTAGATTGTAAAACTTTGAAATTAGAAGCAAAAACAAAATGGTTTAACTTTAGCATTGTGAGACTATACTAAAACGTATCTGAACCAAACCAAAAGAGCAGACGTGCTGAATGAGAATGTAGTTTCACTCTCACTTATACAGAGACAAGAGGAAATACCACCGAAACCTTTCTAAAGACAGTTCCCATAAGAGATGCATTCATATAAACTTCTATCTCTAACTGTCCCGTGATTCATTTAACATCTCAACCGATTTGAATCGTCACATATTTGTATCGATTTTAAGCCTGCTCTGTTTATTACTGTAGAATTTTTGACCATTTTTCTGTTACTTTACTTTATTTACTTACCCATCGATCCAACTTGATGGCACTTGGCACTAACAACATGTATGTAATAGCGTTTTATGTATTTTTTCTTTAGGTTTAAAACTTTTAGTTAGTTATTTATTGCATAAAATGTATAAAATATTTTTTAGAGGGTTTATTCATTTGTATTCTGCCCAAACACCCATCAAGCCACGTGATCATATTTTCTTTAACAACAACAAACCGAAAAACCTTGTCTAGCCAAACATGTTTTTTTTATTGTCCCACTCTTCAAAGACCAGTGGTTTTTATGTAGTGCTGATCATCTGAGGAAAGAACAATACTTGAAACCAATGCAATGTGTTTTATGTGTATACGGTGCAGCCGTATTGTCAGGTGGGAGGAGTCCAGCTCTAACAGCTGTTCCTATTGTTCACTCAGAGAAATGGCCTTATAGGGAAGTGCCCATGGTGTCCCACCCCTCTTCCCCCTCATGCAGCCGCTTTCACATTGGCCTTACCCATCAGCACACTGTGTGCTTTGGGAATTCAATTACCCAGGGTGGCATGCAACATTCTGCTGGACCTGGTAACCATCACTATCACCGAGGAGCCTTGCGGCAAGTGACGGGGCCCTGGCAGGTGTTTGATGCCCCCGGCATGTCAGCAAACTGCGAATGGCTGAGTTAATATAAATGAGAGTAAAAGAGATACTAGCTATTGCTGTTTATCAGTGATAAATAGGTGGAACAGGTATCCAGTAAACGTCACCACACTTCTCTGAGTGGCCAAGCATGCACAAAACCAATGATTTGTAGATTGAGGATATTGCCTTTTTAATGACTGATGCAGGTTATTTTGATTTTATTTTGAAAAGTCCCACCTCGAACACATCAGCGAAAAATGTCAAATATCGGCCAATATATCGATCGACCACTAGTCATTTTTAAGTTAACCCAATAACCTTAAGACCCTTACGATTTAAAATTTCCCTGCCAATCTGATGGCTATACTGTGATGACATGTGGCAAGTAAAAAGCAGGCATGTTTGTTTGACCCCTGCGTCCTGATTCGCTATAAAGAGCAGAGGAATGAAAGCTGTGAATGTGTTGCTGGGGGACTGATGGAAGCACACGCCTTTAAACGAAACCGTTCTACTTTCCATCCTCCTCCTGCTGAGAGTTAGGTGTGAGCTATTTTACCCTGCTGATTAATGCATGCTGAAGGTATTTTAAGATACTAAAGTGCTTATGATATGACAGCTGGAATGCATGTATATGCTGCATCTTCCTTTCCACGGTGTTCTTTCTTGATCTTGAACGCTCCATTAGTTTTGAGTTGAATATGTGATGAGTCTTTGTGTGGGTGTTGTGTAGGGCCCTTTTGCTGGGTTTGTTCTGGGCTTTCCGTGCTCTTCGAGGGCCGATGAGGAGGCTGTGTGCATACAGTGGGCGGATAGATAACTCCAACAACACTCAGTGGTTCGGAGGTCACTCTTCTTCCCGGAGGCCAGATACGCCTGAAATAGCTCATCGCTGGGGCTTTTTGTATACTGCACACTGATAAATTCTGCTATGTTCAGAAAAGCGTTGACGCACTTGTGAATTGCGCCATCGGGCCTCTCTTAAGTCATGAATCAGCTCTCAGCTGGAGCGAAATTGAATAGACACGTCATTCTCACCTTGTGGTACGGGTCTGCATTAGTCAGCGGCACAATTATGCATCTTATTGAAACGTGTCCATGTAATTTGAAGTATGGACCCATCATTTATAAAAGTCTTAAGCTCTTCTCCATCTAATCCGCTGTTTCATTCAGAGGTGTGCATTGTGAAGCATTCAAAACTGCATCGAGAAGCCTTTTATATTCTTGCAGATCCTGAATTTGAATTGAGGGAGTAAACATGCAGATGATTCGAATTTGAAAAGTAAGTAGACTTAAAATGAATTGAGATTCATTTAACTGATGTTTTTAACTAGAAAAGTCAAGAAAAACTTATTTTACAAATGCTTGTTTGAAAAAGGTTTAACCGCGGTTTATAAAAAATACATAAAAAATGGTTTACAAGCCTTGGATGGATGCTTGTAATGCAATCTTTCATTTATTTATTTGTGTAATCATATGTAATTATTTAAATAATTGCATAAATACACAAATTAATTAATCATTTGATATAATTTATTTAATTGTATAGAAATAAGTACAAACTAATAAATTACAAAAAAAATGTTACACAAAATAAATGTATTTGTGTATTAATTTGTGTATTTGTAATTAAAATATTAAATTGCATGAAATAATTACATAAATGCAAACAAATGACAAATGCTAAACAATTATTTATTTTATGTAATTAAATATTTTACATAAATACACAAATAAAATTACACATTTATTTTATGTAATTATTTGCCATTTATTTATTTTTATATAATTAAATATTTAATATTAAATAAATACATTACATAACTACATATGTATTTCTTTATTTATTTGTATTATTCATTTAATTAATTCGTTTGTCTGTTCATTTATTGTTATGTAATTAAAAAACATTTATGTAGTTTTATGTAATTTATTATGTAGTTATTTGCTTTTATTTATATTGAATAAATTATCTTCTGTTGAAATATTTTTGAATTGCAATTCATTAAAGGAACTCATTTTCCAACTCCCCAAGAGTTAAACAGTTAAGTTTTACCGTTTTTGAATCCATTTAGCCGATCTCTGGGTCTGGCGATAGCACTTTAAGCGTAGCTTAGCATAGATCATTGAATCTGATTAGACCGTTAGCATCTCGCTCAAAAATGACCAAAGAGTTTCTATTTTTTTCCTTTTTAAAACTTGATTCTTCTGTAGTTACATCGAAAGTTGCGATTTTCTTGCGACGATATTACGCAGCGCTTTAAAGTAGTCATAACTATATGAACTATATTATATGATCATAACTAGTTACCTAGCTGGGGACTATTTTCAGGCGTTTCATAACATCATTGCGCCTGTTGCACCCATGGTACGGCAGCAAAGTTCCTTGATTTATTACGCTGGAATGAGAGTATAATGCCTAGCCATGTCGGCCTAGAAAATTGCACATTTTCATTTTTTGCGATAGGCTGAATGGATTCTAAAACGGTAACTCTTGGTAAAGGCAGGTAATTCTTCAATTGTGACTTTTCCCAACCCCGTTTGCATTAACATAAACTTATGAGCAGTTATCTATAGCATCATCTACACTTCTCCTCCTCTAAATCGTGGTAAGACAACCTCTGATCATCCTCAAATAGAATGTCCATTCCTACAAGAGAGCACTTGTTGGCTGATCTTTTTCGTTTTCTTGTTGCCAGCGAACACTGCTGGGCAACCTTCTGGGAACTGGACTTCATTGTGTACATTCGTTCCCTATTTAGGTAGCTAAAAGTTGCAATTGAGCTCCATTAAGTCTTTCTGAGAAAAGCCGTCACTGTCTCGTGTGTGTGACCATGTCACCGTTGATCCTCACAGATCGTGGGGAAAGCACAGCTTGTTAATCCACAGCGCAGAGATCCTGTTGCACGCACATGTGTGATGATCTGTGCCAAGACCACGCAGCATCCATTATCATGCCCTGACATTTCTCATGCTGCCACGCTCCACATGCTGGCCGAGCAGATTCCCTGGACTTTCACTGATGGATGTGTTAATGTTTAACATGGACAGATCAGAGAATAGACACTTTATCCTGCTAAATGTGGCCTAAGAAAGCTTATCACACACATACTCCTCAAAGGGCTCTTGTACGCCATTGTTCTAAGTTCTGAATGCATGGAGAGTGTAGCAGTTGATTAACCTTCGTCACACTTCCTGTCGAGCACAGGGGCAGCTGCTGTCATTCCTCTGTGTTTAAACCTGATCAGCACATCGCCGAATATATCAAAATAGTTTCTCCATTTTTGGGGTGGTGCATTGTTGTTCCCCATGCTATTTTGTTCTCTCGCCCTCAAGGGCGCAGATGAGCTTACATGACTTTGACTTTGTTCTCGATGGGTGAACACGCTCTCCCTTTCTCTCGCAGGTTCTCTTTTTCATTTTATGACTGTGCAAAAGGGACTAGTGGATTTCATTAATTAAAGATCATAATTTGATTTGGGTTTGCCATGGTTCATCTTGCCTAGCGTATTCATCAGTCAGGAAAAGATTTCAGAAGACATTTATGCTTTCTGAACGCCGTGTTCTCTGCAATATGTGTGAATAACACATGCAGCATTACATGCTGTATTCAAAAATACATGCTACAATACAGAGTTTTGAGGTATAGTATGATCATAGAAGATAAACTTTTGATTTGTAAACAATATATTATTTATGGAGTGATGTTGTAAGTTTAATGCAGCATTGTGGAACTCTAGTACCTTCATAATGCACAAAGGTACACATGTTACTATTAAGGACAGTTAAATTAGCCAGACTGACTTACAAAGATTTTTTTTTTTTTTAAACCTATGTGTTTATGTAAAGGGATAATCCCCCAAAATGAAAATATATCATTTACTCACCCTCATGTCAGTCAAAACGTATGACTTTGTTTTATGCAAAACGTAAATGAAAATCATTTGAATATTTAAATTGTTTTTGTTTATATAATGGGGGTCATTGTGGTTCAAAACAACATTGGACCTCATTGATTTGCATATAGTTTTTTGTGTAGAGTATTTTAATTTATTTTATTTTATCTGTTTATTTATTAGCAATTTTAACTGTGTTATGAAGCTGAGGATTTGACTTTGTTTTAAATACCTTTTTTTTTCTTCTCCTCCTCCTAGTGGGCGACAAGGTACCTGCCGATATCCGTATCTGTGCTATTAAGTCCACCACGCTCAGAGTGGACCAGGCTATCCTGACAGGTAGCAAAGCATTTGGCTCATTTGTATGTGTATTTTTAAGTGTCAAGTATTTTAGCTGTGGATTTTGCTATTAATTTACTCATGTTGCAGGTGAGTCGGTCTCTATCATTAAGCACACCGACCCCGTGCCGGATCCCCGTGCCGTCAATCAGGACAAGAAGAACATGTTGTTCTCAGTAAGAAAATTGGACTTCAGCTGAACTTTAGTTCACACTTCAAATCTTTTTGGTGCAAAAGACTCGTTTTTCTCCTGTTCATTTAAATGTGTGCATTTCAGGGAACCAACATTGCTGCTGGAAAAGCCGTGGGTGTGGCGGTGGCCACAGGCGTGAACACAGAGATTGGTAAAATCCGTGATGAGATGGCTTCCACCGAGCAGGAGAAGACACCCCTGCAGCAGAAGCTGGATGAGTTCGGTGAGCAGCTCTCCAAAGTCATCTCTCTCATCTGCGTTGCCGTGTGGATCATCAACATCGGCCACTTCAACGACCCCGTCCACGGCGGCTCCTGGATCCGTGGAGCCGTTTACTACTTCAAGATTGCCGTCGCTCTTGCCGTGGCCGCCATCCCTGAAGGTCTTCCTGCTGTCATCACCACCTGCCTGGCTCTCGGCACCCGCCGTATGGCCAAGAAAAATGCCATCGTCCGCTCTCTGCCCTCTGTGGAGACGCTGGGTTGCACATCCGTCATCTGCTCTGACAAAACCGGCACCCTCACCACCAACCAGATGTCTGTCTGCAGGGTGAGCCCTTTCTTTAAAAGTTTAGTCTTGCATCCTTGCCTTTGTACAGAAGGTTAAATGCACTTAATAACTTCACAAAACACATAAAATTGTCTGTTGTCCTGGAAGAAAAATATTTGTAATGGGTCTTGCTCACCTGCTTCTGAGCGGGTCTCAAACCCTTGATCTCCTGCATGTGAGGCGGATGTGCTAACCAGGGGGCTAAATGGCTGCAGCTGCAAGCGTCAGTCGCTAGTGCGTCTCTTGAGATCAGGGGAGTGAGGTTCACCTGCACTGCACCTACTCGCTGGCCTCCGTTTCACATTGAACATTTTAATAGCATATATCAGACACATTTACATTTATGCAGACGCTTTTATCCAAAGCGACTTACAGCGCATTCAGGCTATACATTTTTTGTATGCGTGTTCCCTGGGAATTGAACCCACCACCTTTTGCTCTGCTAACGCAATGCTCTACCACTGAGCCACAGGAACACACGAGTGACTTTTACTTTTAGGAGTACACTAACATATATGACCTCAAAACTAATAAACATGAAATAAAAGCCACAAACGTCTAATTTACATCTAAACGTGGAAATTAAACAGGAGAGCTTATATACATGCATATATACACTATATTGCCCAAAGTATTGGGTCACCCCTTCTAATGAAAGATTTGACCACATTAGTAATTTCCATGAGTACAAATCTTAAATGTTTAGCATATAATGATATTCTAGGGAATTGTGTGCTTCTAATTTTATAGCAACAGTTTGGACCCTTTTCTATTCTAACATGACAGTGTCTCTGTGTATAAGACAAGGATCAAAGAGAAATGATGATTCAGTCAGTGTGGAAGAACTTGACTGGTCTGCAGAAAGACAAGTCCTGATCCCAGCTGAACACCTCTGGTGTGACTTTAAATGCAGACCTTGAGCCAAAAACTCATCACCAAACACCAATGACTGTGTGTAACACACAGGATAGAATTACGGCACCCTGAGTCATTGCGTACACATAATCTTCTTATGCTAATACTTGTTTATGCTGCCATCTTCTGTCAGTTAACTTTCCAACAAATTCCTTCTAGACGGACAGCACACTGACACATTCAGTTAACAATTGGTATCTTAAAGGAACGGTTCACCCAAAATTCTGTTATTTCTTTTATAAATATATAAGTTTGGAACTACATAGAAACAAATAAATGACAAAACTGTTCCTTTAAAATTGTGTCTGTCTTTCAGATGTTCATCCTAGGCAAGGCCGAGGGGGAGAACTGCTCACTGAGTGAATTCACCATCTCTGGCTCCACATACGCTCCTGAAGGAGAAGTGTGAGTTTTCTGTCTCTGCTCTCATATCTACTTGTAGTGCTGCAGTCAAACTAATGCCTGGGATTTCACATTTTCTGTCAGCTTCTGTTTTAGTAGGTGGTTTATTGATCATTTTGTTTGGTTGCTCAGATTCCTTGATAACAGAACAGTGAAATCCTCCAAGTATGACGGGTTGGTGGAGCTGGCGACCATCTGTGCCTTGTGTAATGATTCCTCCCTGGATTATAATGAGGTATGTTTACTAATTGTCCTTTCTTAGCCTGGATGATATAAGCAAAAGTGTCCATCACTTTATATTTATAAAGTTCAAAATTGATATTTATGAAACTGATATTCTCAAAAAGTGATTCCAGAAACTATAAAAAAAATGAAAGATATGAAATATATATATTTTAAAAAATCTATCTACCTACCTACCTAGCTACAATTAATTAAAAATTTTTTTACCGTTTTCTATTGTAATATATTTTAAAAAAAAATTTATTCCTGTGATGCAAAGCTAACTTTTCAGCATCATTATTCCAGTCTTCAGTGTCACATGATCCTTCAGAAATCATTTGAATATGCTAATTTGCTGCTCGAAACATTTATAATGATTATCAATGTCAAAAACCGTTGTGCTGCTTTATATTTTTATGGAAAACTTTTTTCAGGATTCAAAAGAACAGCATTTATTTGAAACATATTTTTTTTGTAACTAATACTTTCGCTCAATTTAATGCATCTGTGCTACATAAAGTATTGAATTTCTTATTAATAAATTTTTTTTTTTTTTTATGAAATACATTTTTTTTTTTTTTTACACTAGTGTGAGATGTCGTCATCGTGAATGTCTCTGGCCAGTGTCATGTTTTAATGTTGTTTAATATGAAGGTATTAATTAATAATTCTTGGGAAAATGATCTTAATTTGATAGCATCTCTAACCATGTTTGCTGGCGATAGAACAGTCGGCATAAAAAGCTTTAGAAGAAGTTTAGTTCCATGCATGGAGGATGCAGCTAAATGATAAATGCTATCTCTTTCAGTCTAAAGGTATTTTTGAGAAGGTTGGAGAGGCCACGGAGACTGCTCTGACCTGCCTGGTGGAAAAGATGAACGTTTTTGACACTGACGTCAGGAGCCTGTCTAAGATCGAGAGAGCCAACGCCTGCAACTCTGTACATATTTATACGATTAGTCAATATTTCTGCAAGCACTTGTTTAATCATGATTTAATAACTCCGTATGTGTGCATGTATAGGTGATCAAGCAGCTGATGAAGAAGGAGTTCACCCTGGAGTTCTCCAGAGACAGGAAGTCCATGTCTGTATATTGTTCCCCCAACAAGGCCAAATCCTCTTCTGCTAAGATGTTTGTCAAGGTGCTAGCTGGATACTTGTTGGTAATTACTAAGTTGTTGTAAAGTTTTTCAGATTGATCAACAGGAGTGTCTTCTACAGGGAGCTCCAGAAGGTGTGATCGACAGGTGCACGTATGTGCGTGTGGGTGGATCCAGGGTTCCCCTGACTCAAGGCATCAAGGATAAGATCATGTCTGTGATCAGAGAGTACGGCACTGGCCGTGATACCCTGCGCTGCCTGGCACTGGCCACCCGTGATAATCCACTGAGGAAAGATGAGATGATCCTGTCAGATACGGCCAGCTTTGCAGAGTATGAGGTGACGGAGTTACTAAACTTGTATAATACTGTACTATGTCAGTCTTAGCGTCATGCTCACAGCTATAGAATAAAGTTGTTTATTCAAATAGTCAGCTGTCTAGTATCTAATAAAGTATCATTTGAGTTTGCTGTTCATAAACTATTTGGTGACTAAAAAGTATTTTTCCATTTTACTATTTAGCTCTCTTATAAGTGTCTTTGCACTTTGTTAGCTATCTGCTAACTATCTTCCTAATAAACCAATTTTTAATCTAGCTAATTAGCTATCTTACGAAGCATCTATCTAGGTACATAGTAGATTACTATCTATTAAACTGTTCAGCCATCTATCTAAACTATTTAACATCTAGCCATCTAGTAATTTATCTAGCTATCTACTAAATATTTCAAGAGCTAATATACTATTTATCAGACTAGTTAACTAATAAAGTGTTTATTTATCTAGCTAGTTAGTAATCGAATTCCTAGCTAGCTAGTTAGCTATCTAAAAACATATCTAGCCATCTAATATTGGTTAATTTTCATAAGGGCATCTTAGCTAGTTAGTTATAGAATATGTAACTATCTATTTAGTAATGTGTATCTACTTATCTAATTAATTATATTTTTGTCTTGCTAGAATCCTGTCTAATAAAATATTGTCTAATAATTTTTACTGTCTTGCTAGTTAGTTGTCTAAAATTATTTTGATTCTGCTATCTAATATAGTATTTATTAAGGTAATAACATCCAGTATCTAATATAATTTTTGTGTGTATCTCACTAGCTTTCTATCTACTAAACTATTTATCCAACTAGTTAGCTATCTAATGAAGGATTTAACTATCTAGCTATCTAGAAATGTGTTTATCCACAGTATCTAATAGAGTATCTTTGTCTATCTAGATGTCTCCATCTTGCCAGTTAGCGTTTTGCTAACAGTTATACACTGTGTAAAGACACCTACTAAACATTTCTCTAAACTTTCCTCTCCTCCCCATCTGCCAGTCGAATCTGACATTCGTGGGTTGCGTGGGCATGCTGGATCCTCCTCGTACGGAAGTGGCCGCTTCCATCAAGCTCTGCCGCCACGCCGGCATCCGGGTCATCATGATCACCGGTGACAACAAAGGCACGGCCGTGGCCATCTGCAGACGCATCGGCATCTTCTCAGAGGACGATGACGTCAGCAGCATGGCCTTCACCGGCCGCGAATTCGACGACCTTTCACCTCACGCCCAGCGCGAGGCCGTCATTTCTGCCCGCTGTTTCGCACGTGTTGAACCTTCACACAAGTCCAAGATTGTGGAGTTCCTGCAGGGCATGGATGAGATCACGGCCATGGTAGGCAGCCATACAGTGTAAAGGGGATAGTCCAGCCAAAAATGAAAATTGTCATTACTCTCCCTCATGTCGTTCCAAAGCCAAAAGACCTTCATTCATCTTTAGAACACAAATTAAGGTATTTTGGATGAAATCCGAGAGCTTTCTGACCCTCCATAGACAGAAAGGGTACTAACACAGTTAAGGCACATAAAGGTATTAAGGACATCATTAAAAAGTCCATGTGACATCAGTGGTTCAACCGTAATTTTGTGAAGCTATGAGAACACTTTTTTTTATTAGGGATGTAACGATTAACCGCGAGCCAGTTTAAAATCGATCCAAACTTGATGATTCAAATTGGTTGAGATGCTAAACGAATCGCGATTCAGTTAGGGGTAGGAGTTTATATGAATATATGTCTGAGGAACTTACGGTCTTTATAAAAGTTTAGATGGTATTTTTTCTTTTAATCTTGCCTCTGTATAATGCATATTAAAGTTCATAAGGGCAGCGCTGCTTGTTTACTAGTGATGTCAGGTTCACAAACGATTTAAGCGGATCTTCTTAGTGAACCGGTCGAACCAGTTTAGCAAATCGAACAGAATCATTTGAAACGGTTCGCGTCTCCAATCCATCGCCCTAGTCCACAAATTACTTAAATTATTCAGTTTATGAACGTGCCTGACACTCCCTCTGAGTCGAAATAAACCAATATCCCGAGTTATTCAGTTACTCCAGTCCAATAGTTCATTGATGACTGAACTGCTGTGAAAAGAGAACTGATGAGCACGAGCAGAGCAGTGTGAGACGAATAAAAGAACCTTGACCTTGAACCTTGAACCTTGGTTCAAAGATCAGCGTTCTTATACTGAAAGAAAAAAAGCAGCTGATAGACTGAGCATGAATGTTTACAGCGGAAACCAAGGAAACACTTTAAGCGCCACCTGCTGGCAGACAGTGAATCTGCGCCTCATTCAGCTCATCTGCTGTTTGTTTCATGCAGATATTTTTTTATGTATAATTTCACAAAACTGAAGAAAAAACAGAATTTTGAAATTATACAGTCAGTTATGTTGCATGCATGCAGCATCTTTGTTTGGATCATGATTAAAATGCAGCGGTTGCCTCTCATTTTCAATGTAAGAGCACAGACAAAGCCTTATTTTGTTTATAGGAAGATGTTTATTTTATTTGTTATTTATTTTGATTTGGGGCTTGTTTTAAAATTTCAATTTAGTTTTGTTATTTACAATGTTATTTACATTTAGCAATCACAACCAACAAAAGAGCAATAATATGCAATAAAGTGCTATATTAGTATATTATTTTAGTGTTATATTTCAAAAAAAAATGTGCAGCATTTTGTCCAAGCAATAATAACAGGATGCATTTAATTTATAATCTGTCTTAAATCTCATTTTGTTCAAATAAAATTGTTTAATCGAATCGTGAATCGAATCGTGAGTTGAGTGAATCGTTACATCCCTACTTTTTTATCCTTAAAGAAGTAAAAAAGAATGACTTGTATTCAATCATTTCTTCTCTTCCCTGTCAGTCTTTGACACGCGTTCACGAGAGTAACACGACGCATGCGTGTGGTGCTGCTGACGCAGGAGTCTGCGTTCTGATGTAGAAGACACACGCACTGCGAGTGGTTATGAATGAAACACATTTTTCCGTGTTTCACTCCATCTCGAATCGCGCTCGCGGAAAGCGCCCGAGAAACAGTCTCTCTTCCGGCGGCTCGCTATGCTTTCAACTCGTTGTTTTAGTCTCGAGCAAGAGACATTACGACATTCACGTTACATGATTTGACTGATTTTTACGTAGAAAGGGCGACAGCACCGCATTACAATAAATTATCATTCATGTTTTCATAGCCATTGGTCAAATTCTAAAACTAAAATGAAATCATCTTTGAGAGCAAGGGGTCCCCCTGGTGTTTCGGGGGCCCTATGCAGCTTGCGTATTCTGCGTATAGGGAGGATCGGCTCGGTGCACACACATGCATCATGGTACTGTCGTGAATGTGTTGAAGACGGGGTTTGCACAAGGTACTTAAAGTGCTTGATTTTGACTTTGAAATTTAAGTCCTGGAAAACGTTGGTTATGTTCATATTATATATTGGCATATTACATTGTGTATTTGAACAGTGTTGTTCAATAAAACCATGTAATAACTTGGTTTTGACACTTTATTTGAACCTATTTTGTTTTGCATTTTGTGATTAAAAGACAAATGTTTTATAATTGAACATTTCTTAAAAGTAGTTCACTAGAATGAGACAATATTTGAATACTAAGTATCTTTATTTTGTCTCCTCTCATGAGCTAAGTTTATTGTCACACCCCTAGTGTCTACGAGTGTGAGATAGCTCATCATTTTGATGATATAGTGTATGATATAGCTATCATTCTTCAGGTTAATCATGCATTCATAAAATAAAATCAGTTTGAATAAGGAAAGCGATGACTTTGCCATGGTATCCTTTTAAATGTTAAAGTCACTGCAAGCTTTGCTTGTGCTGCACTTTATTTGTACCATTTTGTTTTATTTGTTTACTATTTATTAGAATTTGAAAGATAACAATATTGTTTGATAAGTCAGACCTCTAATTCTAGTCCTTGAATCCTTGAAGGTCCTGGAATTTCATTTGCAGTATCTGTTCGAACCGTGCAAAGACTGGCAGGGAAGAGAAGAAACTGTTGAATAAAGTCATTATTTTAGTTCTTTGAGCACAAAAATTATTCTCGTAGCTTCATAATGTTATGGTTGAACATTGAAATATTTTAACAATGTCCTTACTATGTTTCTGTGTCTGGGAACATTTCAGTTGCATTGCTGTTAATGGTGGGTCAGAAAGCTCTCGGATTTCATCAAAAATATCTTAATTTGTGTTCTGAAGATGAATGAAGGTCTTACAGGTTTAAAATGACATGAGGGTGAGTAATTAATGACAGAATGTTTTATTTTTGGATGAACTATTCCTTTAAGAGATGTAGCTCAACCGTGTTTGATTGTCCTGTTTGGCTGAGCAGTTGTTTCTCTGCAGACAGGAGATGGCGTGAACGATGCCCCTGCCCTGAAGAAGGCAGAGATTGGCATCGCCATGGGCTCTGGCACTGCCGTGGCCAAGTCAGCCTCGGAGATGGTCCTCGCTGATGACAACTTTTCCTCCATTGTGGCCGCCGTTGAGGAAGGCAGAGCTATCTACAACAACATGAAGCAGTTCATCCGCTACCTCATCTCTTCCAACGTGGGCGAGGTCGTCTGGTCAGTCCGGTTGTGGTTTTCAGTTCCGTTTGGTTTGGTTTTGTCTGTTGCTGATATGTTGGTCTCCTCTGCAGTATCTTCCTCACCGCTGCGTTGGGTTTCCCTGAGGCCCTGATTCCCGTCCAGCTGCTGTGGGTGAACCTGGTGACTGACGGTCTTCCCGCCACCGCTCTGGGCTTCAACCCTCCTGACCTGGACATCATGAACAAACCCCCCCGCAATGCCAAGGAGCCGCTTATCTCTGGATGGCTCTTTTTCAGATACATGGCCATTGGCTGTGAGTCACAAACATGACTAATGTAGCCTAGTGACTGATTTAGGAGAAGATAGCTTATGTGCATTTTTCTAGCTTGTCATCTAATAACACATCCTGGATTGCTGGTCTGTTAAGTCTTGTTCTCTGGTGTGTTGTGTTTCTCAGGTTATGTGGGTGCTGCGACTGTAGGATCTGCAACTTGGTGGTTCATTTATGCTGATGATGGTCCAATGATCACACTTTACCAGCTGGTATATATCTCTGTTTTTAAAGAAATGTCCTGTGTGTGACTAAATCTACAGCCTTGAGGCCAGTTCGCACAAAGTCTGATTTGTCTTTTCTTTTTCAGATTTTTCAGGCAATCAATATATATATATGATTTTATGTAAATAATATTGAATACAGTTTTATTATACAATGAAAATTTCTGTTACATATAATTTATTTACATACTTTAATATATGTTTAAATTTATGTTAATGTAGTAGTATCTAAGCATCTGTTTCTCTCTCTGCCTCTCAGAGTCATTTCCTGCAGTGTTCTCCTGATAATCCTGACTTCCAGGATCTGGAGTGCCACGTGTTCGAGTCTCCCTACCCCATGACCATGGCCCTGTCTGTGCTGGTCACCATCGAGATGTGTAACGCCATCAACAGGTCAGCCAGCATCCACCTCACATCCACACTCACGCATGACAGTGATTAAAACAAGCGTTGTGTTGGTGTTGAACCCAAGTAAACGTGTCGTTCTTCCTCCTGCAGTCTGTCGGAGAATCAGTCTCTGCTGCGCATGCCTCCCTGGGAGAATATCTGGCTGCTGGGAGCCATCTGCCTCTCCATGTCTCTGCATTTCCTCATCCTCTATGTAGACCCGATGCCGGTACAGTACCCTTCATGATCTATCTTAGCACTACAGATCATTAAGTGCTCTGTGTAGAAGAGTGTCAAAAATAATCTTGGTGTCCAGAATAGAATTATATCTATAGCGGCACGTTTATTTCTCCACTAGCGTTCCACACAGTCTCTAAATGTAGACCCAGTCTGCACTCCAGGTTCACTTTCACAAAAATCCAAACAAGTTGACAAGTTTTCTTTTGCTTTGAAAATTGTCAACCACACAATAGGTATTTCATATACAGTGCCCTCCACTAGTATTGGCTTGAAATAAATCTGCATCATCGATCTATTTGATCTTTCACACAATAAATCACAAAATTGTAGTATTTCATTGAAGTAAAACAATTGAAAGTGGGGAGAAAATCTTATGATGAAATAAATGTTTTTCCCCAATGCATGTTGGCCACAATTATTAAGTGACGTGACATACGACCAAGTATGGTGACCCATACTCAGAATTTGTGCTCCGCGTTTAACCCATCATAAGTGCACACACACACACACCCGGCAGCCTTTTAAGCTGCGGCGCCCGGGGAGCAGTTGTGGGTCGGTGCCTTGCTCAAGGGCACCTCAGTCGTGATATTGAGAGTGGAGAGAGCGCTGTACATTCACTCCCCCCACCTACAATTCCTGCCGGACCGAGACTCGAACTCACAACCTTTCGATTATAACTCCAACTCTCTAACCATTAGGCCACAAGGTCCTTATTGGCACCCCTAGTAATTCTTATGTAAAATATCCTTGTCATTATATTTATGAATGGGAATGTACTTCGTTTATATATAAATAATATTAAAAGTTTTAGCACACCATTGTGACTAGGAGCATGAAATTGTCTAGCCATGACTTCCACAGAATTATAAATATAAGGAACACAAAATATATATATATCTTTTTTTGTTTTTTATATATATGTATATTTAATAAAGTTTATTTATTGTTATTATTTATTAAAGAAGACAATTATTGTCATTGTTTATTAAATCAAATATGAAAGGCTATAAGCTGTTGGTGCACTGGTGTCTGGGAATGCCTTGTTGTGACTGTATTTTCTTTGCTTCACCCTCTGTTGTTCCGCAGGTCATCTTCCAGGTCACCGCTCTGAACGTGACCCAGTGGCTGATGGTGCTGAAGATGTCATTGCCCGTCATCCTCATGGACGAGCTGCTCAAATTCATCTCAAGGAACTACCTGGAGCCCGGTAAAGACCTGGACCTGGAGCCCGAAAAGAGAGGCTGGTCCCTCTCTGCATGCACCGAGGGCATCTCCTGGCCCTTCGTAGCTCTGACACTCCCTCTAGTGGTGTGGCTGTACAGCACGGACACTAACATTACCCAGCGGCTCTGGTCCACCTGACTGATCCCTCAAGCTAACACATGACTTCCAAATAACCAGAGAAGAAACATTAACAAGGAACAACAGTCACCCGTTCACTTTTGCACATGCATTTAAGCCTTGTTTTAATATTCTTTAATGTATACGTTTATCTTCATATGGCATATTGTTGTCAGAAAATACTATGTTCCCTTTTTTTAATCATTCACTTTTAATTACTTATATTTTCTCAGGTCCCCTTATGGCCTTTTTGTGGACGCTTAAATTGAGGAGATGCAATATTTATCAGATTGCTTTGGATATTTTTGGCTCAAAGCTCTGAGATGTCTTTATAGCCTTTAGAATCCGCTGGGCCAAAAAGAACGAATGTGCGTTTGGGTTATATTTAGAATAGATGCTTTCCACTGTAACGCCACCCGTGTCGTTTCTGTTTCCTTTCCTCGCTTGAGGCAAGATCATTTCCTCTCTGGGTTAAGTAGATTGTAGCTACCTCAGTTCCATCGGTTGCTTTCTTAGGACCAGTTTCCAGATTTTAAGTTATTATTTTTGCTTGATAGAAGACTAGCCATATGCACTAGTTCCCTCGTACGAAAACTTGAGCTGTTCAGTTTTATTAGATTAATACTTAAGAAACATGAAACTGACAACGTGTGTTTAGGATTTGCTTTGCACAAATTCTCTGAAGATGTTTACATTTTCATGTGCTGGATGTATTTATAGGAACAGCGTAGTGATTATAGATGAATTATTTTTTACTGTAATGTGTATATGTATATACTATGTGCTGAGTAAATAAACGGAGCACAAATTATCCTTTTTTGTATTATAATATCTAGGATTAATTCTGGGGTTAAAACCCCTGACATTAAGACCTCTTTGAATCTATAAATGGCACAATTTATTCTCTAGGGGTCATATTTTATTTTCTTTCTTTTTTAAATGTCTTATTTCAGGCGACCAAGAGACTTGCATGATTAAATTTGCTGTATTAAAACTAATTTTGTCCTGTGTGCATCAGCGAGTGAGTAATACACCATCACAACCTCATGTTTGTTTGATTGACGTAATACAATTTTGTGCATTTGCCTCTACAGGAATTATATGTAACTCTCTAAAGAAGCATTTAATCATGTCTAACTACAGTTGCATGACATCACATTTCTGTATGTATATTTAGTGTTCTTCATATGTTTGATCAAATGTGTCCTTATTTTTCCATCTTTCTCTCTCCTCTCTCCAGCTCGGGATGACTAAGCCAATCCGCTCTCTGTATTCCTTGCAGAAGCTGTGAGGTTTTCTTGACTTTAGTGCATGTTGTTTTCAGCAGCTCCACACATCTTTCTAGGGCTGCATGTCAACTGTGCTAAAACCTAAACATTTACGTCATTAGTTTAGAAGCAGTTCAAACATTAGGAGTGTAAAAACTAGATCGCTCAGGTCAAACCCGCCTGAAGCCAGTCACATTTGAAAATGTAACATTACAGCTGTTTTCATGGTGCATGTCCCCTTACGGTAGAAACTTTTGAATAGCACTGCAATATTTGAAAAGAAAAAAATGCCATTAGTTGAAAAAAAGGCATTGTTTTTGCCTCAGATCTTTTGTGAGATGTAAATTGAACCAAAACTGATTGTTCTTGTCGCTTTGCGCAGGGATGTGCAATATGTTTTAAAGCAGAGGCTCATTTCAAGTGTTCGGTGTGTGTGAGACTGAGAGACAGGCGGTCTTTTACAGAAGTTGCCATGGAAATAGAGGGGGGTGCTGCAGAATCAGTGTTGTAATATCACAATGACTTGTGCTTAATAAAATGATATTACATGGTTGCACTGCTGTTTCTTTGGCCTGTCACACGCTTGATTTATTTTGTATTATGAAAAGAGATATTCTGCTTAGTAACATTTACATTTAGCAGACGCTTTTATCGAAAGCGACTTACAGTGCATTCAGGCTATACATTTTTTGTCAGTATATGTGTTCCCTGAGAATCGAACCCACAACCTTTGCGCTGCTAACGCAATGCTCTACCACTGAGCCACAGGAACACAGTGAATAAGTCAACATTTCATGCCATGATTTTAATTCCAAATCATTTAAAAATGGTCTTATTTACAACAACATAGAAACTTTAAAAGACAAACACTGAAAAAATGCACTTCGGCTAAATAAACGAATTATTGCATCACTTACATGCTCAGTTAAATTTCACAAAACTTAATCAAGAACATGTCTGGGTTATATTCACACCAAAAGCAAAAAAAAAAATCTAAATAAACCACTTATGCATAAGTAATGATCCAAAAATTAACATTAAAGCAAAAAAAAAGCACTGCATTCTCTTTGTGGAAATCAGCACATTGAATAAGCCTTAAACTAATGTAAAAGAACATTGAAGTAAAGAAAATTCCTAACAGGATTAATTTTCTACACATTTTCTTTTTTTTTGTGTGAGAAATATGACTTTGACATGTTTATTACACTTACCAGATTAGAGACAAAGAGGCATATTTAAATGAACCACAGTCCCACAAAATCTGTTTTTCTCTCTCTTTAACAATCATCATTTTTACTGGAAGAAATGCATGCAAAATACAGATTTGCCACCTTTATGAAAAAATAAGTAGCAGAGTAGCCTAGTTCTGTATTTGGCCCAAAACTGCAAACGTGAAACCCATGATGTTTAACTAATGTTAGTAAATTGTTAGAAAATCCATTAAGAGTGAATCATTTGTGGATTTCATCCTGTGGCCAAGCGGGTGTCAGACTGTTCGTATCTGAACTCAAGTCAAATCTGTGTAGTGCTGTATTCTCATAATGAGAAAGATAATCTTTGATATGACAAAACTGGAAACTGAGGACAAGCGACCAAACATCAAAAAGCCAACAAATCTAAACGTCATCCACAAATCCGATTAACGTCAGTGTCTATAACTCACCACCAGAAGGCAGCAGTGAGCATTACGGCATCTCTGCGCGCACGCACACACACACACACGAGAGAGCGTGGATGTTTTTCTGAAGTGCTGAAGCTCAAGAGTCTCTCAGCGAGTGCTGAGGGTCACTGCATGCCGAACCACTGCTCCTGATCGGCCCACTGCGCCGCCTCGCTGTCACTGCCCTCCAGATCTCCCTCCTCCCCGCTGCCCTCCATATCGTCACCGTCCAGCTCCACCGTGGCGTCCGTGGGACTCTCCTCCTTCTCCATCTTCTGCATGCCCTCCAGAGACTTCTGGTCATTCGGATCGAGGCTACAGAAGAGTAGAACAGTCACTTCTGCTCAACTCCCATGTTTAAGATTTTACCGTACAGCATGGGTGACGTTACCTTAGCGCTATACTGTACTGATCCATGGCCTCCTGATAGTCATTAACAGCTACGAGAAAATCCCCCAGCATCCTGTGCAGCACGCAGTCGCTCTGATTGGCTAATGTGTTCCGCAGAAGTGCTATTCCTTCCTCATACTTCTGTTCTCGACCTGTTACATTGCATAACACCAAAATATATGCTTTTGAAGCTTAAGTTTAATAAAACAACAATTTGTTTTATTTCATAACTAACTTTTACAACAGTTAATGAACAACAACAACAATGATAATAACAATAAAATGAAAAAAAATTTAAATTACAAATACTTAAACATAAATTACTACTACTAATAAATAAATTAAATGTATAATTACTATATTAATTTAACAATAAAATAATTTATAATAATGATCAACGGAAAAACTAATACAAATTTGCTGCTACTACTACTACTTGATTAATAGAAAACGATAAAATATATAATAACTATCATTTAAAAATAAAATAATAACTTGAATTATTATTTATTAAACATTAAAAAAAGTAATAATAACAAATATAAAATAAGAATATAATTAATAATTAGGAAATAATATAAATAACACAAAAACAATAATAATTTAATTACTTAAAAACATTATAAAAGTATGATATAGAAAAATAAACAATAATTTAATAATAATAATAGTAAATTAAAATTATAATAAAAATAATAAAACTAAAGATAGGGAATAATGTAATTAATATAACTAGTTTTAATGCACTGAATATGATAAATAGTTAATATTGAAAATATATTAATATAATAAAAACAATAATAATAACAACGATAATTTTATAATAATAACAATACATTGAATAAAATAAATAAATAATAATGATAAAATATTATTATTTATAATACATTATTAAATCATAATAAATTAGCAACAATAATTGTAATAATAATAATAATAAATACGGCCCAGTTTACGAGTAACATAGGAAGGCGTGTGGTTTTTGACATACTGAGGAGCTCAGCTTTCTTCACCACAGCTTTGATATAGTCGGGCCGCTGAGCGAGGGCTTTGTCCAGCAGGGTCTTGGCCTTCTCCTGGGTCATGGGATCTTCCAGACACACTGTGGCCAGGATGGTGAGAGTTTGGGCGTTCGCTCCCAGGGTCTTGTAAATATTGTTGGCCATTCCCATAGCTTCCCGGATACCATTAGAGGCAAGATAGCAGTCAATCAGACCTGAAAACAAGGAAAGTATCGCTCTGAGACAACAGAAAATGATTACGGGTTTGTCTAACCTTTACAAAACATTAAAAAAAACGGACAGACTGAATCCAAGAATGCAAATAAATAAGCTAAATATCTATAATCTTTTATTGCATTAAAATATCACGATCTTCCTAAAAACCTACAAAACTTCATAATTGAAGGAAATTATTATTTCAATTATCATGAAAGTCTTTCTTGCCTTCATAGCAGTCCAGACGACAGGGCGCCAGTCTCATGGCTTCTCTGAAGTGTATGATGGCTTCCTGCACTCGGCCCATGTTCCTCAGCGCCACCCCCTTCAGGAGCAGCGCCTGCACACTGTTGCTGTTCAGCTGGATGGCTTTAGCTCCCAGATACAGGGCGCGAGAGTAACGCTTGCTGTAGAAACTGTGACATCTGTGGAAAACAGAAGAGCTTTCAGTTGCTTTTGAATCTGAAGACGTTTCAGACACATTAGGAGACGGTCAAACTCACCCAGATATGACCCAGGGCTCAGCATGCTGGTCAGATATGTTGAAGAGCCGTCCTCCGAGAACCTCCACATCTTCCAGATGACCCTCCCTGGCCATCAGATAGCCGTATACATCCATACCTGCAAGACAGCACGATCATTTCATTCAAACCAAGAATCATAATGCACTGGATCTACATTGTTGAAGGATCGGTTAATGCCATGTACCTTTGATCAGGTAGGGGTCAAGCATCTGTGCCTGCTCAAACTTCAAGATGGAGTTCTTAGTGTCTCCAGCCCTGAAGTACACATCCGCCAGAGTGACTAAAAGATCAACGTTATCCCTCAAGAGTGACTTCTTCTCCAAAGAGCTGAGGAGAGATAAACAAGGACTTTAGACATGAATGATTCCGCACATTGTGCTTTTGTTGTTGCTATTTTTGCTTGAATAATCAAAATCTACACCAATATAATAGTTTCACAGACAAGGCTTAAGTCTAGTCCTAGACTAAAATGTAGATCTGAGCTGTTTCAACTGAAAGAAACTTGCACTGACTGATCTTAATCTTTATCAGTTTCTTTGTTTTGTCTCAAGATGCACACCAGTAATGTTTTTTTCTAAGCATGCATATAAAAATTACTTATGTCCTAATTGAACTATGGCCTAATCCTGTCTTAGTCTAAGCCCTGTCTGTGAAACCGGGCCACTAAGTAACAGTTAATGGAAAAAAGCTGAAATAAATATGAACTTAAAATGTTGCGTTGGCAAGTAACTGAAATATAATACGTTTACGTATGAGTACTAAAATTGAAAAAAAAATGACAACTGCATAAAATTACTATAACCTAACATTTCTAAGAAAACAACAAAATATAAAAGCTAATGCAAAATATTAAAATAATGCAATAACACTGAATCTAATCTATTCTAATTAATCTAAATTTCTAATTATTGGTACTATTAAATAAATCTACTAAAAATCGTTTTTTTTTCATTGAAATAAAGCTGAAATAAAATCAAATATAAATATGAAAAGACAATTTTAAATGTAAATATATAAAATGTAGCCTTGGCAACTAACTGAAAAATACTGAAAACTGAAAAATAAAATACATTTAGGTACTGAAATTACTGAAACTGAAATAATAGACATAAATATAAATAATAATAATAAAATGACGAAAATGCATGCATAATATTACTAAAACTTAAACATTTTCTTAAGAAGAAAAAATAGAAATAAAAGCTAATTAAAAATACTAATAAATATTACAAACGCATATAAATAATACAGTAACGATAGATCTAATCTTTTTTATGACAGTGGTGGCTAATAATGAATTTACACAATTATTATTAAAGAAAAATTATTTATTACAAATAAAAACAAATGTATAAAACATTTATTAATATTTCTACAAAAATATTTATATTTGACTGTCCTATCCTGACCATATAGTGTTGATGGCTCTCTGATTGTCTCCTCCATGTATGAAAGCATTTGCTTTAATCCAGACAGACAGCCAATCAAGATTCGGGATGCTCTGAATCACGTCCATCGTCATGGAAGCGACCTCTGCCCCCTTCACCGACAGAGACAGAAGCCCTGCAGTGGACCAGACAGGACTGAGCTTCAATGTTGGGTTCAGACAAAACAAAGACAAGATGCAGCATCACAGGATCACCGCTGTATTCTTACTGACCAATAATAGCATCAAGAGCCAGAGGACACTGTCTCAAGACCTCCTTATAGCTGGTGACAGCGGAGCGCTCCTGACCAGCCTTTCTGTAAAGATTCGCCAGCATCATGTTGATCTGCAACGAAAGACAATTCAACTAAGTGCTCTTATACGACTGTTTTAGATCTTAATAAATGTGTACATTTAGCTTGATAGATTCTCTCTCACACACACACACACACACACACACACACACACACACACACACACACACACACACGTGTGGAAACACACCTTTGGCGTTCTCTGGCGTGAAGGGATCCCCTCCAGCACTGATATGGCATCTTTATCCAGCTTCAGAATAGTGTAACACTCTGCGATTTTATATTTCACTTCAATCTCTGACGGCAAGTTCTGTGGGTGATGAACACAGAGTTGGTTAACTACATTAAAAATTCATTCACACAGGAATATAAAAAATATGGCAGCCATAGCTAAAATCACCATATTAACCACAGTTTCCCCCAAAACGCCACAGCAACTACAAATCTCATCAATTTAGTAAAATCATAATAATTAGTGTTTGCATAGACAAGTATCACTAATGCTCATGATCTTCATATTATCTGACAAAAAATTAAAAAAGAAACTATATTATATTATATAATATACACTACATTTCATAAGTTTGGGTTAGTACAATTTTTTATTGAAATAAATGAATACACTTTTATTGAAGGGTGCATTAAATTGATCAACAGTGACTTGACCTTTGGTAAGATTTTATGTTACCAAAGATTTTATATATAAAAAAAAATGTTATTTGGATTTTTCTTAAGAAAACATGTACCACAATTCAAAAACATGAAGCGTCACAACTATTTTCAACATTGATAATAATTAGAAATGTTTATTGAGCAGTAAATCCGAATATTAGAATGATTTCTGAATATCATGTGACACTGAAGACTGGAGCAATGATGCTGAAATTTCATTACATTAATTGCATTTAAAGTATATTAAAAACAGTTATTCTATATTGTAATAATATTTCATATTAGTACCAAAGAGCCTTGAAATGCATAAGAGACTTCTTCAATATTAAAAAAAAATAAAAATAATCTTACTGAGCAAAACTCTGTATTTTAACATAATATACTTTTTAATGACAGTGCTGGTGGCTGATACAATTTTTTTTATTGTTTCTAAATATCACCTATAGCTATTGTTTATTTTTAGATGAATTCATTTACCATGCACTTAGCTAAGAACACTAACTGGAGTGATTAAACAAGGCAAACACAACTCAAGTGGAGTTACTGGATCAAACGGTGGTATTTCAGCGGATGTGTACTGTAGTAACGCGGGTCTGCTGGAGCTCACCTGCGCCTGCACCGCTGATGTTGTGCCGCCTGTGCTGGACGGACGCACTTTAGATGTTTTGCTGATCACTTTCTTCTGCTGTAAAGCCATGTTGTACTTACAGGCTGCGTTCCTGTACTCTTTATCGTGGAAAATAGCATCAGCGTGATACACCAGCAGCTGGTACTTCTGAGACGACGAGAAAAGCTCCCTGAAAAAGAGAAATATGGTTACCACGGTCAATTTTTTGCTCTACCGTCGATTTTCCTTTATGTGAGCTTACATAATGAGGCATTTATGTGTTTCTGCATGATTTGTTGTGCATCTAATAAATAAAGCGTTGAATTGTATCATATGGACACTTCAGACCCGACAGCTTCCAGGTCTGTTTATATAGCGACGCACTGGAGATACTCACGGGTTGTTGGTGCTCATGGTCAGGAGTAAACTACTGATGATCCGGACATTAGAGTGAAGCCCGGCCGCTGCCATATCCCGCACATGATCGACCACATTCATCTTTAATCGATTAGCTTTCAATTTCAAAGCACAGTTCTAGTTAATAAACGCGTCGCGACACAGCGGAAGAGACAACAGTGCTACAGAGAACAGTTTTTAAACGGCAGGAAATGATGCGATTTCAAAATAAAAGTCGGTTGGGACAAATCAATCGAAAAGTCTCCGCGCTTGAAGTCATGCTTACAAAGATTCCACCGTTGATGTTGTTTTTAAACATTATTATTTCTTGACAGTCTGTGAAACCGCTAATCACCCCACCCTTTCTCTTGATACTCACAGATAGCCAAAGCAGCTCAGTAATTTTTTTCATGAAACTCACCTGTCTGTTTCAGAAGTAATCTTAAATATGTGCCAAGATAGCCAAGTCTGCAATCTTAAGTCAGATATCAAAATATGAATTTGAATGAAACATTTCTCAGAATAAAATTATGAGCTGTGTGACCAACATCATTTTTAGATTAAATGTATACATCTACAGTATTTTACAAGATCTGAGAAAACGTTTATAGTAATTAGTTATCTTAAGATCAACATGATTAAATGCACTCATATGACCTATCAATATTTATTTATATCAGCTAGTAAGAAACATCTAATAACTTAATGATTCATTGTATATGGGCTCAGAAGATAAGATTGGATTCTTTATTAAGTTATTGGTTATCTGAGAAATTCTTGACTGGATAATGCTTTCTACATAACTTTGTTCACATATACGACAAACTACTTCCAAAATACATCCCTTTATATACCCTGAATACATATTTAATCATTCACGCACCGATTTGTCACAGCTTCAAATTCTATGTGTCCCCTAACCAGAACAAATGTACCCCCCCACACACACACACACATACAGATAAAACAAAAACATTGATGATATGTATATTATTTTACCAGGTTTCATAGGGTTATGTGTACAGAGGTACAAGTCAGTTGTATGTTATATGCAACTGAATCATCATCATGTTCAAACAGTGGTGATATATGGTCTGCGGTCTTTGGGATTTTAAAATCAACTTCAGTCCAATTCACAGGTAAGAAAAGGTTCCTGTAAGTGTCGTTGCAGGGGTTCAGGCTCATACGCATGTCCACTTCAAACTGTTCCCGAACAGTTTTTAATCTTTGTTTCCCACAATCAACTTCAAAGTGCACATTTGATCACATCTCACGACAACAGAGTAAATCTCTCTGCAAACGTCCTTTTAAAAAACAAAAGGAAAACTGCATTGTATAAAACAAACCACACGACACCACTTCATGAACAGCTTCCAGCACTTGATAGTAGGTCTTTGATCACTGCGATGGCTCTGGGAGCCTTGCTGTTGTGCAAAGTGCAAAGTATGAAATGTACCTTACAAACAGTTGTAACACAACTCCTAAAATCTTTCTTGCAAAAAACACACAGATGAAGAAATGCCTTCCTTTGCTAACAATGAAAGCATTTTGTTAATTGCACATAAATAAATAAATAACAGACACGATTAACAAAATAATGAGTTTCCCTGATTATTAGCAATTATTTGTAATCAGAAGACAACTGATTTTAAATGGGCCTCAAATTGCTAAAATGATAAGGATGAGTTTAATATAAACAGAAACATTAAAATGTAGTTATTTATGGGGGAAAAGGTAATTGTAATTCTGACTATTTTTAACAAAGTCAGAATTCTAAAAATATGTCATATTTGTAAGCTATAAACTTCGATTTGCTATAAAAAAAGTCAGAATTCTGTTTTTTTTTAATCTTGCGATTCTGACTTTTTTCTCTGAATTGTGAGAAAGTCCAAATTGTGTGATAAAGAGTCTGAATTATCTCATGTGGGAAACAGGAACATTAAACACATTAAAATCAGCACAGTCTGGCTTAAAGAATTTTAGTAACAAAATTTCGAAACTCAAATCCAGAAAAGCTCCTTTTGAGTTCAGCTGGATACTGTGTTAATCTTGCAGAAAATAAGCAACAAAATCCTGAAAAATGTGCTATTAATAACTGAGACTGTGCCTCCTCATAATGACCTATTATCATCCATGCTTGAAGCTGTTCAATCCAGCAGCTGTACTTACAGCAATCCCCCTAAACCCAAAGAGTCTTTATGTGCATTTGTTACATACAAAATAAATAAATACAAATATCAGTCTTCAAGGACCTTCCACATCCAAAGTGCCCACTGAGGCATCATGGTATTAGTTTGCAGTTGTTTTTCCAGATTGCACCACAAACACATCCAGATGGCGAGACGGTCCCGGAATATCACGCAAACCCCAGGTTACGATCTCAAACCCCGTAATCTGACACATCAGAGTCATGTGTTCTGTCTTTTCACTTGGCACTATTCCACTTCAAATTTACACCGGTTCAGACGCAGTGCAGTTACAAAATAAAATCTAATCACGTTTTTTGCAAAAAAAAAAGTTTCAGTAAACTGTAACAGATATACCGTATCGTTTCCAGTCTCGTAGCTGCCATTACAGTAACTTCTGATTGCTGTGCAGCTTCAGAGGAGAGTGGCTTTTAAAGGCAGTTTGTTGTTCTAGCCGAGTGAGCTACGTTCTTTCCTCTCGTTCTGTTTTCCGGCGAGTGATGTTGCGAGGCTTGATCTTCAAAGAGAGCTCCCACAATGCCTCCTCAGCTAGATGGTCACTGAAGTCGTTGAAGAATGAGACTATGTCGTCGTTGTGTTTGAGGTCATAGTGCCTGGAAGAAAGAGAAGTACGTATAAAGGCCCATTCACACCAATAACGATAACTATAAAGATAACGATAAAGATAACTATGTTAGCGTCCACACCAGCAGATGACATCGTCTGTTTATTCTAACGCACGCTCGTCTATGGCTTTAAATTCTCGAGCTCATGACAGCAGGAATGATTCTGATTGGCTGTCAATGTTTTTATCGTTTATCAGCTGGAAAAAAATCGTTTTGAAAGTGATTCCATTGATATCGTTTCTCTGTGCCTTTATCATTATAGTTGTTGTGTGGACTCTGCTATTCTTTAATATTGAGAACGATTTGTATAACTATATCTTTTAGGGCTGTGCAATTAATTGCATGCCATTCTCATGCGCATCTTGTCAGTAAAGCCGGCTCTGTGATTGGCGGTAAATCTCCATCACCTGTTTTCAACTGGATCGGCAGTTAATACAGAGCCGTAGTTCACTGACAAGCCACGCGATATCGCATTAATAATCGAATGCGATTCACCTGTGATATTGAATGCGATATTGCGTAGCTTGTCAGTGAACTACGGCTCTGTGTATTAACTGCCGATCCATTTGAAAACAGGTGATGGAGATTTACCGCCAGTCACGGAACCGGCTTTTACTGTCGAGATGCGCATGAGAATCGCATGCGATTAATTGCACAGTCCTAATATCTTTATAGTTATCGTTCTTGGTGAGAACGGGCCTTAAGTAATGCAAAATGCTTCACTTGAAGCTGAGAAAATATAAAATGTGAAGAGACATCTATTAAAAAGACCTCTGTAGGTTACCACCAACAATGTCCTAGCCAGATTTTCACAATGCATTAGAATTCTAATGTTTTCACTTGATTCTGGGTGTTAAAGGGGTTGTTCAGTGTTGTCCAAGTACTCACACTTGCTGGAAGCGCCTCATAGTGTCCAGGATATTGAACTGCTGCCAGCGTTTGGAAAAGTTGATCTTTCCTTTAATGAGGTCAGGATTCCCAAGATGCACAAAAGTTAAGTCCTGGAGGATGAGTCCTCTGTATTTTGCAGCAAAATAGGGGAAAGAGTTGTTAAAGATGAATATGACATTTTACACGCAATACAAAATGTGTTTTTTAATGCTTAACACGATCTGTTCTTACAGATACGGTATACATGGAGGCTCCACATCTGCCAAAGCTGCTCTGTACGCCCGGAAGGAGGAGGAACTGTCAATTAAAGTGCAATATTCCTCCAAACCCTGTGAAGATAACAGATATCAGTTACTGTGACGATCGACTGAGCACTACAATAATATACAGACAGGCAGTGCTGGGCAGTACCTGATTATTACATGTAATCTGGATTACATAATCAGATTCGAAATTATATATATTAGTATGTTACAGTATTGTGTATATTACATTTTAAAATGCTCATAATCAGATTACTGTTACTTTTTATGGATTACATGATAACATATTAATCACACAAAGGCAGTAAATTATTCATAATTTATTGATTCTCCCTTAATCTTCTTTTTTCCTCTTTTCAATTGTCTTTTCTAGAAATCCCTATATAAAGACAGACAAAAATAAATAAATATTTCAAGGAATATATTTTCTTTCTCTTTGCTTTTTTATAACAATATGGTACGTTTAATGGTCCGAATAAATTACCTAGATTACGTTACTAACTACAGTTTTCATCATGTAATCAGTAACGGACTACAATGTGTCAGTAATCGACCCAGCTCTGGAGAATGTGATGTACCTCTGATGTTTGCTTCTGCCATTCCAGTCTTCTGATAGGCGCTGAATCCAGCGCTGATAATATTGCCAAGTAGGAGTTGAAGTTATTGAGTTTTCTTAAGTGCTAAATTACAGAGAGACAAATTTTTTTTTTTTAGATTCGATTCAGAATAGATTCATTAGATTCAGTTTGGAAGAATGAAATTACTTTGCACCTTCATTATTTTGATAAACTTTAGAAGTAGTTTTTCCCGATCCTGGGCTTTCTCTTGCTGGATTATTAAGGACCGAACCCTTAAAAAGAGAGATTCAAAAAATATAAAATATACTGTATACTCATTAACCTGTACATACAAATGTTTTCTCCATCAACATATGATTTTAGGTTGAGATTTATATGAATGCAATGAAATGTTTTTGTATAATTTAGGGATGTTGTCACCATTTTTAATCGACTGGATCAATACAGTTTTAGAAGCACAAATATACAAAATAAACAGTGTCTATGTGAAGTTCTTGCAGAATAAGCTGTAACATGGGCCAGAGTTCATGCTGCAAGCCACAAGTCTGGTTTTATAAGACTAGTTTTCTGACTATACTGTTAAACGCTGACATTTTTATCAGACACTCAGAGCATCATACCAGTATGACATGTTATTGAAGTGCTCTGTGAACTGGGTCAGATTGGGGCTCTTTTCCTCGTTCTGTTCCTTTGCCCAAAGTAACACCTCTGGGATCTGCAGAAAGACAGGACAAACGTGTTGGAAAATCTTGAATCTTTCAAGATAGAAAGCATGATGAATGACATTAGAGATGCCGTACCTCTATCTTATAAAACAGCTCTGCATCGAGGAGAGTCAGCTGGTCTGCAATCTCATGGCTACGGAAGTCATGCAAAGTGCCGGGCCTGTTAACAAAGTCAAAATCAGTTAAACTCACTCTAAATTATCATTTTTCAAAGAAAGAATTTAGGTGAGCATTACCTGGCGGCCACACCTCGTGCAGCCAGCGTTTTGAGGGAATTAGTGTACTGCAGCAACTTCTTCTGCTGGACTTTATCTAGGATGTTCTTGCGCAGAACCCGGGCCAGAGTGAGCTCACCGTTACACAACAGATTGAACACAAGCTCCATGAGCTTCTTCAGGATGTCTTCTGTCAGCTCCACCAAACTGATGACATATAAATATGAGTTCATATTCAAATAAGCTTCACAAGCAACAACAAGTCACTTGCAGATATGACAACAGTAAACAACTACTAGGCACAATTATTTGTAGGTGTTTTGTAGCACAATATTTGAAATGGCATCTAATACATTTTTGTGGCATATGTTTACATTTATGTAGTTTCTTGTGTCATCACATGGGCCTGTTAGTAAATAGTGTGGAGTAACAGTATAAGTGCCTTCAGAACTCGAGCTGTTTGAGCTGTTATCTTCTTATATTATGGTATTCCAACCTTGTATGTGGCCATATTGTTAACGTTATGGAAAAATAGTATATTATCAAGGAAAAATCTGAGTTCCAGCTCACCAAAGCTCATCCACGACGCGCACCAGCACGAAGAAGGTGTCTTTACTAGCTCGTTGTTTGATAATGTCAGAGCTGAGAGAAAAGCTGGTAAATGTGTTCAGAGTTAAGGGAGGAAAGAAGCTTGCAGTGTAAAAAGGTTAGCAATGCAAAGATTTATAAAGTGCCCTCCTGCCCCCTCAGAAAGGATATCTATAGCGGAGCTTCTTAATGAGGTCCTCTGGGGTTAGAAACGTTCGGTATGTGGTCAAAAAAGCTTCACAGTATAAAACTCGATCTACAAAAGAGAACATAAGATACATTTATTTAATCATAATTATAGGTTAAGATAAAAAAAAATTGAAATAGAAAATTACACCACCGTTCAAAATTTGGGGTCAGAAAATACATTAAAAACACTAATATTGTAAACTATTATTACACTTTAAAATGTTGTTTTCTTTTTTAATACATTTTGAAATGTAATTTATTCCTGTGATGCAAAGCTGAATTTTCAGCATCATTACTCCAGATTTCCTTATGAAACATCATTTTATCAATGTTGAAAACTTTCAATTGTGTTGCATGATATTTTAGTGGAAACCGTAATACATTACATTAAAAACAGTTTTAATAGTGTAAAAGTCCTTACAGTCACATTTGATGATCATTTAAACACATCCTAAATAAAAATATTAATTTCTTTAAGCATTTTTTACTGACCTCAAACTTGTGAACGGTAGTTCCCAGAGTTTGTTTAATGCATGTGCTATTAAATCAATAAATATTTAATACAAAATAATGGACTCCTTTAGATCAGAAGGGATTATTCTCACCTTTGCGATCTGTTTCGGTGGCATGAACTAATAAAATATCTCCTGATCCAGCTCTGACATCAGGGCCGTCATCGATCTGAGAAACATAGATTAGGATTATACGGTTTTCAACAATCAGGTCAAAGTTAGAGCTTTTCATGTAATCAGCTCCTAAATATAACTTCTTAGAGGCATGTGCAACATTATATTTTCAAAATCTACTAGTTGAACAACCAGCTGGTCTTAAGGAAGCCCTATATATTTAGGGTCAACTGAACCCCAACACATGTTGAGATGTAAGGATGTTTCATTTCAAGACACGCTCTTGTTTTCAAAAGCAGAATGCAACAGGAAGTAGCATGTCTGCTCACTAAAGTCCTATTTCCTGTCTTATTGTAGAGTACAAGAGGTCTACTCTCTTATGTATTCATTCAGCGGAGATGCTCTCTGCAGTGGGTCTGACCTTGCAGTGTGAACAGCAGTATTTCACATGCACTTCAACACTGGGTTCACCCCAGCAGCACTGCAGTGGCTTTAATTCACAGGCAGAGAGCAGCAGAGAGCACACCAGCTCTCTGATCATCATTGCAACCAATGCAAATCAAGATTTCAGCTTCTAAAATTAAAGACTGCATTTCTGTGTTTCATAAGTTTTACCTCTTGCTTTAGTGTCAACCGAGACATTATCTCATCGTGGTCTATGAGGTAGAGCTCATCCACTTCTTCTGAGGTCAACTCTGAGTCCACACACTTCTGCTTCCAGCTGCGAATGAGAGGATAGCTCATCAAAAGTACAAAAAAATAGAAGAAAAGGCGTTTTCCGGTGGGAGAAAATAAACGCCATATCATAAAAAGATTTGTGAGGTTTTTCTTTAAAGCAATGAATGTTACCCCTCTCTGTCAGCTGGATCTTTACTGTGTTCTGAAGCCGAGTCCTGGAGCGAGTCCTCAGCATCACAAGAAGAGTCCTGGCAATGACAGAAAAAACATTTAAGCACTATCAGGACCATCATTCCATCCAGAGAAGAATGGGGCGAAAAAGAACCACGTCTCTTGCTTCACAGTAACAGGACAGCAGGATTTTACATTTGAATAAAATACAAAATACAGGGAAGAGAACAAGGTGATAGTTCTGCATTACACAAAACATTCAACACAGGATTGGGGCACATGTATAACACATTATAATTCAGTGAAGTCACTGAAAAACTATATACACTACTGTGAAAAAGTTTGAGGTCAGAAAGTTTTTTCTGAAAGAAGTCTTTTATGCTTACCAATTTATTTGATCCAAAAAATACAGTAAAAACAGTAATATTGTGAAATAATATTTTAAAATAGCAGTTTTCTATTTAAATACATTTTAAAATGTAACTTATTCCTGTGATGGTAAAGCTGCCAGCAGCTATTACTCCAGTCTTCAGTGTCACATGATCCTTCAGAAATTATTAGAATATGATTTGGTGCTCAAGAGACATTTACTGACCCCATGCATTTCAATTGTAGTATGTAATATTTATCAGCTTCACAGAAAGTACATTAATACCCACGACATGCATCAAATAAGTGATTATCAACGATTATCAAACATGAGGTTAGATAAATCATTTGTGCTAAGCTGTTAATTTATAATCAAACACAAAGCATCACAAAGCAAGGAAAATATGCTTATGTGACTTCACATCACAGTTTTTGTCTATAAATATTAAATATGTATATGCAGTCACTGTAGTAGATAATTAAATACACATATGCAAACACAAAACTATTCACTGTTTCATCAAATAACGTTTTTTAGTCAGGCCATATTTTAAAGCTAATGTCAAATAGAATTTTGCAGAAATGTAATGTTGACTTGACTGTGTAGCATTATACCACATCGACTTATAGCATTATACCACATCGGGACAAATCTGATGATCTGTTCATGGGTTTCAGTAATTACTGCTGCAGCTGCAGGTTTTATTTTTTGGAAAGCACACAATCATCGAATCAACAATTCCTCTTTTCAGTTCTTGAATTCTATCAGAGCAACTCGATTTCACAACAACGTCTGCACACAAAGTCATTGAAAAACCAAGTAGTTTTTCTGGCCACACTGCATGCACAATCTTGCACAAAATAAATACTACACATATGTCCAACAATACAGAGCAGGATTTTGACCCAATTAAATTTTACTGTGGGCAGGGCAACCCAGCATGGCACGTCAAAATGTATTACGCAACAATACGGAGTCACGGCTGGTTATGACAAAAGCTCAGATTAGCATGCAAGAGATATCTTGTTTGTCGCTTTGGGACACTTCATAAAGTGTGTTGATGGCAGGTGTAACCAGTCGCATGATGCACAGCCAAGCATTACAGTGACATACAGCACAAGCGCAGCATGTGAGGGCACCGACATTTCGGCTGCAAACGCTGACATGCTGTTACTTACTCCATTGGAGAGAGTCACATCTCCATTGGCTTGGTTGGATGAATACAGATTGACGTATTCACCCTCCCCAGCTTCATCATTAGCACTTTCGCTCTACAGGAAAACAAGAGGGAGGACAGCACAAGCATTGACAGGTGTCAGAGTAAAGGTGTGGTCCGGAGCTGATGCCCACAAAGATGAAGAAATAAACTTGGCGGAGGGAATCAATTGCTCTGGTGGGCCTGAAATCAAAGGACATTTGGTAGCAAAGCAAAATATAGCACGACCAGCCTCTGGAAACTTGGCACAACGTTGTGCATTAGAGTGATTTTACTGTATGAAGTTGAACTGCGTTAAAGTTAACTGCCTAAAACACTCTTAATTGGGGTAAAATCAATGCAATGCAAGGCCTCAGGTGACTCACTGCTCAACTGCAGAAGAAGAAATACACTAAAGGACATCAAATGTTCAATACATGATTACATATTATATTATCACAATAATTCCTTCACCAATTAAGCAACATCTCACTGGACAGGCAACATTTATCATGTAATCTGTATTAATTCTAATTAGTTACAGTGTGTTGGTCAGTCTTGAGCAGACAGCTTCATTGATTACAATATGAGCAGTCGCAATAAGCCGTGGGCTTCCAGTCCAGACTAATGTAATAGGAAGTAACTATTTTCTCTGCCAATTTAAAGTAGATTACAATGAGTTTTTATCACATTTAATTCAGTCCAAGTCCATTTCTATTTGATTATTGTGCTATGACTGGATGATTTTTAATTTTGTTTTGATATGGTGAATTTTATGAAGGATTTTTTTTTTAACCAAATCTAAAACATATCTTATTACTTTAGCTTTTGACTAACAATGACTTCTCTGAAGCATTGTATGCATTATGCTTTATTTTAGTATTACTTATTTTTTATTTACATATCTTGTTATGCATTTTATGCAGGCTAATTTAATCATTTATTATTATGGGTTTAATCTTTAATCTTACTGTATGTCATATTAATTATGAGATTTGTGTCTGTTTTTAAACTAACGTATATCACATTTTTTTGTAAGGCACTTTGAGCTGCAATACTCATATGAAATTGACTTTTTTAGTTTATTATTTTATTATAAATAATTGCATTTTGTGCATTGAATGAAAATGTATCGGGTATGACTATTCCAACTGTGATAATTATTTATTATATTATCAGATTATAATAAAAATAATTTAAAACAGTTAATAATACATTAATAATAATACTAATACATAATTATGATTAAAAGAATATACAAAACTATAATAAAAACCTATTATCACCATCATTAAATAAATAGAGACATTAAATCCCAAAGCTGATCCACTGAATTACTGCCACTCTACACATATATACATATACACATATATATATACACACACACACACATATATATATATATATACACACATATACACACACATATATATATATATATATATATACACACACACACACACACACATATATACACATATATATATATAATCTAATATAAAGAAATGGGACATAAAGTACCAGCTACTAACACTGAGACAGAGCACCTATATTTAGTAGTCGTACTTTCCCAATAAGAGGTATCGAAAAGAGTTCCCAGTGATTCAGCAGACTTAGTCAGAGGACACAGCTCAGCAGACATAACATCATAACAGGCAGCTCAGTCACCTAACAGCGGGGAGCCCGACGAGTCCCTGCAGAATGATGCATGTTTAACCTGAGCTTTTCAGCAGGTCACAGTTGCAGGACCCCTGTGTGGTACATGCTTTTGACTCTTTAGATCTCCGCCACTAAAGACTAGAGGCGTGTGCGAAAAAAATACAATAAATGAACCCTAACGAGGTAGCGCCGCAGTTAATTGAGGTTGTGAACTATTTGCTGCCTACAGGCTACAGCACCTGTGATTCATGTGAGCTATTATGAACATGTTTCCTCTTGTAGCCGCTGGCATACACACCTACACAGAGTCAATAATTAGACAATCAGCAGTGTTTGCATGTTTGTGCTACTTCTCAGCATGTGAAGATAAATTCAAAAACTACAGAATCATAACTGCGATGTTTGAAATGCTGCACCGTAGTATTAAAAGACTGAAAATTTGCTGAAAGATGATGAAGTTGTTTCTTTATCGAAACAGATTTAGAGAAATCTAGTATTCCATCATTTACCCCTCTGCAGTGAATGGGTGCCATCAGAATGAAAGCCCAAACAGCTGATAAAAACATCACAACAATACACATGACTGCAGTCCATCGATAAAGCACTGTTTAAAATCTGAAACAGCCTAAACAAATATGTTGGTGGATTTTGATGTGAGAGGGCAACAGGGGATGGACTTTTTTTCAGTGGAGAAAGCTTGTCACTGCACAACATGTAAATTGATGGACTGTAGTAGTGTGGATTACTTGTGGATTATTGTGGCGTTTTTATCAGCTGTTTAGACTATCATTCTGACGGCACCCATTCACATCAAATCAAAATCCACCAACATATTTGTTTGGGCTGTTTCAGCTTTTAAACGGTGCTTTATCAGTGGACTGGAGTCGTGTGTATTGTTGTGATGTTTATCAGCTGTTTGGGCTCTCATTCTGACGGCACCCATTCACTGCAGAGGAGCAAGTTATGTACATTTCTGCAAATCTGTTCTGATGAAGAAACAAACTCATCTAATTCATGGATGGAATGAAGGTAAAAAAAATATATATTTTTTCATTTTTGGGTGAACTATTCCTCTAAACCTCTACATCAGGCAAGGCTAAATTAGGCTTTAAAGAAGATATTAAAGATATTAATTTATTAGTCCAAAAAGACAAGAAAAATGTGTTAGAGGCCAGCGAAAGGCAAGCGGGACTCACCGTAGGGACAGGCAGAGAGCCCTGGTGGTTCAGAGAGGAGTTAGATGCGGAAAGGCTGAGAGCGGTTTCTGTCTCACCAGGGCCAGGCCCAGACGCACACTGCTGTAGCTGACATGACAGAGAGGAGGAAGAGGAGGAGGAAGCAGACGCAGAGTGTGAGGAAGCCTAGGAGGGAAGAGAAGAGCAGAGGAAGGAAAAAAAAAAGGCCAGAGATTCATGCACAGTGTAGATTTTCGAGTAGATGTGAGCTGAATAGAGAAATAGACCTTAGTCAGAGTAGACGGCATATTAAATGTGATGCAAATGAAACATTTTTAATCATGGTTTGTGAAAATTAGACGTGACCCAAGACCTTAAGTTAAAAGCCCTATTTGGATGCTATTTTTAATCACATACAATTAAATATGACGTCTATTCAGACTGAAGTTTACTGTGCAGCAGGAAAGAACAACGTTACG
The DNA here is from genome assembly GCA_027422405.1 of Ptychobarbus kaznakovi. Classification (NCBI taxonomy): domain Eukaryota; kingdom Metazoa; phylum Chordata; class Actinopteri; order Cypriniformes; family Cyprinidae; genus Ptychobarbus; species Ptychobarbus kaznakovi. The sequence goes on along the minus strand of CM049810.1, from coordinate 20,556,056 downwards.
TGAATGAATTGAATGTAAAATATTGGGAGACAAAGGTTTCTATTTTTTGCCTGGTACCTGCTTGTGCTTGCTAGTCAGAGCGTGGGAACAAAAACAGGAAATCACAAAAACTAAAAGCACAAACAAGTGGCTAAACTTGTGGGTAATATTAGCTACTAGCACATACAGTTACTTTATACCTGAGCTTAAAACTAAGCATCACACCTCAGTGAATCCTTCTGCTCAGTCACGTGGAATGGGAGAGAAAACAGTGGAAACCAAGTCAAATGAAATGAGGTAGATGGGTTAGCAAGGCAAGAATGAGGACAAAAGCAAGAACAGTGCAAAGCATTGAAACGGCTGCTTTTGTTGCTTTTAGAGCAATTTAGATCCTGTTTCTAGTTTAAAGTCATCCATATACATATATATCATTATATTCCTATTTTAGATATTTTTCTCCCTCGTGCCCACTTATTATCTTATAAGTATACTATAACAAACTATACTTCTAACACTTGCATTGTGCCTTCAAGACTTCTATGTAAATTACCTCTTTACATGTCAAATTAGATAATGTCTTGCTGTCTTTTTCTCACGCCGCCTGTTTGTAAGGTTGTCAGACTTTCCTCTGGGTCCTATATGCATTTAATCATTTATTACATGTAAAAGGGCCCATCCTTTTATAACAGTCTCTTTGTAAAACTGCATTAGAAAAATAAAAAAACAAGTCTCTGTTCTAAAATGTGTCACAAAAATAACCAAGAACATTGTTGAAAATAAACATCAGTCGTTAGTTTGTAACATTTGAATGCCACAAAAAATATGCAGAGTTACAGATGCTACACACATCCACAAATGGCACAAGATTTAAAGGATGTTACCGCATTTTACTCTTATTTGAGCTGTTTCTCATAGGCATTAGCTGAATAAACACCAGAGTCAGACATGTTCACACAACACACAATGAGAAAATGGATGATGTAAGATGAAAACATACCTTTACTGGTATAATATGACACTGTTTGCCCAAGGCAACACTTGAGCTTCAGTAAGACCAACAGAGAATGAATGCTTTGCTTCAAGCAACTTAATATAAGCAATAATCTGACTCTACGGGAAATATAATACCGCTACCATTATGATTAATGGTGACTCTCAGTAGGATGAAAAACATTGCATCAACATGTAGGGAGGGTGAGAATGAGACAAACAGAAAGTGTGTACAGCGTGTCGTGTGTGGGCGCAGCACTGACAGCAGTGATCTAGCTCTCACCAGTTGTCTCTGTTTGGGTGGCAGCGCTGGCGGAGGGAGTGTCTCGTCACTGCTGCTGAAGGAATCGCTGAGACCGTACACTTCCTGAAAACGCTTCCTATTGCGCTGCTCGTAAATGCTTTCGCTCTGAGGCGTCTGGTAGAAAACGGAAGGCAGCGGCTCAGAATAGTCCTCCATAAACTGCATGTACTTCAGAACTGTGGGTAAACAGGGCAAAAAGTAAATAGGTTAAATCAAGACACAGGCAGACAGGTGGTGAACACTAACACATGTATAGAGAGGGTAAAGGTTATAAGAGACTGTGAGATGGTGTGAATTTAGCATTTTGTTTTGTTTATTTATGAATTTAAGCAGAATTTGGTCATATTCCCATTTTGTGTGCAAATTAATACTTATAATTTTCAATACTCTGCTAACTAGAATGAATCTATAAGAAACAGCTGGCATATAAATGTTTTATTATAAAAGTTCTAGAAATTGTCTACAATGATTTGTAATATCTACATATGATTTTGTAATAATTGTTTATTAATTAATTCAATTATATATAATAATAATAAACAATGAATTAAAAACATTTTATCTACATCTATATTTATTGAATATTAATTATTTTTTTTAATCCGCATGCAGAAAGACAAAAACATCTTTGCCTATATTATTTAATCCCTTTCCACAAATTGAACATGTCTGCAATGCTCTGTATTTCTGAGTTAATAAAATTTAAAAGAGAAAAACAGTTCAGCATCCTCTGTGTGGCCTCACATAAAGTCTTCTATCAAGCCACACAGCTCATGAGCAAATTACGACATGATTCAATCGTCCCTCCCTCCAAACAAGAGTCTTTCAGCAAGAGCTCATTTCCTGCCGGCTTGGGTGAGGCCTTGCACTGTATTCAGTCAGAGATTTCTCCAACAAAGGCATTATTCCATCTGACCTCACACTGAAGCTGACATCACTGTTTCCCAACCCCTACTCAACACTGAGGGGCTTTGCAGAGAAAAACTGAAAAACTGGCTTTGCCATACTGCGTCATACCTCGCACACATTACACAAGGAATTAAGTGAACTATGCAAACAGCTTAGGCTGAAGGAAAACAGAAAAGCCAGGGCTTTAACTACTTGTTTGGTCGTAGTGCTCGAAGATTAAATGTTGCTTTTAAAGTTGGCATGAGATTAAAATTCACTATTTTCTAAATGCATGTTATTGATCTTATTGTGAATGATATTTTTTTTTTAAACTAATCATTTTAAATCAAAATGTCATACCTTGATCTTAAAATGAAATGAATTCTCTCTGGTGGTGAGTGCCAGACTTCTACAATAATTTTGTTAAATCCCTTTAACGGCAAGTTTTCATTCAGATCCACCACCATCCAATCAACATCTGATGGATAGAACCAAGTCCCCGCCTTACATTTCTTCATTTTGTCAATAATCTGCTTTACTTCGATGTATATCACAATATGGATGAAAAGACCTTAAAATGATGCAGCAATTCAAATACTTAAATACTGGCAACATTTTTTTTTTTTTTACTTTTATTATGTGTAGTTCTTTCACAGAGGGTCATTTTCTTTTTTTGATGAATTATTCCTTAACAACAATAGCAACCAAAAATCGTTTTTTTCCCCAGCACCTTCAGAAAACCTTTTTTTTTTCATACACAAACCTTTCTATTTATTGACATTTTTGCCTTTACTGGGACAGGACAATATAGAGATTTGACAGGAAGCAAAATGGGAGAAAGTAGGGGATGTAACTGAGAATGATAGCAATAAAGCAATCCACACCATAACTGTAAGAAACGTTGGAATCACTTTTAGAATACATTTTTTCCAAACGATGAACAATAAACCTTTATTTATCCAACTTTAAAGAGCTCGAGCATTTAAAGCGACAGACAACAAAACTGCAGCGCAGTTGTTTATAATAAACTACTAAAAATAAAAACTGACATTATCATGCATTGATGTGGACACTAATATAGTTATATAGTACTTGTTGGGAATGGGTCTTAACTCGATTTTCCCAAAGTGCAACAGCGCTACATTGTCAGATCTTACTAGACAAGTGTTTCTTACTCTGACTTGCTATCCTACAAACAACATTTAAATTCCTCATACTCACTATGGCGACTCTGCTTCTCTGGCAGGGGTGGAGGGCTCTGAGGGATCTGTGCGTTCTCAGCAAGGCCAAAGTGTCCCATAAATTCTCCAGGGTTCAAGGGGGGCATTGAGGATAATAAGGGGAATGGTGGGGTCTGCACGTCCTCATCGGGAACATTATCATATTGAGAGTACAGTCGTTCAACCTGAGGCAGAGGGGGTCGCCGTTCCTTCTTCGGGAGAGCGGGCGGTATCGATTGAAGCTGAACAGGGAAGGAGGATGATTCATTGTGAGACTCGGGGAGCGGGCTCAGACAACCCCCTGTGTGTGCGGGAGGAATCTGGTCGATGCTAGACAGGTCCTGATGCAGGAAGTCATAGTCGTGGTCGTAGCTCTCTGCCGTGTCTGAGTAAAGCAGGGGACAGAACAGAGAAAACTCATCAATATATTTAAACCACTCTTGGGCCGTGTAGTCTGACAAGCTATTGTTTCAAAGTAGCTTTCTCAACAATTATTTCAACACTCACCTAGAGTCTCACAGCTTGTGTTACGAGAACACTGTCCGCTGTCCTGCTCCAAAGATGACAGCTGTTCATCTGACTTACTCAATATGCCCATGCTGCCACATGGGGACATTCGTGGCGATTCTCCTCCATAGGAGTGACTGCCTCCTGAAAAACGCCTCTGTAAGGCATCTGCCTCATATTCCTTTAGATGAAATTAAGAAGAGTTAACCTCAAGAAACAATCAAACATTAAATAGTTACTCACCTTAATGTTTCAAACTTGTATGACTTTTTCTCTTTGGTTTCAAAACATTTTTAAAATAATGTATTTGGACCCCATGACTTTCATTTCCTGGATAAAAACAGTTAAACTGTCCTTCCAAATTCCTTTTTGTGCTCTACAGATTATACAAGGATCAGTAAATAATGGTAGAATAAAATATTTTTGGTGAACTATCTTTTCAAAAGTCACCCTAGCTACTATATATATACACACCTTATAATATATATACATGTGTGTGTATATATATATATATATATATATACACACAGACATATATATATATATATATATAGCTAGTTTGGGACTGAATGTTGGTTGGTAATTACCGATAAACCATTGACTGATTTTATTATTATTTATTTTATCTATATAATAGGGCTGTCAATCAATTAAAACATTTAATCGTGATTAATCGCATGATTGTCATGAGTTAACTCGTGATTAATTGCAATTAATCGTATATTTTTATTTGTTCTAAATGTACCTTAAATTAATTGTAATACTCTAATCAACATGGGCATGGACAAATATGGATGCTTTATGCAAATGTATGTTTATTAGGGCTGCAGCGATTCGTCGACGTCATCAATAACATTGATTATAAAAATACGTCGATTTGCATGGAGTGCGTCGGCGCGTCGCACCTTTAGCCACGCCCATTGCGCGAGCCTGCAGTTATCCCTACTTAAGACTGTTTTTCTGCCATGTTTTACCAAAGTCTTTGGTCTTACACAAACAAGACTCTTTAGCAGAAGGGAAAGGCTAGTATGGCAACATCACTTCACAGAGCATTCATAGAGCATTCTATTATTATACGACCGACAGAACCGCATATATAGCCGAACTGACGCCTTTACATTGTTAGGATTCACAAACGCATTCAAAGCTGCGCTGAATGAACGGAACAGCATGGGACATCGAGTTGCCTATACAATCATGATGGGTTTATTGCACTAACAGAGACGGAGAAATGATTCGCGTTCATCACGGAGCTGCTGTCAGTGCCGTCACGTGGGCACGATCGCACATGCTCTGAGACGCGCGCACCAAACGTGCTCTCTGCACTCGCTAACAAAGCTTTGTAAAGTCATTGTTAGTTGTTTAATGTGTGATGGATAGGACAAGCCTCGACTGGGCTCATTTATTTAAAAATGGGCTGTCAGCTGTGATAAAACTTCCCGGTGTTGTGACGCCATTTTTTATTCTGTCGCTCTAGTGTCCTGAATGCGGTTGTGACTTCAGCTGTTCATTCATATACAGATATGTATTAAAGCAGATGTTTTAATCTACTGAATAAATAAAACATTTCAAGTCTCTCACCTGTAAGCAACTGCTGTCAGTCCCAAACAGAACTGTGATTTATTGTTGTTTTTTTCTCACTTTTCTTTGTTATTATTTTCTCTTCTCTTGTAAAGTATTAATAATGAGAAAATGTTTGAGTAAAATATTAAAAGATTAATAGCAGAAGTTACTGTTATTGTTTATTGATAGTTTAACAAATTAATCAACTGATAAGAAAATAATAAATAGATTAATTGAAAAATAATCGATAGATCAGTCGACCAATCAGAAAAATATTTGATAGATTAGTTGACAATAAAAATAATCGTTAGTTGCAGCCCTAATGTTTATTATTATTGAAACCATAGTCAACATAGAGCATGAAGAGTAGACATGTTTTAAAGGTCATGTATGTTTTTCAAAGAACTTGTTCATGTCTATTAGACACATGAAAAAATAATTCCAGGTTCCCGATTACAACTCTTTCTTTGCACTGAGCAATTTACCTACACAAACCTGTTTACATTTTTGCAGGACAGGGCAGCTTACTTCTTCTGAACATGCAAAATGTACATAGACTATATTATTTATTATTGCATTTGTTTCCCTCTCTGTGCCTATATACTGTATTTTGATGCAGCTAAATTCTCAACAAAACTGTTTTCATTGATATATTTTACTGTTTCTGTTGTCAGACAAGGGGATGAATATGAAATAGTGACTGAAACGCGGCCCATTAAGACTACATAACCACCTCTCCCTTCCAAGATGTTAATCTGCACAAAAATCCTGATAATCGAGCCGTCATCTGATGAAATCAAATCCACATAAGATAATGGCAATAGCTGTGCTGTGATGTCGGCTATACTTGCATCATGTAAAATTAGAGAAGCAATATAATATCTGTGTTTGACTGAAAGTGCTGCTCCTCTCCACCACTCGCTGAACAGAGCAGACGCACAGAGAGAGAGAGAGAGAGAGAGAGAGAGAGAGAGAGAGAGAGGTGTGCGCGCGCTGGGAAAGTAAGACCTCGCGCGGCAGTGCCGGCGATTCTCAGAAATTAAATAATGTTGCGCATTTTTGAAGGGAAAAAATTTCGCTAAAGGGATCCAACAACAGGATCTGCCATGGGTCAAACTGAAAATACGCGCTGCGTTAATCGTGTGTTAATAAAATTAGTGCAGTTAAAATTTATTTGCTTTAACGCGTTGACAGCACTACTATATAATGAATGTCAGTGAAGTGCAATGTTGTTTTGGACCAAAATTACTTTAATTTTATGGACAACAATAGACATTAGGATGAGTAAATTATTTATTTTTGGATTAACTATCTGTATCTTTAAACGCCATCTTAGCTACTGAAAACTGAGTAACCTTTCATTGCACTAAACTTCAGATTAATTCTGAGAGGTTACTAAAGATCAGTTTTAGGGGAAGAAGTCTCGTGAGCCACAACACTGTCATTTAAGGCCCACTTTAGGCTCTTCAGTTGCAGATTGGAGCATCAAGGGAACACCAAAATCTCACCTGTCGACAGAAACCAATAGGAAGGCTTGATCCACTTGTGGTACGACTCATTGGTGCAACCACGGCAATCCTTGTGGGAGACGGTGCTGATTGACGCTTCTTTGGGGGAAGAGTCGGTGGACTGCAAAGGGAGAGTTTGTTTAGCCAATACTAGCATCCAAAGAGATGTCATATTGACAGGTAAATTAGTCTCATAGAAGCTGTCAATAAAGAAACCAACAGACAAATTCTGTGTTAAGAAAATCTGCAACCAATCCTAAGCGACCAGGAATATTTTTTCAAAGCGAAAGTGGAGTCCAGCTCTGGAACCACAAACCACATCTGCATAAATCAGTCATTCAGTCAGTCTGGTTAGTTGCTCTGTCGCCCCAAAACAGCTGCTCAAAGTGAAGGCATAAAGCAGAGCGACTAGCAGAAGAACTGACTTATAGTGAATGTGGAGTATGTCTGGCTGACATTTACAAATACCGATTCAATTTTGAATAACCAGTCTAAGCATACCAGGTCAGACAGATTTTCTTGAAGATTTAAATAGCTTCACCAGACGAGAGGCTCGACTGGAGATTAAATAAGGTTCTCGCTATGAAGTGAAACTATAAAACAGCTGGAGGATCTTAACAGTCTGACTGATGTAAACTCATTTTCGGCTGTGAGCCGAGAGACTGTTGGCCATGAAGGCATCTGCATGCCATTTCAGTGAGCTAACTGTTCTCCACAGTGCATTTGGAATATAAGGGCTGCAACAACGACTGAAAACAGACAACAAAAAATGTCATTATTTATCAGGGCATTGCACTGCGCATGCAGAAATTTCTTTAGAGATTTCATTTGCAGTTTTAAAAAAAACTGCTTTAATTAAAAAAAGTGAGCTGCAGTGGAAAAAAGTGTATGATGCTAAGTGTCTGAAGCATGAGAGCATGCTGAATGTATATAGTTTCATATGGTCGGGTTGTCACATCAAGCACTTTGACAAAGTGAGCAATGTGAACAATGTGGTTGAGAGGTTTTTCACCACAACAAAACGTAGACTTTACGGTAACGGGTTATATTCTTATAATGCGAAAATTTCCAATTTGAAAAGCAGCTCGTCCTAACAACAAGTGTGCAGTTAAATGTTGCAGCCTTGTTCAATGTCAAATACTTGATAGACTGTGCAAATACTTGTTTGTTACTGAAAGAGTGTGCAATCATTTTGATAATCCTGGAAATCAAAATGTAGGTTTTAAATAATTGAAATGTACAATGCTGTATCTGAATCTAAATAGCATAAATATAAATAATAATTTGCACTTCTGCACATTTGCACCACCACAGTGTTTTCGCAGTATCAGCAAAATTCAAGTAGCCGATACCAGAGTAATTTCACCATACATTATGCTAATTTCAATAACAGCAATATTCAGAGGCAATGAAACTGTTTTTTTTTTGGTGTGAATTAACCCTATTGGGAAACAAGCTTAAATTATAGACCAAAAAAAAAACTTGCTGCTGAGTGAACAAACCAGGTGGTAGGCTAAACTTGGCATCAAAATAATCTCAAACAAAAAGCTTATATTTCGGAGACAGACTTGTTGGAAGGTTGGAAACACGCCAAAAACATGGAAATGCCAGCAAATTATTCAGAGTACAAAGCGAACTCTCTTTTATGCCAGCGGCACAACCTAATCCTCTCCTGTCTAGACTTGGTATCAGAATATCCCTTCTTGCTGTTTCTGCCTCTCTTTCAGTCGTCAGTGGAGAGCTGACACTGTTAAGTTCATTTCTCAGAAAACAGTCCGTATGTCAATGACTTTCTGCTAGAGGAAGCCGAGTTTTCGCTGCTGCAGCCTGCAAAGACCTGAATTCTCAAGAATACCACTATTTATATCTCTCTTTAACACCTTTTCTTTTAGGCTTCCCACAAACCGAGATGGGTCTGTGCAATCATCTGTAGCAAAGACCAGCACTTAAAACATACACGACATGCTGCTGCAAACCACATCACAACTGTGATCTCTAAATGTTTACTGCATGTAATCCAGATAAGATAGCACGATAAGATAACACAGCATACTTCATATTTCCTCTTGTAAACTGTACCACCTTACACTAACTTGTTTCACAGCATAAAGCTTACAAGACTAAATAAACAGCAATTTCCAGGAGCATATTACACACAGCCATTTTTAAACCCCATGTGTATTAAAGCAGTTTGAGATATATATATATATATATATATATATTAGGGCTGTCAATCGATTAAAATAGTTAATCGTGATTAATCGCATGATCGGCATGAGTTAACTTGTGATTAATCGCACATTTTTATTTATTCTAAATGTACCTTAAATTAATACTTTTCAAGTTTTTAATACTCTAATCCACATGAGCATGGATGATTTATGCAAATGTATGTTTATTATTATTGAAACCATAGTCAACAGAGCATGAAGAGTAGACATGTTTCAAAGGTCATAGATGTTTTTCAAAGAATTTTGTCTATTAGACGCATGAAAAAAGAAATTCCAGGTTCCGATTACTTCTCTTTCTTTGCACTGAACAATTTACTTACTCAAACCAGTTTACATTTTTGCACGACAGGGCAGCTCACTTCTTCTAAACATGCAAAATGTACATTATTTATTATTAGATTAGTTTGCCTCTCTGTGCCCACATACTGTATTTTGATGCAGCTAAATTCTGTTTTCATTTATGTATTTTACTGTTTCTGTTGTCAGACAATGGGATGAATATGAAATAATGACTGAAACGCGGCCCATTAAGACTACATAACCACCTCTCCCTTCCAAGATGTTAATCTGCACAAAAATTCTGATAATCGAGCCGTCGTCTGATGAAATCAAATACACATAAGATAATGACAATAGCTGTGCTGTGATTTCGGCTATACTTGCATCATGTAAAATTAGAGAAGCAACATAATCTCTGTGTTTAACTGAAAGCGCTGCTCCTCTCCACCACTCACTGAACAGAGCAGGCGCACAGAGAGAGAGAGAGAAAGAGAGAGAGAGGTGTGCGCGCCCTGGGACAGCAAGACCTCGACCTTAACCTCGCGCAGTTGTACCGGCGAGTATCAGAAACTAAATAAGGTTTGGGCAAAGTCTAAAGATTTGTTGCTAGGCACTTTTTTGAAGGGGGGGGGGGGGGTCGCTAAAGGGGTCTGCAAAGTCGCTAAGTTGGCAACACTTTGCATCTCCATTTCTCCAACTACGGGTTGGGCCACGGGTCAAACAGAAAATGTGCGCTATGTTAATCATGCGTTAACAATATTAGTGCCGTTAAAATGAATTTGCGTTAACATGTTAACTTTGACAGCCCTATATATATATATATATATATATATATTTGTGCTGTCAATCGATAAAATTAACTAACGCACATCTTTCAAAAATGTATCGCGATTAATCCCACCTAATATTAAAGCTTTTAAATATGCTTTTATATTGCAATAATTTCGCATTCAATCTTCAAATGTACAATGTACAAACAAAATAAAGACAGTATAAATTTCATATTTATTTAATGGCATCTTTTTTATGATTTAAGGCCAGCATCACCGACATCAATATGTCTCTATAAAATAGATTTTTTTTGTGTGAAATTATTGCAATTTAAAAGTATATTTAAAAACTTTAATGTTAGGTGGGATTAATCGAGATTCATTTTAGAAAGATGTGCGATTAAAAAAAACGAACACAGTATCTTTTCCGTGCTCGTTTGACTCGCTCCTGGCGCAGAGGCGACGTTAGGGCGCGTGTCTGAAACGTCTCCCGTTTGATGTGGTCATAAAGACAGTCTGCATCTAAATAAATGCAATCCTTTTCAAGAAAAAAGAGACAGAGGAAGCAGTTGTGAATGGGGTGGCCAACCCTAGCCCCGCCCCTGCATTAAATATCATATATATATATATATATATATATATATACACCATAAAGATTGAATTAGACATTTTCATACCAATGTTCAGGCACTTTGAGTCCAGGTAGAGGAGGTTTAGGAGGGGCCACTTCCTCATTAGGGGCATTATTTGGGGTCTCTGTGACCTCGGCTGGGGTAGGAGTATCATTCAAGACGGTTTCTTTCAACTCAATGACAGGGGGCTCTGGAACACTGCCATAATAAAGTGGTAGAAATGAATGACATAGCATTTCAGCGCTGACACACAACATTGTATTATAGGTCGACAGCCCAGCTGATGACTTGTACTGAATTTGAAGGTGGCTTTCAGCATCACCCACCTCAATTTTAAAGAATTTATCAAGGCATAATGTTGTTTTTCAAAAAGGTTTCCATTTACCGTTGGGGACTGGCGACAGGAGGCAAGGTTTTGACAGGTGTTGGAGGGGAGGGGTGCTCCTGTTTCTCAATGGCGACTTTAACCAGCTCCTACAGGAAACCACAGGCAAAGTCAGCTTTACACATAACTCTATCAGTTAAGAACAAAACCCATGGCTAAATACAGCTGGAATATGGGCAGAAAATAGCTGCCAGACAGAAGAAAAGTAATGACAGAGTTCTATAGACTATTAATACCTTCACACCATCCAGCACTGCTTTGATCACAGTGGTAACAGTTGTAACTGTTTCTCTATCTTCCAAATTCACCCCCTCCAGCATCACTTGGTCCGACCAGCGAATGAGGTTTGCAAGACTTTGATAGAGTCGACGGAGACAGGAGGACACTTTTGAACTGGTGACAGATGGACGGGGAAATAAAATATTGATATAGTTCAGGCAGAAAACATGTTGTTTGAAAGCTGAACAATAAACTAATTCTCTCAAGAAGCTCAAAAATATTTTACCTGCTCAGTATCTTGACATCAAGTTGTACCAAGCCCATAATGGCCTCCAGAACTTTGCTAGCAGAACCAGGAAGCATTTCCAAGACCTTCTTGTCCACCGCCATCTTGTCGATAATTGTTTTGAAGTATCGCAAAGCACTGACCACTTCTTTCTCATGCTCCTCTAATCGACTCAGACTCTAAATGTGGTAAAAAGAAAGTCACTAAAACCAATGTCTTCAATACATCCAAAGATAACATTGTGCTTATTTGCCTTCAGATTACCCATGTTTTCAAGCTAACATCATCTACTACCTTGGTTACGGTCTTTTCTGGGGACTTCACAGGTTGTTCTGGTGGTGGTTTGGACTTTTTGTTTGATGGTGTCCGCTTGATTTTGGGAGAGTGGAATTTGTCCTTTAGTTTCATTGTAAATGATGTCAAGTGGGAACGCTGGGATTCTGAAGGAAGACAAAAACACATTATTATGAGGGGAATTAGCTATATATATATATATATATATACATATGTATTAAACAAATTCAATGCATACAGACGGAAGTAGTTTAAGTCTTTGGTTCTTTTAATTGTGATGATTTTGGCTCGCATTTAACAAAAACCCACATATTCACTATATCAACAAATTAGAATACTTCATAAGACCAATAAAAAAAAAATTTTTAGTGAATTGTTGGCCTTCTGGAAAGTATGTTCATTTACTGTATATGTACTCAATACTTGGTAGGGGCTCCTTTTGCTTTAATTACTGCCTCAATTCGGCGTGGCATGGAGGTGATCAGTTTGTGGCACTGCTGAGGTGGTATGGAAGCCCAGGTTTCTTTGACAGTGGCCTTCAGCTCATCTGCATTTTTTGGTCTCTTGTTTCTCATTTTCCTCTTGACAATATCTCATAGATTCTCTATGGGGTTCAGGTCTGGTGAGTTTGCTGGCCAGTCAAGCACACCAACACCATGGTCATTTAACCAACTTTTGGTGCTTTTGGCAGTGTGGGCAGGTGCCAAATCCTGCTGGAAAATGAAATCAGCATCTTTAAAAAGCTGGTCAGCAGAAGGAAGCATGAAATGCTCCAAAATGTCTTGGTAAACGGGTGCAGTGACGTTGGTTTTCAAAAAACACAATGGACCAACACCAGCAGATGACATTGCAACCCAAATCATCACAGACTGTGGAAACTTAACACTGGACTTCAAGCAACTTGGGCTATGAGCTTCTCCATCCTTCCTCCAGACTCTAGGACCTTGGTTTCCAAATGAAATACAAAACTTGCTCTCATCTGAAAAGAGGACTTTGGACCACTGGGCAACAGTCCAGTTCTTCTTCTCCTTAGCCCAGGTAAGACGCCTCTGACGACAACTGTAGCCAAATTCCTTGACACGTCTGTGTGTGGTGGCTCTTGATGCCTTGACCCCAGCCTCAGTCCATTCCTTGTGAAGTTCACCCAAATTCTTGAATCGATTTTGCTTGACAATCCTCATAAGGCTGCGGTTCTCTCGGTTGGTTGTGCATCTTTTTCTTCCACACTTTTTCCTTCCACTCAACTTTCTGTTAACATGCTTGGATACAGCACTCTGTGAACAGCCAGCTTCTTTGGCAATGAATGTTTGTGGCTTACCCTCCTTGTGAAGGGTGTCAATGATTGTCTTCTGGACAACTGTCAGATCAGCAGTCTTCCCCATGATTGTGTAGCCTAGTGAACCAAACTGAGAGACCATTTTGAAGACTAAGAAACCTTTGCAGGTGTTTTGAGTTGATATTCTAATTTGTTGAGATAGTGAATTGTTGGGTTTTTGTTAAATGTGAGCCAAAATAATCACAATTAAAAGAACCAAAGACTTAAACTACTTCAGTCTGTGTGCATTGCATTTATTTAATACACGAGTTTCACAATTTGAGTTGAATTACTGAAATAAATTAACTTTTCATTTTTGTTATCTAATATTTACAATGTATTTCTGTTTTATTTCAATTAACCAAAACTTTTAATGACAATTTTTTTTTAATATTTTATTGTTAACTAAACATAACTACACTGACCGAAAATACTAATGTCATCTTGCAGTAATTTAGGCAGCAGCTTTCCAGTTCACTGCTCTATGAGACATCAACCTTATTCTGTATCTTGGGAATATACGCGAGATGAGACACAGTTCTTTGTGTACGGTGATATCCTCTTCGACTACAAACTGAATTGGTCACAGTGGGACTACCGGTCTGGGATGAATTCTGGTGATGACACTATTGTGCAGGCCACAAAACCATTTAGGGGCAATTTATCTTCACACACATTAAAGGAATGAAGTGCTTGGGGTTTGCGAGGGCGCTCTGTGAACTTTCAAATCATATGATACAGAAAAAGCAAGAAAGAGTCCGACAAGTGAGTTTAATGGAGTTTTGTCAGGATTGACTCATGTGGAGGATGTTAGCTTTGAAAGTTTGGGTGTGCCTTAAGTGTTTAGACTAGCAAAACATCTTTCTGAAAAAAAAACCTCAAGTCTACAGTTTTGAAAGTTGTGAAAATTATATGATCTATGGGTTTCCGTTTACATCTTATGGGTAAACATGATTTACTAATTATTAGCTAGTTAGAACCAGCTGGTTTAAACGGGAAGGACATTCTGATTTGAACAATCAAAAATATGGAATTGGCTGAGTCGTTGTTTATATTTTAGGATGATTTCCTGGAACGAAAAATTGTAAATGTACATTTAAATTTGTTATTGGTGATCTGACCTCTAATAAAAAAAAGACAACAGCAAATTCAGCGGTTACTGAAAGTAAATGCATTTAAAATTGCGCAGGACTGGAATTACCCAGAACGATGGAAGTCTTCTCTGTTTATCTCACAGAAACTGATGTGACTGCTAATCTAAACAGGTTAAATTGCCCATGAGAGCCAACTTCCTGAAACACTGTCTAAGAAAACACACCGCTCTGCTAATAAAAACACGGCAACTTAATAAGGTGTGTAATGTGCTTTCAGTGGACATGATCTTTCCATCCGCTTCTTGATCCCTTACGCAGTGGGAAGTGCAGTCTACTAATTCATATCCTCTTTTTTTTGCATATCCTCTTCTGAAACGAAGTAGTCGACCACAAACTCTGAACTGAGTTTTTTTTCCCCCCCTCTTTCACGCTTTCAAGAACCGTTCTCAACCTCTTAACCTAAAGTTTCCACCACCAAGATGAGCTACAACCAAACACAGAGTCAGGGTTTAAAACATCAATGCATGGACGCTTCACTAAAGTTGTCTGTTAAACGAAAACTTGTTTTTAGACAAGAATTTGTACTGCATTTTGCATTGATTTTGACTGATCCTTTGTGTTTTATTACTCTCAATCAGATTTGTGCAACACTGCATTTCACAACAGCTCTAGGCTATATTTAAAACATCAAAATGGCTAAGTAACAAATAAAACTGAAGATAAAAATATTGTCGGCATGACCTGATAAACTTGAAAAGCACAAAGAAACTTCTCTGTTCAGTTTCTGACACTTTTGTTACTAAAATAATGCATACACCTCTACCAGCTAAAAGAAGAACAGTTCGAGAGAGATGTCTGAAAGCAGAAGACACAGGCCAACATCCTCCTACGCAAACCAGCATCTACATCGCAGGGCCATTTACAGATGAACATCTGAACTTCTGAAAAGTTACCCACAAGTGATTTGAATTTCTCTGAACCCTCAGGGAAAGGAAGTGACAATGCTGGCAACCGCACAGAGTAGTTAACAGATATTTAGCTTTATTCATAAAAAGTCACACACACGTACACTGACTGAGTGCAGGAGAGTAAAACATAAAACAGTTTCTGCACCACTCTCTTTAATCTAGCCTGACATGAATCAAGTGATTCAAAACATAGTGAAAATTTGCTGAAAATGGCTCATCCAAAGGCCATCCAAGATATACACGAGTTTGTTTTATCATTCGAACAGCTCTGGAGAAATTTAGCATTACATCACTTGCGAATGGGTGCCGTCAGAATAAGAGCTTTATTTAAATTCAGCTTTAAAATTGTGTTACAATATTCCCTTTGCACAAAAAAAACATAAACTGCAGATATAATTATTAATGATAAGACGATGCAATGGCATTATGCATTAATTTCAATGCCTCTCTGAGTATATTGTGCATGACATATATAACATAACATCCAAATAGTTTGTTTATCTGTCTGAAGCTCTGAGTGAACTGTTAATCTATAGTAAATGACTCAAACTTCTCTAAAACCTCAGATAAAGGAAGTGACAGTAGTTGTAACTTGTCAGTGTAACTTCTTTCATCAAGTCACAAAAACATGAGTAGAAATCTTCAAGTTAACAGGTAAAGAGTATATCTCTATATAGCTGTACATATTTACATTTGTATACCTCTTGTAGATTCGACTGTACATAACAAACGATCAATCTATCATTTGTCACAAGTTTTTTTAAACTATACGAGCACTTATACAACATATATGAGGAAATGTCTCATATAAACAGTTCAGATTATTAATTGTAATGATAATGAGTACGTTTAAATACACATACTAGTACATTTTGTGGACAACAGACCATTACATCCTGCTGAAAAAAAACAATAGAACCCTGCCCAAAACACAATAGAAAATGTAACGGATTTAATGGTTATAATGGGAATTGTATTGGTTTTAATGGAAACTATAATGGTGTCTACTGGTATGTGATGGATACTATTGTTGGGATGTTAAATTATATTGGAAAAATGCTCAAAACACACTACAAAAAGGAATTTTGCAATGGTTTTACTGGAAAAAGCTAATGGTTTATAATGTCATTTTAATGGAAACCATTGGAATTTCTGTGATGGTTTCTATTAGGCTTCTATTGTTTTTTTTAGCAGGTCAAACACACCAAAACACGGCCAGAAAGCAGCAAAAAAAACAACTAACACAAACTCTATAGATAACTGGTACCACATAATGCAAACTATATATGAAAATAAACAGCATATAGGAGAAAATTGATGAAAACGAGAAGTCTGACAGCTAGCTAAAGACAACAACAGCGCTATAAGCAGCGCCGTCCACACCCAAATACAGCTGTCTGAAACAAACTCATGTATACATTCATACCAAATTCTCCTATAAATCTATTTAAATACCCGGATATGTCATCTATGCCATTTATATGTCCCGTTTGGTTATTAAAAATATGATGCTTTGATCCTGTCAGTGGCCTTGAACCCTCGTCTGACGCTAATGCTAACGCGGCTAACTGAAGTTCATCCTCACATTATTAATACATGTAAACAAATGCAAACACGTACCTTGCTTACTGTCTATTTTTCCAGACATTTTGGTGACAGTAAGTGAGCTGGTCACGATTAACAATCGAAAGATGTTAGTTTCTCGCCGTTATTCCAGCATCTTAAGGAGACAGACCGGTCGGTGTGGTCCTGGTCTGTGTATGTGTGTGTTTGGCTCTGCCTCCTCCATCCACACACTCACACACACACACACACACTCACACACACACACGCGCTCACTCAGACACGCCAGCAGTAGATGATGATGGTGAGTGGAAGTGTGTGATTTCTGCAGTACTGTCGCCCCCAAACGGCGAAAATAGCACATCGACGTAAGCAAAAGTGGATTATATGATATGATATGATATGATATGATATGATATGATATGATATGATATTAAATTATATTATAGATTTTAATATAATGTAAAAATGTTAATTACTGGACAAATCTGAATATTTTTGATATTACTGGGCTTCAGGAGCTTCACACTGTATCATTATACAGCAATGTAAAACAACGCAAGCTGAAATGGAAAGTTATATAATCTATTCTGTTCTATTCTATTATATTTGTGGGAATTTATATATAATATAATATGATGTAATAAATGTATTAAAACAACAGAATTTTGTGAAATAATTGACTGAAACAAAAGTTTAGTTTTTGCCAGACAATTTATATTTTTGATATTAAATTAAATAAATTACTTTCCATTTTTGCTTGCATTGTTTTGCATTGCTATTATGCTGTGTAATGATACTCTGTGACACTTCTGAAGCCCAGCAGGAATATAATTTTTTTTCACATTTTCCAGGTATTATATATTTTTACATTATATAGAAAATATACAAATGTAACAAATGTAAAATATAGTATAATATAATCATTGTGTGAAAAAAATACTTTTTTGTTTTTGTTTTTGTATTACTGGACTTTAGATAGGTATAACAACATGCATTATCATTGTGAGCATATTAAGGCAATGCCTTTCACAGTAAACGAGCGAAGATGAATGCCAGAAGACAATATTGTTAGAGGTTGCTCTTTTATAGCACAAGAGACTTGAAGGAAGTGTTCTTGAGGTTATTTTGTTGCTCCTAATTGAACTCCTCAAATTATAGACACAAATAAGTCAATTGTTGACATGCAGTCCAGTCAGAACACAGAACTATAAAAACTGTTTTAACAAATCTGAACTATTTTTGACTTCTCTTCTGAAAATATTAAGAACTCCTGTTAAATTATTTATTTGACTGTTTCTCCCATTATTATATATATATTTATTTATTTTTCCTAAGGCAAAAAGTTTGAGAAGCCCTGCAAAAGTCTCCATTTGATCTCCCTCCTAATCTAATTGCTGTCTAAGAAACCAGCTGAGATATTAGAAGATATCATTCCTGATAACTGTTTGATAATTGTTGTAAGAATGTCAGATGTGAATCAATAAAACTGAAAAAAGTCAACAGAATCAGAATTGAGTTGTGGCTTCAGTCTGTGTCCAGCAGAGGACGCACCTTCACCACATCTGAGCTCTCTTGAATCATGACATCATCAGCATCATATTCATCCTATTGTGTGCACACAGAATATTGAATGCAAAATTATGGAAGGGTTTGAGATGTCAGTGTCTACATGCTGGTGTTCTTTAATCTGATATACATACACAAAACAAAAGAATACCTGTAATTAAACCAGGCACTACAGTTGTTTTAATTTGTCTCTGTATATTGTGTGTAGTTATCTTTCTTTCATGTTTAGGGATGTAGGGATGATCTGAAATATCAAATTTAACTTTTGTGGTTTTTAGTCCAAGTCTGTTAGCTCTCAGGTCATCGGTATGCAAATATATTGCTAATAGCTGACTAAATTAATTGTAAGCATGACTGACCCATATGTTCTCTGGCGTGTGACTTACTAACAAAAACTGTAAAAAATTAAATAAAATTGGTTAATGTTGTTAAAGAAGTACAGTTTAATCCCAAATAAAAACACTTTAAAATAGTAGCCTGCCTTACAGATCTGATTATAATTTTTTTTAGGATTCAATTTGGAGTCTTCTTTGGAAGAAATTAACCCTTTTATTTAGCAAAGATGCATTAAATTTGTCAAAAGTGACAGTAAAGACTTTTACATTATATAAAAAATAATATATATATATATATATATATATACAGTATACACACACACACACACACACGTTGTTTTGCTATACTTGTGAGGACTTTCATAGACTTCTATAGTTTTATTCTGTCCTAACAATATTTTATATACACCAACCCAAAATTTAGCCCTCACAGGAGACATTTTGTATTTTAAATTTTAAGATAAACTTAATTTAGTATTTTTAATAATTTATTTCCCTTGTGAGGACTGGCCAAATTTCCTCACAAAGTCAAAAATCTCAGGCTTTAATATCCTTGTGGGGACATCTGGTCCTCACACGTATAGCAAAACCAACACACACACACACGCACGCACGCACACACACACGCACGCACGCACGCACGCACGCACACACACACACACACACACACACACACACACACACACACACACACACACACACACACACACACACACACACACACACACACACACACACACACACACACACACACACACACACACACACACGCACACTCAGATACACTCAGTATTTTTAGCTGTATTTTTATTTTTTTAATCTAATCAAAATAACCCAACTGCAGTTTGATTGAGTTTGATTGCACAATTAAAAAAAACAGATTAATTGGAATCTGTTTTGCAAATGAACTCTTTCAATGAAATATAAATCAAAAAATTGGCTTTCGTGCTTTGGCTGGTGCTGACATGATCCGGACGCGCTGAGCATTTGTCATATTATAAAAAAAATTGTTTTCAACCATTAAAACGGAGTAGCAAAGATCATTTATAGTTGTAAACTTTTTGCTTTTTATTTTTAAATGACTTCTGTTTGGCTCAGTGTCATGTTAGAATCATTATTATTTCATATATACTTTTTTGTTTTCAATATAAATCAGTATTTTTATTTAATTTCATTTTAAATTGTAATAACATAAAAGCGTTCTAAATGACATTATTGTCATTTTAAATTTTAACAGAACAAATATTTTTAAACAAATAAATTGGTAAACATTTAAAGATTTTTAACAAAATTCATACCGACCCCAAACTTTTTGAATGGTAGTTCATATTTCATTATTCTATCTTTGAATCTGACACTTCTCAGTTCTTGGCCTCGTGGGACAGAAAAGTGTTCATTGGTTGCACACTGAAGAATCTCAGTGAGAGTTTTTTGCATATTATATAGGAAGTATGCATACTATTTCAGTAAAAAATACATCAAGGAAATGATATTCATTATGCTCACTCAGTCATATCATCTCATTTGTGGGCAGATGGGTACAGAATACAGCTGTCTGTACAGATAAGTGAATATATACACTTCCTTTTTGCTTAAAGCTCAGAGTTCAGTAACTTTGCATCAGGAAAGAGCTTTAAATGTGAATTGCTATTATAACTTGTAAGTTGTTTTTGAGAAGCACTGCTTGTGGTTTAATGAGCCACTGTCCTCTGCTCCACTTTGAAAGACAGATACGATGTTGATACTCAAAGGTTGCCTGTGCTTCCACTGCAGTGGGAATATGTCAGTCAAAGCAAATAGACAGCTGGCCTGCTCTCATCCATCAAGCGCTGCCACGTCCACTTTGCACATCTTGATAACGGGGGAATTAACAGCAAGCCCAGAGATCAATGCATTATTTAAAAGGTGGCGTGCTGATTGGTGATGAAAAGAAGGAAGAATAATATATGAATAATATGAATGGATATAGTTCTCTCTGCCCCCGTTTTCTACGGCGTCCCTCAGGTACCTTCTCGCAAATCCTGGAGAGGGTTTAAAAACACCCTTCCGGATGGAGAAATTCCAGTGCGTTTTTTACGCATGATCAGTATCTTAAGAGAACCATGAGAAGGGGATCTTAAATATCGGTTTATGCAAGTATTTTGAAGGTACATTTAAGACATTTTAGGACATTTTTTAAACAAAAAAAAGGGAATAAATCAAAGGGAACACAATATTTTCTCTAAAAATGTAGATGTTGAAACATAACAATGAATTAAGAGCAAATTTTGAAAATACATCTTCAAACAAATTTCAATTTCCATTAAAAAAGTAGCTTAATTAAAATATGGAAATAACTTTTACTGTACCTTCTGATCACACTGCACAACAGTAATGTTCTTTCTCTGTGTTTTTATCTTGTTTTCCAGTGCAAATGGATTTAAAAAGTTCTTAATTTAGATGCCAAAATTACATGTGAAGTCTTGATTTATGAAAAGTGTATTTATGTGAATGATTTTATTAGTTATTATTTAAGTGAATTTATTATTGAAAAAATCGGTAGCTCCCATATAGGCTCAAAAAAAGGGAAAACAAGTTTTCATATCCCATTGACAGATATTTGCTGTTTTAAGCCTAAATTCACTTAATTATATTTCATTTCTCAAAAAAAAAGACTTCAGATGTTCATTTTGCATTTGTACTGTAAGACAAAAATACTGATAAAGATATTCATTATTTCTGTAACTTTCTTCTGCTGAACACAAAAGAAGTAAAATTGGGGTTACCTGTTTCTGGTCCCCATTGACTTCTATTATATTTTTCATTCTATGGAAGTCAATGGGGACCAACAACTGTTTGGTTACCCAGATTCTTCAAAATATCTTATTTCATTTTCAACAATAAGAAAAAAACTCATACAGCCTTGAAACAACTTGAAGTTGAATAAATGATGACAGAACTTTGATCCCTTCAAGGCCTTAAGCTGTGAAAGTGCACATTAAGACTTTTTAAAACCAGCGGAAACCCTTTAAAATCAGTTTGCATGTCAGATTGTGTTTGTCCACCACATCTAAATATATACATCTACAACAGCTTTCAGACGTGCATTGCTGAAATGAACCAAAATGACCTTTACCTCCCATCAGAACACAGCTCGATGACACTTCAGATGTCCTTTGTCCTGGGTTAATATCAGGACACACGCCGTCCTTACTGTTACTTTGTGGAGAGTGGTGTGCATCGAACAGCACGTCTGCTTTGACCTTAAGGAATGACCCCACGGTGATGGTCTTAAATGGGCTTTTCCCACGAGGGGCTGGAGAGATGAAAGGCTATGTTCTTACAGAGAGATTAAACAGGATTTGATAGGCAGAGCAGAACACTTCTCCTTTAGTAACTCTGGGAAAGACAGCGAGCAGGGAAACAGATCCACGGGGCAGCTCATTTACAGAGAAGCACGCAGGGCAAGGATGCAGCTTTAGGCTGGTCATTCTTCAGCTTTTTGGATACTGATAATAATAACGATCCCCCAAAAAGTACATCTAGATATAGTTCTAGTCTCCAAGTCTTTTGTTTCTCACCACTGCAAACATGTTTACCTGGCTGATTATATATCACTCACATGGTCTTATTGTTATATCAAATTATGGAAGTACTTTCTAAAACTGATTGATGTGTGCTGCTTTTCTCTTTCTGAATTACCGCATGTCTAAAAGTGAACGTTCGTTGTCATTTCAAGTACATAGTTAGCAACAGAATGAGCTTTAATGCTAAGTATGCTTTCACACACAAGGAGTTGTCTTAGTGACAGAATCTTCCAGTGCTTCTATATTTCTTTTTCCCTAAACTAAGACACGTCAGAATTTCTAGGGTTTGTCCTGCTTTTTGTCAGTGCAACATATTCAATTTATTATAGAAGTTGCTTTGTTATTAGTAACCTAAAAATGGTGCAGATATTTATATTTTAGTTTAAGATTTTATGTTAATATTTATATATATTAATTGTATTATGTTTCTTAATTTCACATCATTAATATTTTTTTAAATGTTAATATTTTTTATATTTATATCAAGTAGAGATTGTCAAGTAGAGGTAATGACATAAAAATAGTGCAGATATTTAATTTAAGTTTCATATTTTGTTGTTTGTGTTTATGTGAAGTAGAGGTAGTGACAAGAATGGTGCAGATATTAATATTATTTTTATACTTATTAATTTCACATAATAAACATTCGTTTCAGATGTTTTTATATTTATATTTTTGTTTTATTTTTTATGTTTCTTCATTACACATCATGAATATTAAATGGTTCTATTTATTATAAGTACAGACAGACCATTATCGGTATAGTAGTTAGATCTTTCTCTTTTTTTACTTATTTACTTAGTTATCAGTTCTATTTAACAATCAGTTATTTTTGATAAATGGCACAATTTAATAAATGTCCAAAGAACAGCCAACAATGTTATTTATAATAGTAATACTTTTTAATTTGCATAAATATAACAGCACAAATAACAATAATTAATATATTAGTAATATCTCTTCTGTTTTTGTGTGCCAAGAAATTTAATAAAACCATAATTAAAATATGATACTGCATATCAGTTATTACAGAATAAAGAATAATCTGTATTTGTCGTGTAAAGGCAATACATCTAACTCGGAGGTACATAAAAAGGTCACTTTTGCACCCCACTGTAGGCCTGAATAATAACTATTTGTCATTATGTTAATTCCTTCATCAATCGCTTCAAGGAAAGACATACAATCCACAAGCTAGTTGGATTTAGAATAATGCAAACGTCATGTGATGTAAATATCACAAACTTATGTACTAGCCTTGCTAACACTGTGTTACTTTCAGGTATTTACTCATAGTGTTAAATTCTTCCTAATGTTTCTTTGATGGCATCATTTAGTTAATTGTGTTGTACAAAAAAACTGAGCTAAAAATGACAAGAATAGACACATGGACAGGGATTCAATCCAAACACCCACAATCCCACATCTCATCTCCTGAAGTTTAAAATCACAGTCGGAGACGGTGTGGGCGGCTGCTTTCGGATCACAACGACATCCCAATGTATGTGAGGCCAAGAGGTTGTTTTTATGTTTTGGAAAATGCTTGTTTAGCGTGAATACCTAGTACACTGCAAAATCAAACCTCGCAACGTCAAACTTCAGATTAAATAATATACGAATAAATAAAAGGTGTGGGGTGTGCGTGGGGCAGCTTGAAAGATATTCAAATACATGTGCTATCAAAAAGAATTTGTAATGACTCCCGCTCATCAGAATGCTGTCTCTGCAGGGCTGTTTCACTCCCCGCTCACTGTTCAGTGTGGATATGACGGAGCACATGTTGTAATCATAGTGCGGAGGAACACTGAAAGATGCTTTTGGTCGAGTGAGCACAGTTTGTACACTAACACAACTCACATTCTGTGGAAAAACTCTCTATAGGGCTTTTTGTTGAGTCTTTTATCATACACTGTAAAAAATACTGTTCAAAGCAGTATTTTGAAAACAAAATGCTATGTCTGTCTTTCTATTTTTAAAATGTCATGTTTAATTCAACGTGGTATGTGCTGTTTCTTTGCAAGTAATTGTGAAATTTACTCGCAATTTTTGGGTAAAAAAAATATTTTTTTGGTGTATATATAATCTGACAATTTACGCTTCAGAATTCATGCTTTTAAGGTCATAATGTTTTTAAATCATAAAATACATGGTATTATGTGCTTTAAAGGGATAATCCACACACAAATTGTCACCATTAATTCACCCTCATGTCGTTCCAAACAATAGAAGTCCATGGGAACCGAAACGGTTTAGGTACCAACATTCTTCAAAATATCTTCTTTTGTGTTCCATAGAAGAAAGAAAGTCTTTTGAAATGACATGAGGGTGAGTAAATGATGACAGAATTTTCATTTTTGGGTGAACCCTTTAAATACAATGTAGCAAGTTGATATGGATGAAACCGATATATATTTTCATTTTTGGGTGAACCCTTTAAATACTATATAGCAAATAAGGATGGATACCAATATATATACATTTTTTTGTCTCTTTGTCTTTGTAAAATTAGACAAGCACCACATGAAATTTTGTGTTTAATTCAACGTGGTATATGCTGCTTTTTTGTAATTAATTGTAAAATTGACTAGCACTTTCTGGGTCAAATTGATATTCTTCTTTTTCTGTGTATATATGATCTATGACAATTTAGATTTTAAAACTAGTGTTTGTCTGCTTGTTTTTTTTTACAATATGTTTAAAAAAAATATTTTAATTACACAATTGTATATAAATAACAAACCTAAAGCAGCTCATATTAGTTTATAGTTAATTTATGAATGAAAAAAATACTTAGTTCAGGGTAAACTCAGCATTGTCACCAAATGACCTTACATTTCACTGCTGGTTATATATTCACTATATAATTGTGTATGTGACAAATACAAATCTTGAATGATTGACTGACTGTGTAAATCTGTCTCATTCTGAATCTTTTTGTCTGTCTCGTTTAAAATATCCAGTTTATAATAGTTATTTTTTGCAAATCGGACATCATGGCTTGCGTAGCTGTGCTTGTTGTTGTGAAACAATGGCATGACCAGACCATTGAAATACAGTCAGTCACAGTCGTGCTGTGCTGTGTCATCCCTAATGACTATATTAATAGTAATCACTATCTATTCCTAATGAATGCATTATTTCTTATAAAACAACTTTAGCAAACGTGACTCTCTGTAACACTCAATGGCTTTGTGTGAAGAACAGATCAACACCATTGGCACCAGTAACTCTTTTTTTATTCACACTGGTAAACTAGCTAGAGAAAGGAAAAGTGTCCACGATGATACTCTAAGTGCTGGTGAATGACAAAAGAATCACGGTTGATTTTTTTCACATTAGTGCTTTCAATCAGTGCATGACTCATTTCCAAACAGCTGCAAAATAAGAAACACTGTTTCTGGTTGTCATAACAGGTGACAGGTGAAGGTCATCGCTGTCAGCGTGGCTCTTTTATGAAGGAAAACCCTTGACTCAGCACAACTTCCTAAACGGCCCGCTTTCTCCTTTTCCTGACAGCCGGGCAGCGTTTAAGGGATATAGATTAGTCTGTTATGGGATGTGACTGCCTCTCTCACACTCTTTAACAAATGTATGATTAGATTCAATAGCGCTTTGCAATTTCATTCCGTTTCTTCAAAGGAAGAGAGACATATGGGAAACCGCTGCCTGCCAGTGAACGGTCACCACTAGGCTGATTTTATTTGTGATCTTTCTCTTAGCTTTTCCTCTCTCGTCTGTCAGGTCAGGGATTAGTTCTTGTTTTGTGTGCGTGTGGGTTCTTGCATTTGTCTTCTTTTCCTTTTCAAGGAAATGTGCTTTGAGCCACAAGAGCTCTGTGGAAAATGGAGTGGGTTTCATCATTTTTCTGAGAGTTTTTAAAACAAGGATTAATGATTCACCTAGAATCGATCAACATGTTTTATGAGGTTGAATGGAAGTACAGATTGATGGTTTACAAAAAAAAAAGGAAACAAGATTTATAAGGAACTCAAAGGATGTGAAACTGGGAAAATGAATTGTAAACTACAGCC
>CM049810.1:19785771-19929460 GCA_027422405.1 Ptychobarbus kaznakovi | reverse complement strand
TAGTGTGAACATACGGACTTCCACTGAGATGACTTGTGAAGCGACTTCTGTATGACTTTGATGTGTGTGAGTGTCGTGATATCCTGTTAATTAGTTAATGTACTTATACCAACTCCAACTTCCTTCCATAATGACCAGTAAGCAAAGGCAACAATTGGGCATGGATGAAGCCAAAAGGAAGCTACACTGCGTTCAGTGCCAGGCCTGGAACACCGGCGAGAGAAAAGGACGGAAATGTAATGAATGTTCCTTTAAATCGTCATTGTGGAAGAGCTCGAAGAAGGTACGGCATCAGATCTTAGTTTGATATTAAAATACATAGCTATACTCATGGATTTGTTTATGGATGGATCAAACAATGATGAATTGATTTACTTGTGTCCACAGATAAAAACGTAATAGAGACGTGCAGTTTCCGTGACGAAGATGACGACTGCACATATTACTACACTGTGAATTATCCATTAAACATCACAGACAAAGAACACCACGTCCTAGTAAAGAAAAAGAAAGGTGAGATATACACAAATATTAATTGTACTTTTTATATGAAAAAAAGTTAAATGATTTATACTGCATTTGGGTGGACCTATAAGTTAATTTAAAAACAATTTATCATATACATATGTATTATTTCATATGACATATTGCTCTTGACCAAGAGTGTGGTGAGTAATACACGTCAGGGTTAAATAACTGATTGTTTCTTGTTTATCAGACTGTCCACCTGCAGGTTTCCTGTGGTTGATTCCTCTCATTATGTTTTTGATGCTATTGCTTGGTTTGCTTTTGCTCTGCTGCTGGAAATACTGTGGCTGTTGCAAGGTAGATTACACATTAATATAACATTAATTTATTTTGCTATTTTACCCTTAAGAACTGTATTATCAGGTGAGAGACCAAAGGGCTCTGAAAATCACTCTCGATCCTCACATCCAAGTCGTCCCCTTTTTGAACTTTTGCCATCTGGCCGGCGCTACAGAGCCCCAATTACCTGGACAGCCAGGCACAAGAACAGTTTCTTCCCCCAGGCAATCCACCTTATGAACAGTTAAATGCCCCCCCCCCCCCATTATGCAATAACAATGTGCAATAACCTTATATTTATTTGCTACCACCTCCATCCTAGTACATCCCTGCATCTCCTTCTATTCTATCCCATTCTATCATCTATTGCACAACTGTATATACAATCATTTATGTTTCAAATTATTTTTCTTTTTCAATTTTTTGTTTATTTATATTTACATATGTGTATTTTTATCCTCATCTTATTTTTATTGTCCGTGTGTCATTGTGTAAATTGGATTCCTAACAACCCACAAAAATTCCATAACTCACAAGCATACCTTCGTAATAAAAGCGCTTTCTGATACTAATAACATTTGTTTCAAAATCAAATAATTTAAAAGAACACTAATTTATTTTCCCATTCATAATATAACAAAAAAGAAAATTTAATAAATTAGTTAACCCCAAGCTCCCATAAAACCAAAAAAACCCCTTACCAACATATAAACCTATCCAGTAACAAAAATAATATGTCCCCATCCACATCAAACACTGAAACTACCCATCACATAGTCTATAAAACACCCTACCTATTATACAAAAGTCAAAACATTATTTTTTTGATTTTATTTTAAAAGTAATTTTTTTTATTTGTAATTTATTC
This sequence comes from Ptychobarbus kaznakovi, assembly GCA_027422405.1. Classification (NCBI taxonomy): domain Eukaryota; kingdom Metazoa; phylum Chordata; class Actinopteri; order Cypriniformes; family Cyprinidae; genus Ptychobarbus; species Ptychobarbus kaznakovi. Next base: position 19,927,785 of record CM049810.1, on the reverse strand, counting down.
CATAATTCCACCATTTATACAGGGGGGACAGGGAATGAAGAAATGAATTTCAAAACATGAAGGGGCATTGTTGCTTGTCTAGTTATTTATTCTAATTGGCTTTGATCCTGTTGTGTTGAACAGCGTTTTTGCTTTCTTTGAAACCACGAGTTACTTGCTGCTTAAAACTTGTTGTGCGTGACTGGATAATGTGGTTTAGTATGTTAAATCTCAGATGATTAATGTTTGCTCTCTGTCCCCAACAGGCATGTCTTGCTCTTCTCCCATGTTGTGGCAGAGGTAATCATCTTTCTCTCTGTTACACTTCAGTTACACTATACAGAAATCAGCAGAAACAGATTTAGTTTTGTTTTTAATGTGTTTGTGATTGGCAGGTCGTTTGGTGGGATTCAAAGAAGATCACTACATGCTACGCCAGTCTTTGTTGACCTCTGATCACTTGGACACCCCAATGGTGCGCACCGGCCCGCCCAAAAGCACAGACATTGTGCGCTGGAAAGTGACAGACAATGTTCATCAAGGACCAAACCACCCACGAATCAAATCATACCCAACCCAAAGAGACCAGTGAGTCTAGACTGAGATTCAACTAGTTGTTTAGTCATCTAGTGTGACCAATATTAAACTAAAAGTTCATCCCAAAATCTGAATTCTTGTCGTTCCAAACCTGTGTGACTTTCTTTCTATTGTGAAACAATAGAAACAAATATGTTTTGAAAATGTTTCTGTACAAGTCAATGGGTCCAAAACATCCACAGATGAAAGAAAGTCATGCAGATTTGGAACAACATGCAAAAAGTAAATGATGGCATTTTTTTATGCTTGCTTAGCTTTCATATTCTTTCATCTCTCTGTATTTTTCTTTATAGTCCAGTACCCTGTCTCTCTTCGTCTGAACCGGCAATATTCAGAAACTCTATCCAACCCTGAGGCTCGGGACACAGACATGCTCAGGCGAGAAGTAGAGGACAACGTAAGTGCTTATAAATGTGTGATGCACCCCACCCCAACCCAGAAAAACAAGAAACAACTTCTCCCACATGAACCGTCATGCCTGACTGCGAATGTCTCTTTGTTTTTCATAAACAGCTCAATGACGTGTTCATGCAGATCCCTGGTGCTCAGAGAGTGCAAAAGACTCGATTCAGGTGAGAAGTAACTCTCAGTGACTCATTAAAATTGGTGTGGCTGTGCCTTGTGGGCAATTTTTTTCTGAAGTATTGGATGAGTCTCAGATTTTGACATGTTCTGAATGTACTGTTCTCCTTTTCTTCCCCTCAGGACACAAAGCAAAGAAACTCTGGAAAGAGGTACAGTAGCTACAACTGAGCTAGCATTGACAAAATACTGTATGTCACTTTAAGTCTGAGTTTATTGATTAGCGTAAATCTAAAAAAAATATTATTATAATACTAAAATGATTTCTGAAGGATCATGTGACATTGAAGACTAGAACAATGGCTGCTGAAAATTCAGCTTCACAATTACTGGAATAAATTACATTTTAAAATATATTAAAATACTATTATTTTATCAAATAAATGCAGCCTTGGGGTGAAATATGAACTGGATATGTCTTTGTTAGATTTACTGATTTGTACAGGGACTACAAATCTGAAAACTTGAAGAGAAACAATAATAATTCTTATTTGCATCCACAGACAGAACAACACGATTGTAGACACGGTTTTATCTGCCCCTCGTGCCAGTTACCCAGATATTGTGAAATTGACAGATAAACAGGTTCAGGCTGGAAACTTCCGGGATCTGAAGGTGGTTCCAGGCTACTACACTGTAGCTACAGACAGAGGTACAGACACCCTGCACAACCCACAGACCTTTAACTACACTTACATTGCAGTCCGCTGTCTGTTGTAACGGTTTGGGTTTGTTATGTGAATTTAATGTTAATGCGTCCCTGACCTTGTCTGTATTGTAGAAGCGGCAGGGGCTGTGGAGTTTCAGGAGGGTGTGGAGTCAGTGGATGTCCGGGTTCCCCTCTTTATCAAAGATGAGGATGACGAAAAGAAAGAGCTGCTTGTTCAAGCTGTTGACGTTCCAGTAGGAATTGCGAAGATCGGCAAAGATCATGTCAACATCACTGTGATTAAGGAACATGGTAAGATGGGTTTAAATAATAAAAGACAAATCTGACAACTTGTTTACAGAGAATGTGTTTTCTTACCACATTTGCATATTTTTTTCAGCCAAATAAGTGAGGATTGTTCTTAAAATCAAGCATTTTCTGATACACATTTTTTTTAAGTGGGTATTAATAATTAAAATTTGTTCTCATATAGCTAGGAACATCTTTACCTTCCTGCAGCCGTCATACACCTACAGTCGTCAGGATGGTGTGGCCAACATCCCGATCAGTCGTGAGATCATAGAGGATGGACGGACTCAGGTCACATACTGCACCCGTGACCTCACTGCCAAAGACAAGAAGGTAAAATACACTTTACAACTTGGGTTTCACTACAAGTTCTGTATTTCTGTATTTACATTTGATTAAAGTGATTAGATTCTCTAATCAAATGAGACCACAATAGAGATATAATGTGCCAAACGAGTGATATGGATATGCATATCATGCATATTAAATGATATGAATATGCAGGGAAAAAGACATCCTGAAGTCATTCTTATTTGTTTGATTGTGTGTTTATTTGTCTCTTCTCTTCATAGGACTATATCTCAGTTGATGGAGACTTAGGTTATGCACCAGGCGAAACAGAGAAGACAGTCCCAGTGAAGCTCTTGGAGCTTGGGAAGGGAGACGGACTGCTGGAGGACAAACAGGTCAAACAGTTTGTGATGGATCTGAGTAACCCACGGCAAGGCGCTAAACTGGGCCGTTACCCACGCACCACTATCACCATCGCAGATAACCAGGTATATATCAGGCTTACAGATTTAAAAGTATAATTTGGTGTTATTCCTTAACCTAAATTTGCATGTCTTCATAGAACCCAGTGTCGTGATGTTTAAGAAGAGTACTCAAACTTGCAATACATCCGACGCACTTTACTCCATCCCTGTGGTACGCACTCGAAACCAGGAGAGTCCGACCACTGTGTACTGGCGCACAAACAAAGCCTCACGCTTTGACCTCTCCAGTCCTCTCAAATTTGCTCCTGGCGAGACGGAAAAGAACATTGTCATTGATCCTCGTTCGTATCCATCTCCCATCATACCGAGACCTTCCAACTGGAACTATTTGACCCAAGCAACAATGCAGTCATTGGAGAGAGGAAAACCTCAGTGGTGAACGTCATCGATGAGGAAGAGGTGAGAAAAAAGGGAGCTTACAGTCAGTTCTGGGGTCCGTGTTTGCAACCAACTGTAAATGCTAAAATATTTATTTCTATTTTACTTTATTTCATGTTTTATGGGAAAACTGGACCCTTTGGTAATCTGCAGAAGTTGAGTTACTTAATATTTGTATTTTGTCATTTCAGGGGATGAGAAAATAGATTCCCAGAAAATGGAAAATGTTCTCCAGTTAGCCACATCTCCTGGAGGACGCCTCTATGCCCCAAACAACATCAAAGCTGTTGCTTCCGGCCCTAAAAACATCCGTCTGAACTGGAACCCAAGTGCAAATGTCAATGGTTACAAGGTAGGTCACATAATATGATAATCTGATATAATACATTACAAAATTGCATTCGTTTTTGTATTTAGTGTGTATAGTTCAGTAAAAAGGAATACGTCCAGTTAACCAACAGCGATTATTCAAAACATCGGTCTCTGACCACTAATCCTGTTACTGATTAGATAGAGATGTGAAAATCTGTAAAAGTTTGAATATTTACACAGCGTTAACTAATATGAGATGGTCTTTACTTAAATCTGTAGTTGCAAATGCCAGGAATGTGACAGGAGAAAATATAGGCTTTATAAGTCACAGTGTGATTTATTTGTAGATTTGTTCCATTAATAGTGTATGAAATAAATGTAATTGTGCTGTTTTTAATTGTGCTGTTTTAGACATATGGAATACAATATAAAAAACATACAGTATATATAAATTAATTAAAGTGAAGTCACATTTGGCCAAGTATGGTGACCTTTAACCTTCATCACTTCTGTATATATGAATAAATGATAAAGTGAATGATTTTTAAACATGTTTGAAGTCACTTAGGTTCACCAAGGCTCATTTATTTGATCATGAATACAGTAAAAACTGTTTTCTGGTTTAATATATTTGAAAATGTAATGTTTTCAAATGAAAGCTGGATTTTCAGCAGCCTTCAGTTTTACATGATCCTTAAGAAATCATCCTAATATGCTGATCTGTTGCTAAAGAATTTATCTTATTATTATCAATCTCGAAAACAGTTGTGCTGCCTAATATTTTTATGGAAACTGTGATGCAGTTTTTACAGGATCCTATGATGAATAGAAAAGTCAAAAGAACAGCATTTATTTGAAATAGAAATCTTTTGTAACATTATACGTCTTTACTCTCACCTTTGATCAAGTTAATGTCCTTGCTGAATTATAATTATTCATTTTTTTTAACTGACCCCAATCTTTTGAACAGAAGTGTTTGTAGGCTAGTAGGAGATGTAGCCCATTGCTGCTTGTAAAGTTTTAGAGTTGCAATATTTAATGAAATTAATATTTCAATATGCAGTAGTTTAGCTAAAAAAGCTGTTAAGAATGCTGTTAAATATGTCATTTGAGCTGTGATTTGCTGTTTTTCTAGGTGAAGTACTGGATTTATGGAGACCCTGAGGCTGATGCTCAGGTGCTGAATGTGAAGACTCCTCAAGCCGAGCTGACTAATCTCTACCCGTACTGTGACTATGAGATGCGTGTATGTGGCTACAATGCACTCGGAGAGGGCAATTACAGCGATGTCATCCAATGCCAGACTCTAGAGGATAGTAAGTCAGTCTCTGGACTCTGTGTTTGTTCTAATTTTGAATTTGTATTGTTTTTTAAGAAAACTCCATGTCATACTTTTCATACTTAGCTTTTTCTAGCATACCCGTTGATGCTTTTTTGAAGTTTCTGTCTCACAAACATGCCCATTTGCATTAATGTACCCCTCTAGTACCTGGTGAACCTGGTCGCCTGGCTTTCAACGTTATCAGCCCCACTGTCACTCAGGTCAGCTGGGCAGAGCCAGCAGAGACGAATGGTGTCATTACTTCATATGAGGTTATCTACACACCCATCGACGAGAACAAGAGTACGAGTCCTAAAATACTATTTATAGAATATGTGTGTCAGTATTGTAATATTTAATGCTCCCCTAATTGCACATATTTCTTTCTCTGTTCAGAGCCTACAGGAAATTTTAAGAAGGTGATGATTGACAACCCCAAAAAGCGCATGCTGCTCATCGAGAACCTACAGCCTTCTCAGACCTACTGTTACAAAGTGCGTGCTCGCAATAAGGTGGGCTGGGGCCCATACAGAGAAGCCACAATCAACTTGGCTTCACAACCTACCAGACCCATGTCAAGTAAGCATCTGGGATGGAATTGAACTCAAGTTCAGACCGAGCAATTGTTTAATAAATCATTGTACTGACTGTGAATTGATTGTGATATTTGTTCTGGTTTATATCACTCCTACAGTTCCTATCATTCCCGACATTCCCATTGTGGATGCAGAAGCTGGTGATGAATATGACAGCTATCTGATGTACAGTAATGAAGTACTGCGATCCCCAACGGGTAGCCAAAGGCCTAGCGTCACAGATCTGACTGAAGGTGGGTATCTTTTGTGATGTGGTGCACTGTTGCAACACATTGAAGTCAATATACACCACTGTTCAAAAGTTTGGGGTCAGTATGAAAATATATTTTTTTAAATTAAGCAAGGATCCATTAAATTGGTCAAAAGCGACATCAAAGGGTTCTGTAATATTACAAAAGATTTCAATTTCAAATAAATGCCGTTAAATTAAGCAGCACAACTGTTTTCAAAAGAAATGTTCCATGAATACCAAATCAGTATCTTAGAATGATTTCGGAAGGATCATGTGACATTGAAGACTGGAGTAGTGGCTGCTGAAAATTCAGCTTTGCCATCACAGGAATAAATTACATTTTCAAATATATTAAAATAAAAAGTTATTTTAAATAATATTTCAACATTTTACTGTTTCACTGTATTTTTTTAAAATAAATTCAGCCTTGGTAAGCATAAGAGGCTTTATTCAAAAACATAAAAATCTTGAACCCAAACTTGAACAGTAGTGTGTTTTCTGCACATCTTTGCTAAAATGACCAGGATAAATTTCAACCAGCATGGGTAAACTGGTTGGCCATGCAACTCTTGGTAAAGGGGACACCAGCACACTAGCATCCTGACAATGGTAGCCTTTTCATCAGGTATAGTAGGGAAAGACTTATGTTTTTCGAAACATGTCAATGCTTGTCTGTGTTGCATGCCTGAACATGTAGGTGGAATTGTTTCAAGCTTTTCCGTGCTACGTTGACCTGTAGAAACTACTGGTCAATAGCAGTCAGACATGGCCATGGTCTGCCTTCATCTGCAGCGTAACAGGATGATATCTTTACATCATTCGTATGCAGCTTCTGTTGAAAACGAAAGGCTCTTTCTAGTCCCCTGAAGACCTCATAATCACTTGCCTTTGCCATGGAACAACGTCATTTTCTTTCCTTATGGCTTTGTAAATCTGGGTGACTGGGCTCTTTATGAAAGTTGAACTTATTGTTTGTGCAGCGTTCAGTTTGGGCTCCTTTGGCTCTCATTTGGCAAGAATGATCAGAATGTTTCCTCGGCCTTGCTAAACGTCGCTAGCATCATGGATGGGCTCAGAGACATCAGCTTCCCACCTTTTCTTCTTTCCTTCTTTGCCTAACTCTACTTATTAAAGGATCAGTTCACCCAAATATAAAAATTCTGTCTACATTTACAGAAGGAGATTCAGAGCTTTTCCATAAAATCACAGCGATTGGGGATGGATGCTTCAAAAATTACATAAAACATAAAAAAACAACCATTATCATGGCCCGTGTTGGATATAACTATACCCTTACCAAATAAACTTAATAAAAAAAAAAAAATTTCACAAAAATATTTTTTTTGTGTAATTTTTGTAGCCCCATTCACTATACCTTTTGCAAGTTTTGCCTACCATCTCCTTTTGTATTTAAGAAAATCATAGGGGGTTGAAAAAAGACAGAAATGACAGAATTTTCCATTTTGGGTGAATTAAGTTGAGCATGGACAGCACACACATCCTCTGTGCCTTGCTTGCTTCCCCACATGATTACTGAAGGCTCACGCTGGAAGCATGTCCAGCTAGTCGGTTCGGACCTGGATCTTCGTAAAGTGTCCTGGAAACTGCCTGCTGACATCATCCCCCACTGCCTGAGCCCGGCCACAGATGCCATCGATAATCATGCACAGACCCTGCCACAAGGTGAAGACCTGTCCCTGGCCGACATCATGCCATCCACACCCAACGTCAACCCAAAGCTGTGCTAGCAAAGTTCCTTGAGTGCTAACTGGCATCAAGAGTATCAGAGTGCTAATTGGCATCTTTATGTAGACTGCTAATTCCATTGCTTCCATATAAATTGTGTTTCTTCTTCTGAATTGAGAGGCTTTCCGCAGTTTGGGTCTGTTGAGGTGACTCTCTCCTCTGGGGCACAGTTCAAAGCCTTATTCTGGAGCGCTAACTTCAACTGTGAATTCTAATGCACTAATGTTGCTGTGCTAATTCATGACATCGTCTTCTCTCTTATATGTTCTCACAGATCAGGTTGTAAATGGAAAGTGGGACCAGAATTTCCTGTTCCCAGGAGGAAGTGGTTCCCTTTCCCGCAACGTCAGCTCCTCCTCATCCACATACAGCCATTCCATGCCCCGGACCGGTGTGACCAATCACAGCAGCACCACAACGTACATTTCCGGCAAAGGTATCAGAGATAAAAATAGTTGACTTAAAAATAAAAAATTTTTAATCATTTAGTTATCCTCATTTCATTCCAAACCTGCATTTGTTTCTTTTGTGGAACACAACACAAAGACTGCTGAAAAATTGCATCACAGGAAGAAATTTGATTTTAAAGTTTAAAAAAAAGTTTAAGAACTTGAACTTGAACTAAAATATCTATATATAAAATAAAACATTTGTTTTAAATTTAATACAATTTCACAATATTACTGTTTTTTTTACTGTATTATCAAATAAATTTAATAGAAAAAATATGTAAAAATCATTCCGAACTTTGATTTGATTAAATAATCTAAAGGAAAAAAAGCAAGTCACACAAAGCAATTTTATTGGATAATAGTGTCAAATAAATTATGCACTTTTTTGATGTCTTTAAAAAAAATTTTCAAAATCTGTTTTGTGTTCCACAGATTGGTTTGGAATGACATGAGGGTGAGTAAATGATGACGAACTTTGAGGGTTTTATGAACGGTTCTGCAATTAATCACATCCAAAATACAAGTTTTCATTTAAGAAATAAACACAGATAATCTATAAGTAAATGTTGTGTGTGTGTGTGTGTGTGTGTGTGTGTGTGTGTGTGTGTGTGTGTGTGTGTGTGTGTGTGTGTGTGTGTGTGTGTGTGTGTGTGTGTGTCTGTGTGTGTGTGTGTGTGTGTGTGTGTGTGTGTGTGTGTGTTGTGTGTGTGTGTGATGTGTGTGTGTGTGGTTTGTGTGTGTGTGGTGTGTGTGTGTGTGTGTGATGTGTGTGTTGTGATGTGTGTGTGTGTGTGTTGTTTATAATTTTTGAATCAACTCCATAACTCATTAACCAATCTTTGTTTTTCATCACCAATTAGGAGGCTCAACGACACACAAATATGATCTTAGGGACGGTGGACTTCTCAAAGAGGAAGTGATCCTGAGGAAGCATTCTGAGAATAGGCATTACACGGACGGTGATGGTGTGAGGGATTCTATCGTCATGGGAAACCTGTCTGGTGGATTTTTGGACAACTTAGGTAAATTAAGCCTGATAGATCTGCGTGCACAAAGCCAATGAAATTTGATATAATGCCTCGCAAGGTGCAGCTTTTGGCAAGAATCCTTGGCTCACTCTTGCTTCAATCCTGCTCTTCTTTTTCTCCCCCTTATGCCATTTGTCTTCTCTCTACACTTTTTATTCTCCTGCTGTTTTCTCGTCATGCGACGGCTGCCTTCCAACCCTTTCCCGCCACACCCTGCCGTACCCCACCCTGCCGTGACTTGGCTGCCTCTCAGGGGTCTCTAGCTTCAGTCAGAGTACAGCTACCAGCTACAGCTTGAGCTCCAGAGCTCGTACTCAGTCTGAAGATATCAACGATGCACTGCACAACCTGGATAGTGTTCTTCTGGGTGAGTGAACACGGAAACAACCAGCAATGCGTCAGGAGAGGGTACTTTGAAACCGTAACATCCTTTCATAATGTAAAGTACTTAAGAGCAGATCTTTTAGTTAGAAGCAGATCTTTTCATAGGTGTACTATATATATAAAAAAAAAAAAAAAAAAACATTTATTTAGGCACCTAACATTTCAGACAGCTTTGAACTTATTTATTAATCATACATTTTATAAAAAATAAAATAAAAAAGATTATAGATTATATACTTATAGATCACCAAATTTATTTTAAAATATGTATTTAGGAACCAAGGAACCAAATAAATAAGTTCCTGTGGCTCAGTGGTAGAGCATTGCGCTAGCAGCGCAAATGGTCGTGGTTTCATTTCCCAGGGAACACATGTACTGATAAAAAATGTATAGACTGAATGCACTGTTAGTCGCTTTGGATAAAAACGTCTGCTAAATGCATAAATGTAAATCAGTGAATCTTTTTTTAGAACTGGTTTATTTACTTGTGTTTGAATGATCATATTCGTGAAAATTAATTTCTCAAAAATCCTGCATTGTAGTAGAGCACATTTGACTAATTGATTAGTTCACCTGGTAAGAACTAATCAATGACTTATTACTGGAAACTTTTCTGTTTAAACTATTTTAGAAGTAGCTGAGCTACTGTCACACTACTGAAAAATGTAGTTCAGTTTGAAGCATCTCTGCTTTCACTTACTTACAGACTGACACACCTCAGCCAATTCCCTGCTGTCTCCCCAGTGCTGAACCAATAAAACAATTTGTGGCTGCAGAATTAAATATGTCTGCTCTGTGGTTTGACATTTTACCGTCTGCACTGCTCATGCCCTCAGACTCACGCTTCAACCCGGGTGTTCCTGAGACTCCCAGCAGGCTGGTGTTCTCTGCCCTGGGGCCCACGGCCCTGAAAGTGAGCTGGCAGGAGCCCCACTGTGAGACCGGTGTACAGGGTTACTGCGTCCTTTACCAGCTACTCAATGGAGGTGATCCATCTCTTCTCAATTAGTTGTCATACCTATTCATTAAAAAAAACATTTATGAAAGTATATTCAATTGTATAGTATAATTGATCAATTTATTGCCATATTAAATGTGTATGAAAATAAATAGCTGAAATAATTGAATAGTAGAATAATAGATCAACTTAATTTTTAAATTAATTTAGCATTTAATTTATGATGTCAAATAATGTTCATATATACACACACACACACACACACACACACACACACACACACACACACACACACACACACACACACACACACACACACACACACACACACACACACACACACACACACACACACACACAACACACACACACACACACACACACACACACACACAACATACATCTACACACACACACTATATATTTCACACACACACACACACACACACACATGCATACATATTATATACTTTAATTTAGCCAATTACTTTGATATGCTCTATATACAATGTACATAATAACAGATTATGTCTATTTGAAGTCTATTAATGTTTTGATTGTCTTGTGTTTCTTTTATAGGTGAGTTAAAGCGTATTGAAGTGAACAATCCCGCTCAGAACTCTGTGGTGGTTCAGGATCTCCTGCCGAACCACTCCTACATCTTCAAAGTGAAGGCCCAGAGTCGAGAGGGCTGGGGTCCTGAGAGAGAGGGAGTCATCACCATTGAGTCTGCTGTCGACCCCAAGAGTCCACTGAGCCCAATGCCAGGTCAGAGCACCTTCATTCTGAAATTATTTTTTTGTGCCTATAGGGGCCAAAGTAGGTAATACCAGCATTAGCAGTGGCAACTACCCTGAAGTCTACCCATTAAATATTAACACATTATTGTGTCTATGTATCATTTACTAAACCATTTGTGTATGTGTGTGTGTCATTCAGGATCTCCATTCACACTCAGCACTCCCAGCGCTCCAGGACCTTTGATCTTCACAGCTTTGAGTCCAGACACGCTGCAGCTGAGCTGGGAGAAACCTCGCAAACCCAGCGGGGACATCCTGGGCTACGTGGTTACCTGTGAACAGCTGAACGGTGGAGGTCAGACACCACCCTCTTTATTTTCTTTTTGACATTTGACATATCTGAACTTTGAATCCACATAAATGTCCACAGTAGTTACAACTGCAATAATCAGAAACAACCCCTGTTCTTTAAAAGACTCTATTTTTGGTGTCCTTGCAGGAGATCTTCGCTCCTTCCAGGTGAATGGCAACGCTGCAACTTCTTTGACTGTGTCTGACCTGAAAGAAAACATGCCATACAAATTCAAAGTTCAAGGCCAGACCACGCAGGGCTTTGGACCAGAGCGAGAAGGCATCATCACCATCGAATCCCAAGATGGAGGTATGCTGGAGATTACAACAGTGTGACAGAGAGAGTGATATGATAGTGTGTGCCTTTTTATGATATATATCTCGCTGTTGTTTAATGTTTCAGTAAAATAAAATACTACGGTTCAATCAATTTGCGATTGATAAAATTAAGTCTTGCCCTGTATTACTTTCTACTGAATATTTAGTTTAAAGGGGTCATATGATGCTTTTTTGAAGATCATTATTTTGTGTATTTGGTGTAACAGAATATGTTGGCATGCTTTAATGTTCAAAAAACACATTATTTTTCAAATACTGTACATTATTGTAGGTAATCTATGCCCCGCCTCTTTCAAACGCTTCGTTTTCTACAAAGTCCCTCCTTCTGACAAGCACAGTCTGCTCTGATTGGCCAACTGACCCGAGCATTGTGATTGGCCGAACAACACAAGCCGCGTCGGAAATGTAACACCCCTTTCGATTAATTGCTAGCTTCAGCCTTCAAAACTAAAAACAGTTAATAATGTCCTTAGTTTTACCATCAGTTCAAGCCGAAAGGGGAACATAGTCGCATGACAGACACATTAATGAAGCTCGTATGTGTTTGCAAACAAGCCACGGTTGTGTGACCTTGTCTCCCTCTCTCACACAGGCGAGCACACACACACACACAACACACACACACACACACACACACACACACACACACACACACAACACACACACACACACACACACACACACACACACACACACACACACACACAACATGCAAAACTCAGCATTTGAACAGTCAATAGCAAATACTTAAACTAATAACAGAACTGTATGATCAGACGCTGATTCAGAAGCGCCAGATTGTCATAGCAAAGTCAGAATTACCTCGTCTCCTAGGTTCACGAAACGGTCGTCCATAAAATACGTTGTGATAACATCTGGGTTGTGCTGTTCTGTTGAAAGTAATCTTAATGATTCCTAAATGCAACTACTTTCGGAAGGCCGAATAAAGTGCTTTTGCTTTCGCCTAGAAACACAGTGTCTCTCTGACATGACTGTTTCAGCACTACTGCGGTTACTGAAACCATGTCTTCTTTCTTTGCGTGAACATTTGGGCGGCATTATGCAAATATTTCCACATCGTGATGTAGACATGTGGGGGCGTATTGAATGAGCCGTTTTAGGGGGCGTGGCAGAGTCTTAACTTTGATAAAGAATATCTCTTTGGTTTTGAGACTTTAGTCTTTGCAACTTCAGGGATCTTATCTATGCACAATCAGCTTGTAACACTCAAAGAGAAAGCAAAACTTGAAATCGCATCATATGACCTCTTTAACTCCGAAATACATTGCATTGTATCATATGTCGTCTTTGAGGAAAATCACTGGTAATAAACTTTGTTGTTTGTTTAATACACTTTAATCATCTCTTCTTCTCTTCTGGTCCTCCTCAGGCTCCATGTCACAATACAGCAGTCATTCAGTCACAAAGAGAGACGTGTTCAACCTGCCAACAGAGATTACTTCACACACCATGTTCTCAGAACCCTTCGTGTCTCAAGGTAATACATCTTCCAGTGTAGGGCAAAATTCACAATTCAAGAGGTTGTTCCTTTTCGATTTATCAGTTACAATTTCATTTGAGTTGGCCTTTAACCAACAAAACATAATTACATAATTCATTTTGACTAATAATGCTTATGTATTTTGTGATATGTTGAATACAATTTTTCTCAAATTACTATTTTTCTAAAAAAAGACAAGTTTCAGTTGCATACTAATCAATAAACACCACACACATAAATAAAAAAATATATAAAAACATTTGAATCGATTAATATTTATGTTTGACTCTTTGGAGTAAATTAGACCACAGTGTGAAATTAAGATTTACTACTACTTTTATTAAATAGAACAAAAAAATAACTAGATATTTTATAATATTTAATATAAACCTATGAAACATAATGAATTCATTTTAGGTAATTGTGCTTATTTTGTGATATGTTAAATACATATTTATTTATCAAAACACTCTATAAAATTAAGTTCAATATTATCTAATGAATGCAATATTTTATTTTAAGTAACACAGGTTTTAATTTCACAACACTACATTTTGCACATTGTTTTCAGAAAGCAAAAATAAAAAAATGTAAATTGTAGATTGAACCTATTGATTATTATTCATGTTTAATTATTTGGAGTAAAATAGACCTAATATGAATAGTGTTGGTCAGACTTTATTTTAAGGTCCAATTCTTGCTATTAACTATGACTTTTGCCTCAATAAACTCCTAATTTGCAGCTTATTGATAGTTAGTAAGGTAGTTATTAAGTTTAGGTATTGGGTAGGACTAGGGATGTAGAATATGTGCTTTATAAGTACTAATAAACAGCCAATATATTAATAACAGGCATGCTAATAACCAATAACAATACTTACCTTACCTATTGGTAAGTATCAGTCCCTATACTAAAGTGTTACCCTAATATTATTATAAAATATAGCAAAAAATAATATAATATTTAATATAATTTATTTTATATACACATTTATATTGGTGGTATATCAATTATCTAACATTTCTGGAAATACCATACAGTGTGTTGTATGTATGATAATATTATAAAAATGTATTATAAACTTAAAGCAGTTGATACGTTTAATTTCATTCCAATTTATTTCTATTTCACTTAATTAAATGCTAGACTTTATTGCTGTATAAATGCTTCCCTCATCGTATCCGTGTCTGTTTTTTCTAGACGGGATGATGATGATGTCGAACAGGCAGATCACAGAGTCGGGCGGCACCATCACGCGGCAGGTGGAGATGGTGCAGAGGGGTGTGATGTCCAGCAGCACCGTCACTAAGAAGGTGGAGAGACAGTACTTCGAGTCCTAATTTAACTTCCTTTTGCCTTAAGCTGAAATCCAAACCACGCTAAAATCAAACTAGAAACGCTCACAGATCGATGTGCTCAACATATGGTGTTTATATGAGCATGAGAACAGCTGAGTGCTTGGATTATTGCTCATAAAGACCAAAGTCTTCAAGCCTTGATGTTTTGTTGAATGTAAAGACTTTTAGTGTTATCGCTTCCAAACATGTATTTGTTCAAACTTTCGGCATCATTTCATGTTTCATGTAGTGTTTGCGAGAAATGTTATTGATGTATGTGGCGTGGGATACAGGTCTGTTGCTCATTTGAGCTAGATCGCGTTCATTTTGAAGAGGATTGAATTTGGCAGGTTTCATATCATGATGTTTATATCATTGATGTTGCTTTCGAGATGTATCAAGTTATTTGAGCATGTAGGTTTTCTGTATGTATTTTCACATCATGTCTCTTGAATTAACTCATTAGGAATTTTCCTCCTAAATCATTTTTTTTACTCGTTTGCATAAAATGTTGCAACACAAGAGCGTATACATATGGACTTGATTCTTAGGACTGTAAATATGTTACTGAGGTTTGTTATTTACTGCCTGGTTGCAAGATGTGCTGTTGTAACTTCAGGCCTGCGGCTGTATTTCAGATGACATAAAATCTGCCAGGTTTGTACACTGCTGGCAATATGGAAAAGATTACCAATCTCACACCTATGTACCCCTGAATTATATTTTCACTGCCTTTAATAATTTGTATGGTAATTTTGACTTGGGAAAAATATCTTTGTTTAGAGTTTTATATAAAAATTTCATTTCACCATCATATTCAAGCCGTAGCATGTAGTATGCAAAACATCTCACTGCGTATTATTTCAGCGCACCAATAAATCATCCTACCACAGTGGACTCCTTGTGTGTCAGCTTTGTTTATTAGAAACAGATTTAGGTGCAATTGAATGTTTTTATCACACTGTGAAACGACCTAATGAAATGCTTTACATTGATTGGATGAGTATGTACTGACACTGCCCTCTATATGCTTTTCTATATGAGTTGAATGTGGTATATCTAATACTTGCTAAATCTAATTTTGGGGGGAAATTGTGTATTCAGATTAGCAAAATAATATTTTGGTTTTAGACCTTGGGTTTGGCTAACTATAATCTTATTTTAGGCCATGCACTTAAAAACAATGTAAATTAACATATTATATGGGTAGATAGATGTAAGAAAAACAAATCACAATTTAGTATGCAAATAAAACAATTCAGTATAGAAATATTACAATGACAATCACTGTCAGTTCCATTTTGAATGTTGAAATTCGAGTGAGTAGATTTTACAAGCTAATTTCTTAAAATAAAAAACTGATTATCTGCACAAACAAAGTCTGAATGGAATCTGTACACCTACGCAGTTCGAGCTAAACTAATTGCAGAAAAAAATGTGACAAAAGCACTTAAAATATTAACTTTTCAGTAAAACCATGAACACATTCCCAGCACTCATGCATCAGTACATTTGAGCAAACAAGCCCTTATTATATTTTTTAAAGAAATAGTTTTAGTAGCTGCACAAGAATGTCATTTGTTCAAATCAATTCTATCCCAGATTAATATGCATAGACAAATATTTCATTTGTAAGTTGATTTCCTGAAAAAGTGAAAACTGCATGCGGACCGGTCTTACACCGCAACAATAGGTGTGTTCAACTTCAACTCTGCAATATTTTAGTAGCACATATATATATACATACACACACACAGTTGAAGTCAAAAGTTTACATACACCTTGCAGAATCTGCAAAATGTTGATTATTTTACCAAGTAAGAGGGATCATACAAAATGCATGCTATTGTTTATTTAGTACTGAATAAGATATTTCACATAGAAGATGTTTACATGTAGTCCACAAGAGAAAATAATAGTTGAACTTATAAAAAGTACCCCGTTCAAGAGTTTACATACACTTCATTCTTAATACTGTGTTTTCAACAATGACTGGGACCTGACCTGTTTTTCTGAAGAACAGCATGAAGTTTAACTGTTCAGGACAAACAAGGGACTCATGAACAACTATCACTAAACAAAAAAACAGCTGTGGATCATTCAGGTAACAACACAGTATTAAGAATGAAGTGTATGTAAACTCTTGAACGGGGTACTTTTTATAAATTCAACTATTATTTTCTCTTGTGGACTACATGTAAACATCTTCTATGTAAAATATCTTATTCAGGTCAGTACTAAATAAACAATAGCATGGATTTTTTATGATCCCTCTTACTTGGTAAAATAATCAACATTTTGCAGATTCTGCAAGGTGTATGTAAACTTTTGACTTCAACTGTACTATATATATATTATATATAAATATTCTGAATTAGATTTCATTTTTATATTTCTGTTTTCATTTAATTTAAGTTTTAGTCATTTTGTTTGTTCTTATTATTTAAAAAATGTTTTAGATTTTAGTTTATTTAGTTTTAACTACGTTAGTAATACAGTGCTTGTATAAAACCTTCTATATTATTCAGGAAAAATACCAATGAAATTGGGTTTAATTTTTTTTACCAGTTGTATTGATAAACACATCAAAATATATATTATAAAAAACAGCATTTTTGTGTGTATTTGAAAACCGAGTTTCCAACATGTATGAAGTCTGGGACAAAAGTGTTTTGAAAAGTTGTGTTCATTTGTGACTATTAACTTTTTTTAACAAATCTTATTTTCTGTAATAATCCAAAAGCTTTGAATTACCATCATTACAAAAGACAATGGACAAATCCTATTGGGTTTCTGTTAAGGGAATCAGGTTTATGCAAACTTCCAGACTGGCCTACAAAAATATATCATCACTGCAGTTCTCTCTGTGACAAGTCATGGGCGGGACTATCTGTTTGACCAATCAGATGGTTTAACAACTGTATTTTAACATTTCCTTAGTGATGCTAGTGGTGCAGATTTCACAGCTTTAGCTACTCTAAAAATTTAAAATTATCTCTATGCTTCTATGTTTTTGTAAGCATTGATAAATTACTGTTGTTTTATGGTGTGTATCATTCTTTCATATCTGTGTGCGTAAGGATTGTGCATTCATTATTAGCAGAACAGACATTGTCCCTTACAGAGACATCGCTCCCTCAGGTCTGCAGGCCTGATCACCATCTCACGCACCATCTCCACCGTCCCAAACACCGGGTAAAGCTTCTCTGTGAACCTCTCGCTGTATGTGTAGATGTGTGCACGCTTCTGGGTGTCATAGAAGGATAGCTGCCCCTCCTCATAGTCCAGATAGACCCCCACCCTCCTCGGGATGAGCGACTGGGGAAGGGGTGTGGATGGTGTGGTCAGGGCCTTGAGCTCGGAGCCCCGCTCCAGCCTGAGGGTCAGGTATCCGCTCTGGGTGTTCAGCGGTCTGTAGCCTTTGCAGAGAGCGGATTCTTTGGCCACCCCGAGACGCCAATCACGGTTGCCCACTTCTACCTCCCAGTACCGGCGTCCCGATGAGAAGCCTTCAGAGCCGAGACAGCACCACCAGCCGTCGAAGCGCCGCAGGCTGTGGGGAACTTCACGCCGCTCCAGTCCGCACTGCATGCGCTTGCAGTCCTCAGACAGAACCAGAGCAGGGTTGGCCGTCTCTGGGTCCAGAGTCACCTCCACTGTAAAACAGAGCAGCACTTACAGTCTTACACAAGGAGTCTTACATTTCTCAAGAAATTGAACAGTGGGCAGAAAAAACTGCACACTGCCAATTTAAACTGCCTAATTTTGATGTGTGTATATATATATATAATATGATTAATTATTTTAAAAACTCAAAGATACATTAAATTGGTGAAAAGTAACATTAGGGACATTCAATCTCAAATAAATGCAGTTCTTTTGAATTTTTATTATTCATCAAATCCTGTAAAAATGCTTTAAGGTTTCCACAAAATGTTATTATTAGAATGATTTCTGAAAGATCATGTGACACTGAAAACTGGAGAAATTATGCTGAAAATTCAGCTTTACACAGGAATAAATTACATTTTACAATATATTCAAATAGAAAAAAAATTGTGCTGTCAAAGGATTAATCGTGATTAATCGCATCCAAAATAAACGTTTTTGTTAACATAATATATGAGTGTGACCTGTGTATATTTATTATGTATTTATAAATACAAACACATGCATGTATATATTTAAGAAAAGCATGCTGTTTATATATGAAATATATATATATAATATAATTTAAATATAACGTATATACATGTACATATGTTCAAAATATATACTGTATGTGTGTGTATTTATATATACATTATAAATAAACAGTACACATATATTATGTTAACAAAAACTTGTATTTTTAATCGCGATTAATCGTTTGACAACACTAAAATAAATGTTTATAAATATTTTAATACTAATATTGTTTTACTGTATTTTTGATCAAATAAATGCAGTCTTGGTGAGCATAAGTGACTTAAGACATAAGAGACCTTATCAAGCTAAACTTTTGACACATACCTGCAGCATCACATATCCAGTTCCACACTGAAACGAAAAGCAACATTTCTGTGTAACTAAAAAATATTAGAAATAACAGAAACAGAGCCTTGATGACTATAGCTGCTGAATTTCAGTGCATTTAAAGGACATTAAAACATTATTTATTTGATTGATGAACCTGTTAACCTCTCACCTATGTGTGGAATGTAGCCAGTGCAATCTAAAGAAGACCAGAGAGAGAAAGATTATCAGAAAGCCTGTTTTCATGTCTAAACTAATAAAAATGCTGTATGTGATTTTTGGAATATACTTGTATTCCAGACTATCTGATTTATAAGCGTTGTTTTTGAAATTCCACTTGGTGCCACTAGTGGAGCAGAAATCACTTACAGCATCAGTAACTATCCTTCAAAATCAATTCTGGGACATTAATGTCATTGCCTTCTCACCGATCTTCTGGGTCTTTTGTTTTTGTACCAGCCACAGTCTTGGAATGAGCTCCTACAAAAACACAGTTTGATGTCAATGCTGCACATCAATTAAAAATGAAATGTGCTCATTTTTAATTTATAGAAAGTCTTTGAATGTTGTCTATGTTTTCAGAGGAATCCCACCTTGTCCAGATGTTCCCCGAGCACGACCCCTATGAGCAGCTCCACAGCAGACTGCAGGTGTGACAGGTGACCCCGCTTCCACTGCAACTCCACGTCATCCAGCATCATCAACACCGCCTCACCCGGCCAGATACCGTTCTGAGAGAGAAAGACCAGAAGCAAATCTAGATTTTTATAACACATTTTAGAAACAGCCACATTCAAAGTTTTCAAAAATGTTCATTTGGGCACGTGTCAAAGGCAGGTCAATGGAGCTGTTTGTAATGAGAGAACGAGAGATGATACTAACAGTATTTACTGATATTGAGTTACACACAAATTACTCCTAAGAAAAACAAGGACCCTGAAAAAGGAATGAATTATTGATTAGGCATGAGAAAGGTGATGCTAGATTGAAAGGATACATGTCCCTATAGACTTAAAAGTGTGTAATTTTATCGATGTTTAAATGCTTTCTCGTATCCAGGTTAATGTGTGACAGCTAATAGCTAGCCATTTGAAGGCTGACTTCCCTGAAGAGTGTTAACACTGCGGCTCTGGGACGCTTCAATTCATCTGCCTCAACCATGATGTGAGTTTGAGCTGTTTAGCTATTTAGTATATGAAAGAGCAAACTGCATTTATTCAGGTAATGTTGCATAATGCATACACTCCTAAAAATAAAGGTTGCAAAAGACCGTTCCCTAAAGAACCTTTCAGTGAATATATCCTAAAAAAAGGCTTTCTTAATGAGAAGAACATTTAGTAAGCTGAGGAACATGTTTCCACTTTAAAGAATCTTTTATGCAATGGAAAGGTTCTGTGGATGTCAAAGTTTCTGCATGGAACCATAGATGCAAATAAGAACATTTATTTTTAACAGTGTACTACTTTGAAAAATTGGAGGTAGTCAGGGCTTCTGCAGGTTTTATGTATTTTTTAGACCAAGTAAAAAAAAAAAGTAATCAATCAAAAGGAACACAATGCGTCAATGTGTTGTCTAAATGTAAATGTCTCACAAAATGTAAATTGTCACACAAGTTATATTAGCAACACTAACACATTTTTTTTATTCACTTTATTAAAAAAATAATTTAAAAAGTACATTTATCTTGATTTGAGGATGTTAACATATTTGAATTGCAATCTATCCCTTTAATGAGTTTCTTTCTTCTGCTTAATACAAAAGAAGATATTTTGAAGAATGTTAGTTAATGTTTCTGGAAGCCATTGACTTCAATAGTATATATTTTTTTCCATACTATGGAATACATTCGTCAAAATATATTTTGCGTTAAACAGAAGAACGAAACTTATACAGGCAAAAAACATTGAGTATGAGTAAATGATGACAGAAATTTTATTTTTGAGTGAACTGTCCCTTTAAGAACTTTTTAAGACCTACAGAAACCCTATATTGTCTAGGCTATATTGTCTACACCAGGGGTGTCAAGCTCAGTTCCTGGAGGGCCGGAGCCCTGGAGAGTTTAGATGCAACCCTAATTAAACACACCTGATCCAGCTAATCAAGTCCTTCAGGCTTATTTGGAAACAACATGGTTTGTGTGGTGGAGCAGGGCTGCGGCCCTCCAGGAACTGAGTTTGACACCCCCGGTCTACACCATGCAGTATGCAGTAAGCTAGAAGCGTTTGGTAAATCTGTCATTATTTTAAATGAAAAACAATACGGTAAGTCTAATTTATACGGCTTAGCGGGCTGTGCATGTCTCTCTCAGGTCAGTCAGTGAGGTCGTTTGTAATCAACCCAGTCTGACAAGAGGATCATAGCAAGGTTAATATCTTAATTCTTAATCAGAGAACAACCCGAAACTAAGACCAAAAGAGAGAGTAAGATGCTACATTTACAACACGGATTGATATTAAATTACACACTAACAAACCAATTACTCTGACAAAATGAGAGAATGTTGTAACCATTAATATATTTATGGATATAAACGTATTAATATATTTATGGGCTCATAAAAACTACCAGCTACCTTGTACACGCTTGATTAAATTACCTTAAATGCTTTGAAGATAAATACCTTTAAATGCTTTGAAGATAAATATGCTGCTTGTGTTTGAATTTCCCAGAACATCTTATGAAAGCATTTGATAGTGCATATGCAGATTTGATAGTGCATATGCAGATGTATCTTCTGAATCTTCCTCACCGGGTGTCTGTTGCGCTGTCCTCTAGTCCAGTCCATAATGATCCTTTTGTACGGGCCCATGTCATATTCTCCTCCCTGCTCCAGCATGCTCAGTAGCTGACTCTTCCAGTCCCGCTTTTCTGGATGCAGATCGGCATAAACTTGCATAGGCGTCTCAGTATTTTCCTGCATAATGAGAAAGAAACAGAAGACCCTGAATATAGCATGCAGGTTATGGACTTTTATGGTGCTTTGGAATATTGAAATCTCCAATCATATGGCTTTGGAAATAATATAAACTACATCTGGACAGTTGAATGTCTGTATCATCTCTTTGACATAAAATCTTTAATAACCACATCTAGAGAACTTCTGATCTAAATCCCTCAATGCGATTACATTTTGCAACATACAGTATTTTTGTTTCAATATCAGTAACTCTGAAAATAATTGCCTCAATAACTTCAGCCCCTTGAGCTGACATTTATGACGCAGTAACCTTTTTAATAAACAGCCCGTGTCTAACTCAAATCAATTACTTTGATTTCTCAGACGCAATGTGCTGACAACAAGCTTTTTAAAAAGTACACTAAATCCGTGAGGCGGACACCCTGGAGCGAACTACAGCTCAAGGACACAAAAGTACTGCGGACTCTACTAGAACTTAAAAACAAACCACGATTAGAGCTTGATCCTTTGAAAACTGACACAGAATTTGAAACCCTTAAGCCACTGGAGCTGTCAGTCAGCCTGATAGAAACAGACTAGCTGGTTACTATGGGGACTGGTGGCAGTTTGTGTCTAAAGAAGGATTTTTTCTAAATATAACACGAGGCTCGAACCAACCAACATCAGCCTGTAGTAATTAAAACCATGCAGATCCCGAGTTGTCTGGAAAACAGAGTGCGTCTTCTGTGGCTAAATGAATACAGGAAAATCAGGCGACTATATTTACTGAGGAACAGGATTGTGGAGCATTCAGAAATGAACTGAGAATGCTTTTACATTTCTAATTATATCCCTTACAAAGAAGTAGTGTCACTTAATTTTAAGGTTCAAATCTCACTATTAACAAAATATTAACTATGACTTTTGCCTCAAACTCCTAATTTGCTGCTTATTAATAGTTAGTAAGGTAGTTAAGTTTAGCTATTGGGCAGGATTAGGGATGTAGAATGGCAAGTGCTTTATAAGTACTAATAAACAGCCGATATGTTAATAATAGGCATGCTAATAAGCAACTAGTTAATAGTCAGAATTGTTCCCTATACTAAAGTGTTACCAGAAGTAGAATTCAAATTAATTTCACTGCTCTTATAATGTATGCATTTCATTTTTGAGTGTTAGTTACACAAATTGTTATACATGCACATAACATACATAACATTTATATTTCATTAAACAGTAATTTTCTCATAATTTCATGAATTTCCTCTTGCTCATAAACTTCCTAGAATTCTTGATGAAGCAGCTTACAAAATAT
Source organism: Ptychobarbus kaznakovi (assembly GCA_027422405.1). NCBI lineage: Eukaryota > Metazoa > Chordata > Actinopteri > Cypriniformes > Cyprinidae > Ptychobarbus > Ptychobarbus kaznakovi. The sequence goes on along the minus strand of CM049810.1, from coordinate 19,904,491 downwards.
AAACGTGTTGAATTTGAAGTTCAATTCAGTAAATTCATTTCAGCTCAGGTTCTAACCTTCATCTCCAGGATGTTGGCGGTCTCCACAATGAACTCTCGACAGCGTGTGGAGGCCATACGTCCTCTCCGGTCCAGATGTGAGCCAGAATATCTGTCCTCTGAAAGACATCAGCATAAGAGCTTCCAGCAGAGATACAGAGTTTGAACATGTGTGTGGAAATGTATTCAATAACTGACTACAGAGCTGGAGAAAAGCCAGGTACAATGCAACCATATATTTGTCTGACCTGACAGATCCTGTTGAGTTCTCGCGCAAGCTCCATTATAAACAGCTGACTCTCTGTTAACGGCTCTTTCTTCACATGTTTCACTCTCTTCCGCGTCTCCTGCACAGACAGTTGGGATTTATGGAGTAACTAAGGCTCCACTCAGGAACATAATAGCTAAAAAAAAAATCTGAAAATCGTGAACATCTCCACCACATCTCAAATTTTGTATTGTTCCATCATGGGCTGGAAATGACAGTATTTGGATTACAACTATCGACTAATTTCATAGCATTTTATTTATCCTAAATACAAATAATGAAATAATATTTTCATATTAAATCAATAATTAAACAATATTGTAACATTTTCCACAAGTTTAACAGTTATAGCTTGACTGGAAATTATTATATTAAAAAGAAAATTAAAGAATACAAATATTAAAATATACAAGTGATATTTTCCGCATTTTCTTCATCTAACATTTCAATTTGTAGCAGGAAAAATGTTTTGATGATGCCACAACTAAACTTGTTTTAATAAAATTCAACTCATCTGACATAAAAGCACATGTAGTTGTGCCAAACATTTTATGTAGCCTATCCTAAATACACACAATTACTGTATATCATATTTAAATAATATTTCATAATTTCTTCATATGCTTTTGACAACTGTGCCTTGAATGTAAATAACTATTCAGAATAAAAGTGGCATATAAAAATATATTCTTATTTACCTTAATTTTCCTGATTTTCTTCATACGCCACATGTCTCACATTTCATTGTCTCATTGATAAACAAGTACACTACTTTATTAGCGGGAAATATTGTTAGTTGTGGTGTAAATGACGCCACGGCTAAGTTATTTTGATAAAAATCAACTCATCATAAATAAGTGTCTGTAGTTGAAGTTCATAGTTAGCATTTTACCTAGCCCATCCCTAATACACACAATTATTTAATATTTCTGATATTAATGAGTTTCTCCGAATTACCGAAAAAATCCTCTGTTGCGACGAATGAATGAATGAATGACCTACTGTACCTTCAGACGAAACTTGAGCTTCTTGGCTGGCTCAATGAGGAACTGAAGGCAATCTTTCATCATATTGGACAGCTTGATGTGACCCTATTAGAAATCTGAAAGAGACGGAATGCAGAAAACAGCAAAAGAGGGAAAGAGAGAGTCGTTTAAGATCAGTGTAACAGCTGAGAATGATGGGAGGGGTTTGTAAAAAGCCTTACTTTTTAAAACTCAGCAAACTCAACACAGACTCAAGCTGCAACAACGCATTATTTCTTGATCGCTCTGCGGCTCTGCTCCGATCAGCTCGTTACGACAGTGGGTCCAGGTCCAGAGAGACCTGAGGAAGCAGCGAGAGCACTTTTAATGGGTGCTCGGGGACAGAGTGGGATGTAATTGTGCTGAATCAGCACATCTTCTCAGCGTTTCTCCAGCACACCCACACAACCTGCCAGAGCACCTCGACACGCAGTCGATTCCTTATTCCAGCCCCAAATCTTCTCAAACCAATGCTAAAATGTTGAAAAGCAGCTTCTAATATACACACAACATGGCACAAATGTCTGAGACCACTAGTGAAATGGCTTCTATTTCACATTTTCTAATTTAATACATCTTTAATTACAAATGATATTATAATGATGACAATTTGAGACAAATGAAAATTTGAAAGCAAAAAAAAAGATTTTCATGATGTCATTAAAAAATGCTTACTTTTGTAAAATCAGGTTATTTTGATATTAAATGGAGTAAACCCAAAACTTTATAATCTTCATTTTCAGATTTGCAAAGCCTTTCGCAATTTGACGTTGAGGAACGTTGTTTTTAATGTATTCCACATTCTTTTCACGCACTCTTTCACAGATTGGAGAGCCTCTGTCCATCTTTACTTCTGAGCGACTGCCTCTCGAAGACATCCCTTTTATGTTACAGACCTGATGTCAATTAACTGAATTAGTTGCTAGATGTTCTCCCAGCTGAATCTTTTCAGAATCCCTTGCTTTTTCAGCCCTTTGTTGCCCCCTTGCCAACTTTTTTGAAATGAGCTAATTTAGTGGATAAAACTGTAAAATTGATCGGTTTAAACATTTGTTATGTTCTCTATGTTCTATTGTGAATAGAATGTTGGCTCATGTGATTTGAAAGTCTTTTAGTTTTCATTTTATTCAAATTTAAAAAAATTCCCAACATTTCGGGAATTTGGGTTGTAGGCAATATTAAGCCTTTTTCTGTTTTGCTTTTTTTGCCTTATTTTAAGATGCAGAACCTTGAATAATAAGCTTAAACACACCACCCGTTTGACCAGCCAACAAAATAAATGAATTCACCAGGTTAACTCTAGTTTATTTCCTGTTTTTCAACAACAAGTATAAAGAGCAAAAGAGGTCTCCTATGAATGTGTTTGTACATTTACATTATGCACTGATACAAATTTGTATTGCTTCCATATGTCACAAATCCCTAGAAAACCATAAATACAACACTATAAAATTAAGTAAGTTCCTTAATTGTATGTTATTTTGGTGCACAATGTTCTCTTGTTTTCTGTTCGGGACAGTAGTGCAATGTCACACCAAAGAAACTACTTCAGCTTCCTTGTATTTATTTATGATTAGCTATACTTGTTGACTGAATGAACATGGCTGGACTCTGATACTCTTTTATTAATGATCCGCTACATTCTGAAACTAAATTATTTGCCCAAAGTAAATGCAATCATGTTCACTACCTGGCATGGTGTGCAATATGTTTTATTTAGGCTCTAATTAACTCACTCTCGTTCACTTATGATCAAATAAAACTGCTGACTTAGACGAATGAACTTAACTAATGAAGGAGATAAAAGTTGTACATTTACATGGTGCACTGAGAAAAATTAACTGCCCTATAGATCACAAATTCCATACTTTGAATTCATTTTTATCAGCTATACCTGGCTTAAAGTATGTGCAGAGGATATACATTCATTTATTGTGTTAGCTGGACAAACTGGTGGTGTGTTTAAGCTTATTATTCAGACTAGAGTTACATCCATCAAACTCGGCTCAGACCTTCAGCCTGTCTTGACCTAATAAGCTTTTTTATATATAACAGAATGTACAAAAGACACGAGCAGCACCCTAGAAACAACCCAGAACACTCAATTAACTGCATAGCAACACCCTAGCAACCCCTCAGACACATTCGCAGCCACTCCATCGATCTGTATAACTGTATGAGTATTAGTCAAACTGTAACTCTCTGTCTATGTCAAAGGCACTTGTCAGGTTCTTCTGGTGTGCACTGCAGTGCGCACTTGTTTTCATCCTGGCAGATTGTTGGCATTGTCACACCACGTGTCAGAACAGGGACAGATTAAAGAGGTCCTGACAGATTGAGACACACAAAGCACGTGAACGAGCACAAGGTGCAGATCTCCCGAACACACACTGATCCTTTAAGCGAATTAAACCAATACAGCCCTGTGTGTATTTTTGAGCATGAGTGAGTAGGTGGTGTTGGATGTAATAAAAAAACAAAAAAAAGCTGCTGAATACAGACTCCTTCGTAGTTATTAAATTGCGAATATTATGTATTTGCATTTTATTATTACAAAAAGTAATTATTATTAAATAGCATTGCTTTTAATATTAATAATCGAATGTATAATATAATAGTAATAATATACTTAATTATAATCTCATGTGTTAATATGACCATCTAATTTTCCTTATCAGAGCATTTAGAAAACCTAAATAATAGGTGACACTTATTCTTCCATTAGGTTTATGCAGAATGTACGTTATTGCAGATGACAAAAAAGGCAGAAGATAAATGAAGACGTCATGATACAGTTCAAACTTAGAGAAGCGCAATGCAGTCCTAATATTACGCAGGTGCGCGCATATTCGAAAGTCATTAATCACAGTAGCAGCACCGATGCTGATGACAGAATACAAAGTTTAGATGAAAGTCACAAACCTTTCTATTGAACCTTTTGAAATCTCCACAGAATGTGTTTCTACATCACAGCTTCATTTGATGCTCGTTCTCTGTATGTCCTCGTCTCTGCAGTCAAACAGGAGTGTGGTGAATCTCGTGGTGACCAATCAGCGTTCACACGTCTTGGTACTTAAGTTATTAGCCTTTTGTCGCGGAGTGATTAACGATCGGGTATTTCCGTAACATTCCCGAACGACTCCTCGTATATTTCCGTTACATATCCGAAATAAGACGAGTGCCTTCTCCTCAGCTTGTTATTTAAAAGACACCCAGCAGAGGACGCCGTTGTCTGATATTTCTTACATTGTTTGCTCTAATTATTCGACGCAGTTCTTAAAATTCTACTGTCTCAAGCCGTTAAATATGCATTTATATTATATTATATGTAATCTCATTTTTTTTCAGTTTTGTATTAGTTTTTTTTCAACTGCTTACACACAAAATCTTCACTTGTCACAAATTTTCTGAAGCCTGACACTCAAACACCAGAACCACACACCAAATCTGCAAAACCACACACTAATTATTGGCCTTTGACTCAGTTTTCAATTTCATAAAACACTTTTTTTAAAAACACAACACACAATTCTCTGTTACACAACAATCTAACAGGAATTAATATCATGTCAAAGGTGTTTGCAAATGTTTGCTTTTGAGATGCGTTTGTGATATTTTGAATGCAGTGCTTCATTTTGCAAGAGATGTGAGGCAATTTGCATTTTGTGTGTGCAATTCTTAGTTTGTGTAAAGTTTTGAACAAAAAAGGCCAAGTTTAGAAAATGTGTGTAAGCAAATGAAAAAACTGTAATAAAGAAAATAATTTAGGCTCTAAATAGCTTAGTTACACTTTCACAAACAGATTTAAAACTTAAAATACAAACATTTATTGAAAAAAGAAAGGACAACAAATATGTACAGATGAAAATAAATGCTGTTATGCATGTGAGAAACAAAAAGCAGTATCTCATTAACAGACGAAAATGAACGCCCTGTCACTTTTAAATGAGTTCGTACAAAAACGAGTAAAAAAAAACACTGAACAAATCTTACTTGTTGTCCATAACAACATTACAAAACAAAAATAACTTAAATATTTGATCTTGCATAGAAATTTGATTGGTTAGAGCTAAAAGCAGCTATTACCATTTTAAATAGCAGGAAGATCATAATATTTCGAAATGAATCAAATGCAATGAGATATAAACATCTAGAACTAAATGAACAGAATATTAGCATATTTGCATAAACGCATCGGCACCGTTTAGTTTTTTTGTTTTTACAAAACTCCACTTTAAAATCACAACTGAATATGAAATTCCAGTTTCTCTTTGTGATTTAAATTTCCATTTCTTCTTTTACTGAGGCAGTCAGTTGTTTAAAAAAGACTATTCTGTGATGGTGTGCTAGTTTAAACACCTCAATTGTTTCTGGGAAATATTCTGGCACACCTCGAAACAAAAACTTTAGTGTTTTCTGACTTGAAAACAAGCAGTGCCACACAGTTACATCTGTACAGAAACGGACAATAAAACACACGACCTGTTTACAGTCATACGCAAGGAAACTGATAGCATAGATGTGCCAATGCAGGTGAAAATTACTTAGAGAGGATTGTCCAAAGTACATTTCCTCCAACAAACACATGCACTGCTGTAATCAGCTGACCTTGAAGTTAGCAATCACAACCGCACCCAACAACAAACAACAATATTGCAATGCTTTATGGCATTTTACAGGCTATATGAAGTCACTCACTCTAAAAAAAGCAGATGTTTCCAGTGAAAGAACAAGTTCCAGGTAATGGAAAGTTTTGAAATCTCTGGCCATCGTTTCCAACCATCTTTAGGGCTCAGGTTAATCATAAGCACTAGATGAAGCCATTGTTACAGTAGTTTCGGGCAACTTCGGTCACACAGTCATTTGAAGGCTTCATCAGTTGCAAAAGTGAGAGCAGGAGTGCTGGTTTAATGGAGCTCATTATTACTGACGGCGGTCGTAGATCTTAACTATTCGTTTAACATGGAAAAGCTTGTGGCGCAGTTTGCGACATTGGTGCTTCTTGTTTTGATAATCTGGCATCTAAGCAGAGAGAATAATGGAAAGAAAGCCTCATATTAACATAAAAAGCAGAGCATCTATTACTATGAACGTGAGTCACATGTTTAGTCATACTTTAGTTTTATAACCATGACTCACCCGTTTTAGGTCTTTGAGATGATTATATTCCTCAGCTACAGCCTGTAATGTGAGATAAAAAAGAAAGTCATATGGATTTGAATAACAGGGAGGTGAAGTAGTCATCTGAAATGTTTCAGTCACTCACCAGGTACTTGGACGAGCTCTCTTCAAGTGTGTCCAGCTCTCTACTAAGCTTGTTTATCTGATCGTTGATGTCGTCCATTTCGGCACACAGTTCCTTATAGATTCTGAGGTCCGAGTCAAACTCTTTCTTGTACTCGTGTCGCTGGGTGTCAGACGTGATCTCTGGATACAGACTGATTGGGAAGGAAACAGAAAGCAGTTGGATGGCAGCTTGTATAATGAGCTTTAAAGTAAGCAAGATAATTAAGATTAATAGTCATTTGGTAGTTTTTAAATAAACTTTTATCCAAAGAAATGGATAAACAGACACTTTTCAGCAACAATCCCTCTGGAACGACCTAGAGTTAAGCATCTTGATCAAAGCAACAATGGTGGTATTTCATGGATTAACTGCTGTGTAGTTTGAACTGACAACCTTTCAGTTCACAAAACAAACACCCACCATAAACCGAGTAAAGGTGCACACATGTACCGTTACAAGGTGACAATCTGCCAGCATAATCCAGTCATTTGAATAGGAATATGCACAATCAGGGTAAATATTCCCCAAATTGGTCTCTGATATTTCAAACTGTGCTGATTTAAAATTCCACCATTCACAAAATGTTGATGTTGTGAAATACTACCATTCGCCAAAATTGTATCAATGTGAAATACTGTACTAACATTCACCAAAATTGTACTAATGTGAAACACCAAGATGTGCCAAATTTTTCCAATGTGAAATACTGTGCTAACATTCACCCATATGTTACTAATGTAAAAAAACTATACTACCATTTGCAGACATTTCAATAATGTGAAATGCTATCATTTGCCAAAAGTTCACTAATGTGACTGCAACAATTCATCAAAATTTTATATAAAATACAACCATTGAAATACATTTTGTTGATGTGAAATACTACCATTCACCAAAAAATCACTAATTCAATACTAATACTTGTTCATAATATGAACCACCACTATTTGCAGAAACTCACCTAATGTGAAATATGCTAATTTGCTAATGCGACTATGCTAAGTCTACTAAGGTGACTTTTCACTAAGACTCAAACTTTCAACCCTGTATTTTTCATTTGTGTCAAAAAAAACATCAAAATAGTGAGAATATTGTTTAAAATGATCTATAATGCTGTGAATACAAGTATTTTAACATTACAAGTATAACTAACATTATCAAAGATTAATAAATGCTAAAAGAATATACAGTTCAATGTTACTGTTAATTGTGACATTAATATGTAATGTTCCACTTTATGTTTATTGTTTGCAAAAATATTTTCTTCTCATGGTCCAACAATGAGTGAAACCAAAGCACATCTATTTTTAACTCATCACAGCCATCCAAACAACCCATATAACCATGCACACATATGCAAAGACCTTTAACACAAATGTATTATGTTAGCATGTGGAAATGCGTGCCAGAGATGATTATCTCCTACAGACTTCCTTGCTGTGTCCAAGGGAATGTGCTACTAACCCTGGGCCTGCCTGAACCACAAACAATTCTTACCGTGTCCATAGATCCTCGTCAAAGTCATTGGCAGTCTCTCCTCCCGTTGTGTACTCGGTTTCGTACTGGGACTCGTCCAGCTCAGGGTTCCTCCTGCGTCTCTTGCCCCGGGAGGCGGGCGGTTTGCGGATGGTGTCCGTCTGGTCGGAGGGGCTGGAGCTCACTTCTCCAGACGGGGATGTAGAATGAGATGGCCGGCTGAAAGAGCGCTCAGGGTAACCGTGGGTGGAAAAACTGTTACTACTTTATCCAAAAAGAGAAATTACACACATTTGAGCAAGTTAATATTCTTCAAGATACTGTATGACAATCTGAAAATAGAAACTTGTATCTGCCATGGAATTCAAATATAAAAAAGGTTATTGCGAATTTTTGTCTTACAATCCAGAATTTTTTTCACAATAGCAAGTTTATATGTCCCAATTCTGACTTTTCTTCTCACAATTGTGAGTTTATATCTAGAAATGAGTGTATATCTCACAACTATAAAAATTTTCTCTGCATTCTGAGCTTACATCTTGCAATTCTGTCTTTTAAACACCTGAACTGATTGCATACACAAGTCATAATAGCGAGATAGAAATGTAACCCCCCCCCCCCCGAATTCTGAGTTTATATTTTGCAATTCTGACTTTTTTCTGACTATATTTTATATAAGAAAAAATGTGAATGGTAAGATATAAACTGATATAAATTACAGTACTTTTTTTTACAGATTTTTATTCTGTGATTAAAATAAACTTCCATAGGTTCAAGACTGTAGTTATAGTAGGAGATTAATGAATTGAATAAGGAAATGCACATTAGAAGCTTTATTAGTGAGAATGTGAGAAACAATGCTTTTCATACTGAGATAATGATATTTAAGCTACATACTCTGTTCTTAAACACAGCATTAACAGAAGCAATACTGGCAATATTGCAGCAAAATATCATTTGCTCAAGCATTTCAGATATCCTCATAAGCTGGTGTTTCACATTTCACTGTCTTAATAAGCAATATGTTTTCCTCATTGCACTTCATTGCGGTGTTTTTTGTGTTTTCCAATAAACATGTTAGGTCAAATTACAGAATAACCTTTTTTTCTTTAATGAACAATTTAAAAGCCAATCATCTTTTACATCTTTACATGCTTTTACGTTTGCTTACTCCTAAATGGGACTTTGCCAACGATGTCTATAGAAAAATGACATTCATTTATACTGAATCAATACCATTGAAGCTTGCAAAGCCACATAAAAAGACAGAGACAGACAAGGAGGGACAGACCGGATTAAAAAAAACTAATTATAATGAAAGAACATCTGATTAAAAAATGCAAAAAGTTTGATCTCATGCCAAGACACGTCATATTTGGTGTAATCTGACCAGACTTCATAAAACTAATGGCCCAGACCATTAGGCAGATTAATGACCCAGACAATAGCACTGATGATTTAACATCAGCTAACCAAGGTCGCAAAAAAGCCACGGACTACTTGAACAAGGAGTAACTCTACATTGCCATTCAAAAGTTAGATTTAAAAAAAAAGGAAATCAATACTTTTATTTTAAAGTGACAATAAATCCCTTTGTTTACTGAGCAGCAAATCGGCATATTAGAATGATTTCTGAAGGATCATGTGACAATGAAGACTGGAGTGATGATACTGAAAATTCAGCTTTGCCATCACAGAAATACATTACATTTTTAAATATTCTAAAATAGAAAACAGTTATTTTAAAATGTAATTATATTTCACAATATTACTATTTTTACTGTATTTTTGATCAAATAAATGCACTGTTGATGAGCATAAGAGATCCCAAACGTTTGATCAGTAGTGTCTGGAAAACTAGAATGCAATTCCAAATGACTTATTAAGGCCTTAAGCTTTAAAGTTAGCTCCAGTATTTGCTTAGCAGGGACATGTTCACATGGAGCTAAGCTGTAAAGTCTCCCGCCATCCCAGGGTCGGATCACTCACTCACCCGATAACATTGTTGGTCTCAGAACTAAAGACGCTGCCGGTCTTCAGGGGGATGGAGCCGAAACTGGGGGCCGAAACCAGAACAGGAGCCATCTTCTCTGAAAACACCATGGATGCCTCCCGCACGCTCTGTCCATCCTGTACGTGGTTGACCTGAAAAAAGGAACAAGCTGTTTAGTACGAAGTCTGCCAACTTTGATTCATATCTGAAGAGAGAGTATGACGTGCGTAACATCAGGAAGCAACATATCTCAGATAATGACAGGACAAGACATCACAAACAATTAATCAAAGCAAGTGAGAAGAGCTAAAAGTAGATAAACTTAATGTGAATTTGAAATGGTTAAGTCTCAGTAGCATCTTTAATCAGGATAACGTTTTTAAAAGGGTCTCAAATTATTGTATCATTTAAATAATTCCGCTTATAATGTTAATGTTAACGACAACCTATTTAAATTTTTCATGACCATATTCCACACTATCTCTGATCTTTAGATAAAAATTGTCCTTTTTTGCTGCCAAGCCTTTAGGAAACTTTTGTATTGCATTGATCAATATACAATGCAGTTATACACAGTAATACTAATTGAAATATGAAATAAATGTGTCATCTTAGCTTCACATGAGGCTTGAGGTCGGTAAGATGTTTTAAATGTATCTGAAAGAAGCTCATCATGGCTTCAATTATTTGATGAAGTTAAAAACAGTAATAATGTAAACTATTATAAAAATTTAAAGCAACTGTTTTCTGTTTCAATAGATTTCAAATTGAAATGTATTCCCGCGATGGCAAAGTTTAATTTTCAGTCTCCAGTTTCACATGATCCTTCAGAAACCATTAAAATATGCTGACTTGGGGCAAAAAAAAACATTTATTATTAATATTATCAAAACTGAAAAGAAATGCAATACTTGTGTGGAAAACAATGCATTTTTAGGATACTTTGATGAACAGAATGTTCAAAAGAACATTTTTTTTTGGTAACATTAGAAATGCCTATTTTTTTTAAATGCACCCTTGCTTACAAAAAAATATTTCTGACCCCAAACTCTTGAACAGCAGTGTAAATATGCAAAATAAAATGTACAAAATCTGTTTGAAAAAAGTGATATAACATATATTATAAAATATATAACAGATCAGTTTTACTTGTTCAAAGCCTGTAAGGATGTTATGTATATTAATATAATGCACAAAAAGTACATTATTAGCAATATCATAAACCTGTCTTGATTTCAGAGTTTTGAAACTGCATTCTGAGCAGAACATACCAACTCAGAAACCATTTTTAGATCCATTGTTTAGACTTTATTTTCCTTCTGCTACTGTACAGGAAAGACTGTAGGGAATAAGAAGCAAAAGTGCTCTTGCTCTTCCTGTTGAGGTTTGATTTCAGAGGATGACTCAGCATGTAAGTGAGTGTTTTGTGACAAACACACAATGACAATAGTACAGATTTCTGGCACAATATATGATTTATTATACTTTATAATGCTAAAAAATGAAGAGAGGATAAACGGATACAAGGAAAAACACTTCTGATAAGTACACGGCTAAAACAATGAAATCAGGTGTGCGTGACGGTGGGATTGTTTGTTTTGTTCTGGAGGGGTTGTGTGTAAAGGTGTGTGTGTGTGTGTGTGTAGGAGGGAGGACGCAGCAGGAGAGAGGGTGGAGGAGCGTTTCCCTGCAGCTGGGGAGAAGGGGAAAAGCCACTGTGCAGAAGAGCTCAAATCATACAGGAATTCCAACAATGCTTTCCCTGCATGAGCTACTGCACGGCTGATCCGCGATCACGCTACATAAGCAGGGAAAGAATGCTTGAGAACACAGAAAAGAGGGACGTTTCATGTTCGTGACCTCCTTCTGCACCAGAAAAAAGTGAAGGAGAGATATAAAGGCAAAGAGAGAAAGGTATTCAAAGGGAGTGTGTGGAACGCTGTCAGAACTCATAGATTTACTGAAAGTACCAGGGCAGAGAAAGACAGACAAGTCTCATGATGGTAGTAATTATGTTTCCAATGGACTTAATCTAAAATCAAACCGCACCCCACGGAGCCTTCACCCCCAGCTACGGGTTCATTAATAACCTGCAGACTTGGGCGAAAGATTTACTAGAGGCTGTTCATGTTCAGCTCAAGATTCTCAGTTTAAAGCTTATTTAATTATCAGCCTTGTCTCAGATATTTCTTCAAAAGTTCCTCATTAAAAATAGAAACAATTGTAACACATAAGCATGAATGACTCATAAGTCTCGCACTGTTTTGCTTGAAACACTGTCTGTAAACAAACTATGTGTAAGTTGTTGTTTGTTAGCATGTGTGACAGTGTTTCTATTACTGATAAATTGGCCGTTTTATTTATCTATTTTAATCTTAGATAATCAATTAGCTGATAAACATGGATTGTCGGCTCAGAATGTACTGAAGGCTTTAGGTATTTTCACAGTTTTAGTTTTACATAAATTGTAAATTTTAGTAACATTACTTCATACATGGAAATTACCATGTGTAGTGTCAAGTAGAATTTTTTATACATACAATATTTGAAATGGCCACTTTATTTTTGTTCAATTGCATTTAACACAAATGGCTAATCAGCCAATCGCATGGTATGCATTTGTCATTTAATTTCTCTTTTCTTAGATGTGGTGAAGACGACTTGCTTTAGTTCAAACCTTATTTGTAAGTCGGGATAAAAGGTCTGCTGTAAAGTAAAATGCTGAGTTTCTTGAAAATGACAAGAGTCTGCATTTACGCTCAAATGGCCTCCACAGTCTACCAGGGATCTCATCTGTTATTTTTCTTTGCTATGAGGAGCCTCACAGTCAATTCACTTTATATAATGCCAATTCAATTCAAGTTCTTTTGATGTTTTTATTGCAAAATGTCTGTTTCTTGAATAACCTTTATTGCTTTAATTGCTTCTCTTTTTCAAATAAGAAAGAGTCACCGTGAGTAATGCAATGTTATTGAGTGATGCACACGTACACAGCATGACTCATGTTCTCTTACACAGCACTGATGCACTGTTTTGCTGAAACACTGTTCTGTAACACAAATAAAACCATAGATGCAATGTGAACAAACAGTGATTACTATGCTAGCCAGCATGATAAATTGGCCGATATTTGGCTATTTTAAAATAATCAGCATTAGCTGATAAACATGGATTGTCGGCTTAGAATGTACTGAAAGCAGTTTTGGCACATTTTCAGTACATAATAAATAATCCCATATAAAAAATATATATATAATATATTATATATATATATAACAGTACACTCATACTTTATTAGGAACATGTCAATTGCTTGGTAACACAAATTTTAATCAGCCAATCTGGCAGCAACTCAATGCATTTAGGCATCTAGATGTGGTGAAGACGACTTGCTGAAGTTCAAACCGAGCATCATAATGGGAAGAAAGGGGATTTAAGTGACTATTTCTATGAATTTAATACACAAATTTCAAATTTTGAGTTATATTTACAGTGGAAAAAATGAACTTTGATCCACAACATTCTAATTTATTTGCCCACCTGTCAAATATATATATATCAGTCTATAGATCATTTCACAGAAGTGAGTACACCCCTCACTGTTATACAAGCTGTACACTCACTACTTTACATTGTAGCAAAGTGACATTTATTCAGTGCTGTCACTATTTATAATAAAATACTTACACAAATGTGAGGGGTGTACTCACTTCTGTGAGATACTGTATATATGTATATTTTTTTTAATGTAATTATATAAATATTGTACAAACAATATATATATAAAACCATATTTGGCATTTACCTAAAACATATTTTGACTTTAAAATGTACAGTACAATATACATTTATGTCCTTTTAAGCCAATTATTGAAAAATATACTTATAATCTTAAATATACGGTAATATACCAACCAGTGGCCACACTTACAACTGTCTCGGCCACTCAATTTATTCTTTGAACAGTAAAGAAATGCTAATTCAAGCATGCTTTCTAACTGTCTTGGTTGTACAAAAGTTTAGCCGTTCATAGTCATCCACCAAGGAGTTAAAAGCCACTCGGCTTTCTCAGTTTGGTTAATGATTATTCACAACGAAACTGGGCTGGTTGATAACAAACAGACCATATCAGTAACGCATTCAACCTTGTGACTGAATTATCACCAGTGTTCGCACAGGTCACTGAAACTATTAAATGATATATGACTTTAAAACACACTTTCAAACCGCTTCCAGTCTACCAAAAGAAAAGGTCTAAATAGACTATCACAAACTATTTAGGAAAATTACACTGCTTGCCCCTTATACGGTTGCTGGGATGCTAGAGCCTACAGTATATATATATATATATATTGCATGACTTAGACAATTAAATGTATGGGCATTTCCACTGCAAATTATGTATCAAATTATAGACTAGTAATAAGCCTGACACTGTCCTTTCATTTTCATCCCCTTAGGCAAGACACTTCATGCAATTCTGATCTGGGTGTGCCACTTAATTAGTGACCATGTGTTTCTTCCTCCATGCAGCACGTCTCAAAGTGTAATCAGGAAACTTACCCAATCCCCCACATCTCTGCCCTCGGTTCCTTCCATTAGTGGTCGATCCCAGTAGATGTTTGGTTTCCCATAGTGCCAGATTTTACTTCTGGTCCTATAGGAGAAGAAGGCCGCCACAGCCAGCGCCACCACAACCATGAACCCACAAACCATTGCAACTGCCTGCAAACAACAAAACTGTAGTGTTAAGTCCAATGCGTACAAAAAGTTTACTGAACTCAAGTACAGAACTCAAATTTAGTACACTACAATAATCATCTTAATAATCATCTCACTCTCATGATCAGTTGTACTGTAAGTGACTAAAAGCCTAAATTAACTTTAACTTTAACACATCAAATAAAGTGATCATGTCTCTTCGTTGGATTTGGATTAAACCGCTCAAATCAAAGTTTTTTTTAAGTATTTTTTAGAAGGTTTTTGACAAATCGAAAAGTTTTGGTTACATGGACTTTCAATGGAGGGACGGAAATCTCAGGTTTTGTTAAAAATATCATAATTTGTGTTTTGAGGATAAACATTCCAAAATGTATGAGTAACTAACCTTTAAAATTACTATTTATTGGGACAGTTCACTCAAAAATAAAAAAATCTGTCATCATTTCGTCACACCCTCATGTTGTTCCAAACCTGTATTCATTTATTTCTTCTGCTGAACAAAAGAAGACATTCTGAAGAATGATGGTAACAACTACACTTTCTGAGAAGTCTTAAAAAAGCAGGCACGAGTAGCATCATCATGATTAACTTCTACAGATGTGTAGTGGAGAGCATCCTGACCAACAACATCACAGTCTGGTTTGGCAGTTGCTCGGCTGCTGACAGGAGGGCCCTACAGAGGGTAGTAAAGGCTGCCCAGAAGATCACTGCATCCAGTCTCCCATCTATGGAGGACATCTACAAAGTACGGTGTCTCAAGAGAGCAACAAATATCATGAAGGACAATGCTCTCCCCGCTGCTGGACTGTTCAGCCTACTTCCATCTGGAAGACTCGATCACGAGTCCTGATCAAAGTTTCTTTCCTCAGGCGGTCAGGTTATATAACATCTGTGGCTGATCAAGTCCCTCATTTTGTACCTGTCTCTCTTCGGGGCCCAGAGATGGATACTGGACATTATGTAATGGTCAGACATTGCATTTAATGTTCAGAAATTGCACATTTTATGTCTATTATTGCACCACTCTACTTTTCTCTAATGACTAACATTTTATTGCTTATTGTTGTACAATATGACCTACCTCACTGCAATGTTTGCAGACTCAGCAAATGCTGCACACATTGTCTGTTGCACTATGTTGTTACTAGTATTGTGCTACTGTCAGATATGTCCCTATTTTTATACTATGATGCTCTCGGAGATACTGTGTTTCGTTTCTCCCTGTAGGGAGGGATGACAAATAAAAAGCACTTGAACCAAACAGTTGCTGGCGGCCATTGACTTCCATAGTATTTATTTTCCCTACCAAGTCGATGGCTACCAGCATCTGATTTGAAGGTGAGTGAGTGATGACAGAATTTTCATTTTTGGGTGAACTATCCCTATCCCTATAACTATTACATGTCTACTATAACTACAGCAACAAAATAAGGGTTAGATCAGGCTTCCATTGTGAGTGTAAATGCACTTCCTGTACAGATTTACACACTGGAGGAGTTGAAATTATGGTCTATGGCAATCCTTTGATTGTAGACTATAAGGAAAACATACATTAAAATGTAGTCTCTAAAACATTTTGAAACATCCTGTAACTTTAAATGGTACCTCTTGAGGGTCCACGTAGCAGTAGTGGTACAAGTACTGGTTATAGACGGGAAAGCCGGCCCCCATTCCTGTCACACTGCTGCCATAGAGGTTCTGACACATCAGAATCATGGGGTTGTAGTATGAGCTGCTGGAGCTTTGGGCCATAGGGTTCACTCCTACAATGTACACTATGCTTATAATGCCCTGAATCACGGCCATTATAGAACAAATAACAAGCACCACCAGGTAGAACTTCCTGCTGCGGAATGTGTTTGTTTTGGAGAAGCTGGCTGCAAAGAATCCCAAAGCAATGATGAAGTTTATGGCGGCGATGGCAATCATGCTAGTCTTTGCTGAGTAAGGGCTCGGGGAAGAATTGGTGTAGCCTCCGTATCCATATCCACTTCCGTAGCTTCCATGTCCGTACCCACTGCCATATCCATATCCACTTCCGTATCCAGGATAGCCCGAATATCCAGATCCATAACCAATTCCGTATTGCATGTCCCAGACCAGAGTCGAGGCCACACAGGCGAAGATTCCCAGACAGAGGATTATAACGGTTCCCATCATAATCTTCACAATTCCCGGAGGGGAGAACCATTTGTAGAAGTACTGTGGTACCTCCTCGCCCACATAGTAGGATCCTGGAGGTGCAGGGTAGGGATCGAATTCACTCTGTGGCTCTTGGAAGCTCCCTGGTGGTCCAAAGCCATTGGAAGGTGGGGTGTAAATTGGGGGACTGTCGTAGGGTTGTTTCTCAAACATCTCTCAAAGATGTCCAATGAGCTGCTAAAAGAAGCAAATGAATGTATAAATATGAACAGTAGCACTTAGGTGTTACTGGCAGATAGAAAATTAAACAGGTTCTTCATTTATTGTTTA
The DNA here is from genome assembly GCA_027422405.1 of Ptychobarbus kaznakovi. Taxonomy (NCBI): domain Eukaryota; kingdom Metazoa; phylum Chordata; class Actinopteri; order Cypriniformes; family Cyprinidae; genus Ptychobarbus; species Ptychobarbus kaznakovi. Next base: position 19,887,210 of record CM049810.1, on the reverse strand, counting down.
AGACTAGGTAAATATGTGTAATAATTTAAGAAGACAGTTTAAAAGATAAAATAAAAAAACACCCTAAATATAACCCAATTAAAGCCATGCACTATATTCCAGTCTAAGGCATACAATAGCTTTGTGTAAGGAACAGATCTTAATTTACGTAATAATTAATTGAACAAAAAATAAATAAATAATAAATAAATGAATACAAATCCAATTGCAACATTATAATGTATTAATTAAAAAGGACATATTAATTAAAAAGGACAAAAATTGTACTGCATAATATTTGTGGAAATCATTATAATTTTTTTTGATGAACAGAGAGTATTTATTTGAAATAGCAATCCTTTGTAGCATTATAAATGTATTTTCTCTCACTTTTGAGACAATTATTGTGTCTTTGCTAAAAATCACACTGCAATGGAATATTATACATAAATAATCATAAACTGAAATAAATACAAAATGTATGTGCCTTCTTTGATAGTTGACATATACTTCTTGTGTACATAACAAAACATAGCAAACAATATACAGGGTAGGAACAAGACAAGTGTGAGTAAATAATGACAGACTTTTCATTCATGAGTGAGCTGTCCCTTTAAATGTCTTCGATCAGCACATCAGCAGTGACATCAATTAATGCTCAGGCCAAAATGACGTTACCCAAAACCACAAGCCGTGTAACCACCGGGCTGAAATAACTGTGCTGTTTATCAGTGTGAGGTAACAACAGAGAGGAGAGTGGAGACATCGGCACCAGGGATCCGAGTCTGTCCACACAGAGCCACTGTTTACAGGCCCGAACGTGGGAGTTAAACTCAATCTCAACCATTGTTCAGCACTGACTTTGAAATGCATAGATTTAAATTCTGGCCGAACATGCCGTTTGTTTAATTTCTGATCATATGCTCGAGGGGTGAGGTCAAAAACAGGGCAAAACCAGACAGAATAGGCATCAAGTGTACTCAACAAAAACTGTTATAAAATGTGTCTAACACTATAGGAGGTAATATTAGGAGGTTACATTTTAATTATACATTTTAATTATTTACTTATTATCTAATAACACAGCACAGTCCATTGATTTTTTTTTATTCAAAATGTAATTGTACATTTTTTTTTAAAGTCATGCTTTTTTCTTTTCATTATTAGATGCAATATGAAAGGCGTTTTACTGAAGTTTTGAAGTTGATTTTGAAGCTTAAAATTGTTGATTTTTTTAGAATATAATATTTAAAATTATAACAAATATAATATAACATATTTAAAATGTAACAATACTCTAAATCATTCTAAATGTGCCTTTATACTTAAAATTGTAATGTCAAGATTTTACTGTTTTACTGTTTAATATCAAATTTTAATAATTTAAAATATAATATAAAACACTACTCACATTCAAATTTATGTTTTCATTTGTAATATCATGATTGTTAATGTCTTCAATAAAATACAATATTTAAAATAATTCAAAATATAATACAATCAGAAATCTCAATATCTACTGTAGCGTGCAACACTTTCAGTCCCTGGCGAAGGCCTTGATAAAGCCATTTGTCTAGCTACTATGTGTTCACCTACTATCCGGCCTCCCCCAACTTCTCTCCTTTGTTATAGCAAAAAGTCAAGGCTGCACTCTGTCTGTGCATGGTCACCATGGTAATAAAAGCCTGAGGTAAAAAAAAGAGGTTGGGATAGAAAAACACAAGGGCTTCACTGTCTGACCGCTCTGGAGTGGGGGTGCTGCGTATACGTAGGCAGATACAGTTGTAGTGATCAGGTGTCCTCAAGAGAATCCTTTCGTATTTATCAACACAGCACAGTTTTGATTTCATCCATGATTAATTAATTCATCTTTAGAATGACCAACAACAGGTGAGAAGTTACGACTGATATTTAGGAGATTCACTCAGTTTTTAGGCTAAAACCCTTTATTGATTGGTCTTACGAAAAAGCTACAGCAACCATCATGTCATCATAATATAATGGTAGCCTACTTTATGCATGTATGGTATGTGCAAGGTATTTTAAAGCACACTACCATAGTACATTATCAAAAACATTTGGCATGATACCTTGGTATAAGTAAAACATTACCATGCTAAGAAGCATGGTATCTCCATGGTATTTGTCTAAAAAAAGCATGGTATTGTCATAATATTATGTCCAAAAATAATAGTACAACGATATTTTTGAAACAGATAATGATATGAAATGTAGTCAAATCAAAAGTGGGTAAACTTGGAGCAAAGATTACAAAACCTGTTACTGTTTACTTTGCATGTCATCGTAAAACTGCTGCATGTTTCTATAACACACAAAAATGAGTTTAATCACTCTTTTGTTTTTTTTTTGTGAGACAACGATTTTTTTAATGAAAAGGCCTAAAAGTATGTGTAGCCTATACAAAATACTATCATAAATGCTAAATATTTATACATAATTATATTTTTAAATATAAATATATTATATAAATACAAACATTTTTTACCTTTTTGAATCTGTCTTCTCCTGAAGAAATTAAGATTTCTTCTATTATTCTTATTTTCCCAGATTCTTCTTCTTCGTCTTCAAATTCAATTCTCAGTTTTAGGGAAGAAAAAAATCTAAAATGAATCTGGTGAAGGGAAAAGTGTTGGTTGAGACAGTTGTCCAGACCCCCCTCCCTCCCTATCTCTCTGTTCTCTAAAGCTCTCTGGTCCTCCTGCGCCTGCATGCAGTGAAGCACATCTGTATATCAGTCGTGTTTGGATTGACCAGTGCTGCTGCTGAACCCCCTCCAAAAGATGTGGGTGGAAATGCGTGAATGGCTGTGAAAATAAACTTCCTTGAGAACAAGAAGTTAACTCGATCTAATCTAGAGACGTGACTCGAGCGCAGTTAGTCAAAGCAGGTTTAATCCCATTGGACAACAGCCGCAGAGGGCGGGATATTCCTGTCACGAAGTGTTTTAGCTGGTTCCCGTTTTATCATTAATAGATATATTACATTTAAAAAAATATATGTTTGTAAATATTATATTCGTTAGGTTTATATTATCACAATATCACAATTAAGTGAACAAAGGATGGATTTTGGATTATTTCACTACTTTGGTTCCAGCAGGTGTTATTTTTTATCACATAGGCTACTGTAGCCTACGTCAAAACGGTCATTAAAAAATAAATACAAATAAAATCAATTAGGGTATCAGTTAGGGATGTTTTTAATTATTAATCAACATCTAAACATTGTTTATCTGTTGATAAAATGATGGTATGATATTAACAACAGGTCAAAAGTTATAATTATAAAATATCAAATTGACTTCCAATAGGCTAATATAACTCACAATCTCTCAATCAGCATTAACTATTCTTAGCTCTTTATTTCTACACTGTTCGACTAATTTAAGTGCCAATGTGTAGATAATCATGTTCTTAGTGTTTGAGTGTGTTCAGAAGGTGTTTGGTGCTGAGAAGTATGCAGGCTTCAAAATACTAAATGGCATTTTTAAAGCGCAATATTTGCGAACGGCTGTCAAATAGCGCCGTCTTGCGTAGAATCAAAGAATGGCATGGGAATAAAACAAGGTGAGAAGTAAACATGGCGCAAGATTTCTTGTGCAACTTATTAATAGTGCTACTAAAATAAAATATCCACCATGGCCATCTGTGGACAAAAGGAGATGTCCTTGTTTTAGGTCTTCATTTTTTATGGTTATTTAGTTGCATGTCAGTATGACAGCAGGGGCAGTTGCACTGTGTTAAGACTGTCTTAAGAAATAGTTTGACCAACTAGCAGTTAACTTGGGTAAATCAGTTTTCTTTTTGATTAATTATAAACCTTATCTGGCTTTAAAAATGTATTACCAGCATTAAAAAAATATAGATGACTAACTTGCCATTGACATAGATACTTTCTAAGCCGTTTATGCATCGGGCTATAGTTCTAACTTCACTAACTTTCACATTTGTGAAAGAATAAAAATTAGGCAAGAATATAATAATAAATAAATAAAAATCACACTAACTGATTCTTTTTTCTCATGCAATTTTTTTAAAATAAGATGGGGATCCTGAAAACAGTAGGGATGTTGAGAGAGTAGAATGAGCTTAACAGCAACATGACCAAGATTTGTGTTTTACCCTATATGGACAAAAAGCACTTAGAACCACTCCATTTTTTGAGTAATAAATAAAGTAATAAATAATTAATCAATCCATTAATTCACATCACTTCTGTGCCCTTGGTTGCACTGAGAGTGTCCCCCTTTAAACGAGGGAAAACAAACCTGCATGAAAAATGAGCCCGGTATTTGTTTTGGTTCTTAAATATTAATAAATACTCACGGTGTAAAGCTACTGGACCTGGGAGGAGTGTTGAGTAGAGATGTGCAGGGGGGGGGCAGAAAGTGTTTTCCTTTTTTATATATATATATCAATATTAATGCAAATGGAATCTCCCCACACCAGAGCACTTTTGGAGTAACACAACTTTGTGACAGACACAATATCAGTGAAAAACGGCAGATCTAGTTTTTTCTTCCAGAAAGTGTGAACAGATAGAGGAAGTTTGGATCAGATGAACCAACGAGCTAAACTAACTAAAGTGTGTAAAAGTGCTTTGTCAGTTTTCTCCAAATGTCATGACATGATTGGAACTTATCTGTGGAAAGGAAGAAACCCGTTGTTGGATATAATATCCACATTCACCACATATAAAAAGATTGCCTATGAAAATGCTGTCACATGGTTTATTTTGTGTTTAGCAACCTATAAACAAAGAATCATCTTACCTTGTAGCTCATTTTACCCTGACGTCTCCCTGTGTTTTTGAGAGAGAACAATTAGGTCATTTGAATGAGAGGAATAAGAGGCTATAAAAAAGTTATTTTTGAAACTTTCAATGTTTGAGCAATTTTTTGATACATTAAATAAATTGCATCAAAAGGCAGTAATTTCTGAGGAAAGTAACATTTAAAAAAATTACATAAACAAACAAATAAACAAGATTTATCTCTCATTTCTTAATTTACTGTTATAGTCCACTACTAGGCAGAGCCTGTGATTGCACAATCATTTGAGAAAGTGATCTTCATTCTAAATAGCTATTAATTTGCATTTAACTGTATTTTGATCACATGTTTATGCATGCCGTGCGTGTCACTGAAGCGCTTTGTAGCACTCAAGTCAATTACTAAAACAAGACATAATACAAGAAAGAATATCAATGAGGGTGAGATGAGACACGTTTATCCAGATCACAGCACCCACTACTTTGAACTGACTGAATATATCAACTTCCACAACTGCATACGAAGAGATAATATACCGTTAGAGGGTCATTACCACAATGTTATTCACTGTATTTTGCGTAACGAAAGTAACGTAGGCCTAAATTATCTTCAGGATATCCAAAATATAGATGTGTTAATTGCTTCATTGGAACAGATTTGGAGAAAGTTAGCATTAGATCACTTGCTCTGCAGTGAATGGGTGCCGTCAGAATGAGAGTCCAAACAGCTGCTAAAAACATTGCAAATAATCTACAAGTGATCCACACAACTCCAGTCCATCGATTAACGGCTTGCCAAGCAAAAAGCTGTGTTTGTAATAAACAAATACATCATTAATATATTTTCAATTTTTTAAATGTTGCTTTCGGCTAAAATATGAGCCCTCTTTCCATATCATTACGTCTGAATCAGAAGAGAAATATGCACAGATTAATCAAAAACAGTTCAAAACAGTGGTGGATTTTAATGTGAGAGGACAACAGGGGATGTACTTTTTTACCAGAGAAATTTCACCTATATTGGAGAGACGGTTTGAAGTAAAAAAATGCCTTGATGGGTTTATCACAAACACCCTGCTTTTCATTTCACAACATGAATTAATGGGTTGGAGTCATGTGGATTATTGTGATGTTTTATCAGCTGTTTGGACTCTCATTCTGGCGGCACCCATTCACTGCAGAGAATCCATTGGTGAGAAAATGAAGTCAAGCTAAATTTCTCCACATCTGTTCTGATGAAGAAACAAAGTACATTTACATCTTGGATGGCCAGGGAGTGAGTTCATTTTTAGCACATTTTCATTTTCGGGTGAACTATTTCTTCAATTTCTTCTGCCAAGCCACAAAATAGTGAGTGAATGCACAAAGAGAGAGGAGTTCCAGAGGAAAAGATGGATGGGTGAACAATGAAAGAAATAAATGCTCTTGTGTTACAGGCTTTAAAGTGCCTTGTTCAGAGTAGCCTAAAAATACTGTCCATTTTCTTCAGCACAAATGTACTATACATGGTTAACTGGGAGTAATACAGGAACTGCTATTCTTAGGTTGTGCGCCACATTCTGCGTCATTACTACTGTTGTTGTCTTAAAGTGGACCAAGTTGAAGGTTAGTGGATTTGAACCAGTGAAGAATCCATATAAGTAGAAGATAACGTCCAATGAAGACAAGATTGATAAAAATGCAACGAGACCAGGTAGTGGATTTGTTCATTTATTTCTTTATATTGGAGCCCAGCATTATGTAAATCCGCTACAGCTTGGTCAACAAGGCCAAAGACACACAGTAAAGGCAGTTTGCTGTTTTTCAAACCCGTAAAGACAATCACATCTTGATGCTTTCGTTCTAAACCTAGAACTGGGAACCAAATTGGCTAATTCATGTAAGTGGTAATGATATCCAAGTGTGGGTTCATCTCCTGTTGTTCTCTTCTACATTTTGTTTAGGTGAATTTGTTGAAGTCATTGATCAAGGAATGCATGTTTTCAACTATGCTGCGACTCTGCTGTAACATTTTGTGTATCCTCTACAAGCTGTAAAAATCTAGGTAAATAATAAAAAAGGAATCTCTGTAAAAACTGAGAAGAGAAAAGAAAGGAAAAATGAAGAGAAAACATCCTATAGGTCAGCTTCATCGTCATTTGCATTGAAACATGCGAGGGGGTGTACAGTATTTCCTTCCCATCACATCCCCAGGCTGTCTTACAGTTTGCCCGAGCTTTAAGGACCTTTGGAAGCTCTGCTGGAATCATATTCAGTGTTGACTGGCCATATATTATTATTCAGCACCAGTAAAACACTAAAGAGCGAATGCATATTATTCTAATAGACCTTGAATGTGGTCAGTGCAATATAAAGAATGAATGTGTAACATGGAAACATTTAGCAGTTGAATTGGACTAGCTTAATTTTTAAGACTGAAAAATATCCATTAGACAATACCATTTAAACTTTTTTTGTTTGGTTTTAGTTTTTTTCTTAATATCTGGCTAAATTTTTATATCTACTAATCAATCTGAACACCAGTCTTCCAAAGGCCCTTTCTCAGCTTCGGTGAGCTGGACAATTTAACAACAATTCTATAAGCCTTTATTTAATGGATAGAATACCAGCTTAGTACTTACTTCATACTGTGCATATAAATGAACAATTATTAGAAATAATATTTCATATTATTTCAAATTAATAAAGTATTTAATGACATTTTAAACCAATGATGATTTGTAGATTATATCCCCTCTTTTTTGCATTTCCCATTCATTTTCTTTGGGCGAAGATCATAAGTGTGATTTTTCATAACCTTTTTTCTAATGTCCACATTTATTTTTTCATATAGTAAGCGCCACAAGTCACCAATTTTTGTACCATTCTGATGAAGTAAAAAATTTTAACATTAAAAACACTTTTTTTGTCTAAAATGACCAAGGAGGGTTAATTCAGCTTTGGGCAAAAATTTTCTTTTTTTAATGTCAAAATGTTTTATGCTAAAAACTACTGCTAAAAATAATGCTGAAAAGTCGAATGCATTGCATTGTGGGATATGGTATTCAACGCAGTGTTCTCTGGCAAATGTTGTAGGGCATTTAAATGTGCATTCTAAGTGTACACTGTAAACAAATATATACTACAGTAATAGTAAGTAGCATGCTGGTATGCTATTCAGAACATAGCCTATATCTGTAATCACTGCCTGTCTGGTGACTTCCTCTCCCTCGCATTTCTCTTTCCTTCTCAGTCCTCTATATTTCCATGGGTTTAGCTCCATTGAATTCTGTTTCTAAACTATATCTCTCTATATAAATCCATTTCACCCCCTGCAGTCTGAATCCAGTCCATACTATACAAGGGCTTTACAAAAAAGCTAACTTTAAACAGCCATACAATGGCTAAACATAAACCATATCTCTACCATGATGTGTTAATTCATTACGTTTTATTCCAGTGTGTTGGAAATGTCATTCTTGTTAACGTTTTAGTACTAAACGTATATTTAGCAGTGTTAGTTGATGACAGAGTTGTGTAGGTGTGTGTGTAGGTTTAGAGTATGGTTTTGAGTGTGTGAGAGCGTACTAGCCGCTATCGGAGGACGTGTGTGGTGCGGTAGAGGGTGATCTCCGTCGGTGCGCGGATGACTCCCAGGAGCGTTCGGAGGTCTGCGAGGAGGGTCGCGTGAGAGTTAATCCGCGCTGGGTCAGCCTGTCCAGCAGGTGTTGCTGTTGCTGCTGTATGGCTTGTGAGAGCAGGCCAGGCAGAGCCTGCAGACTGCTGTTTATGGAGTCCAGTTTTGCCTCTAGGTGACCGATCCGCTTTTCAAGCTCCTCACTGCGCTCCTGCAGCTCTGAGACCAGGTCGTACATCACATTCTGTGTCTGAAGAAGTGATAAGCACAATTAGTACACACACACAATCCTGTGTTGTCCACTGGCATGGAAAAGCAAGCATATTTTCTGACTACAAAAAAATTTTTACATTAAGATTTTAACAAAATATTTAAAAACATAACATTTAAAATATAATATTACAAATTAAAAGACACAAAATACGTATTGGCACAAATTTGTTGTCAAATAACCAATTAAAATAAAATTCCCATTGTTTTGGTCCAGACAATGTACACTGTACATACTGTATACCATTTCACATACAATTTTATTAATATCTATAAAAATGTTTTTTTTTTTACTTTTGCAACTTGGTGAACATAATATATAGCTTACAATCATAGTCTACTAAAATATACACAATTTAAAACAAACCAAATCTAAAATCCTTAAAATACTGTATAAATAAATACTGTAAAATCCAGTCCTTACTGTATATGACTATATTACAAAACAACCAGCATGTACTACAAAGGCTTACAAGAAATAAGAAACTCTGTACACACCTTTGCTAAGTCCACCAGCGTGTTTGCTTGATCATTCAGCTTTCTTTGCTCCATCTTCGCACTTCGCAGTCTGGGAAAAAAAGAAGCCAGGGTGCAGGTGGACAGGCAAAGAGAAAGAGATGGGCCACAAGGAAAGACGACACACAGAAATACAAGGGAGGCAGACGTTTACAGAGGAAGGAGCGCAAAAGCAAGTGCAAGAGGTTGTGACGGGGTATCAATGAAAAGAGCAAGGAAATTAGCAGAGAGAAGAGAAAGAAACAGAGTTTGATAATTAGGCTGAAATCTAGAATGCAAAAAGTGTCACACATGCCCACATTTACATTCCAGTTCGGTCAAGTCAGACATGCAAACTTATTCAGCCACAGGAAGTAAAATAAAAAAGAAGGGGTCGAAAAGAACAACAATTGAGACAATTCCACTGCGCTGGTTTGAATCCTATCTCAATGGTCGGTCTTTCAAGGTGGCCTGGGGAGGGGAGGTATCCACAGAACATCAACTGGTCACTGGGGTTCCCCAGGGCTCGGTTCTTGGACCCCTCCTCTTCTCCACATACACTACATCACTGGGTCCCATCATAAAAGCACATGGTTTATCATACCATTGCTATGCTGATGACACACAGCTCTATCTCTCATTTCGACCAGATGTTGGAACGGTAGCTGCACGGATCTCAGGCTGCCTGGCGGACATCTCGGCATGGATGAAAGAACATCACCTACAGCTCAACCTGGCGAAGACTGAACTTCTTGTCTTCCCTGCCACTACAACTCTACAGCATGATTTCACCATCAGCTAGGTTCTTCTACAATTACCCCATCAAGTTCAGTCAGAAATCTTTGTGCAATTTTCGATGACCAGCTGACTTTCAAAGACCACATTGCAAAAAACTGCTCGATCTTGCAGGTTTGCACTACACAACATCAGAAAGATCAGGCCCTTCCTTTCACAGCATGCAGCACAACTTCTTGTCCAGGCCCTTGTCGTTTCTAGACTGGACTACTGCAATGCTCTTCTAGCTGGACTTCCATCATGCACAATCAAACCTTTACAGATGATTCAGAATGCAGCGGCACGACTGGTCTTCAGCGAACCCAAAAGGGCTCATGTCACATCTCTCTCTTTATCTCCTTGCACTGGCTCCCACGTGCAGCTCACATCAAGTTCAAGACACTGATGCTTGCATATAGAACAGTCACAGGCTCAGCACCCGCTTACTTCCACTCACTGATGACAATCTACATCCCCTCAAGAAGTCTGAGATCTGCGAGCGAGCGACGCCTCGTGCTGCCATCACAGAGAGGCACAAAATCACTCTCCAGAACGTTTTCATTCACCGTTCCTGGCTGGTGGAATGAACTTCCCACCGCTATCCGGAATGCTTAATCCCTGAAAATGTTCAAGCGACACCTGAAAACTCATCTCTTCCATCATCACTTGACTTCATAAAAAATAAAATAAAAAACCTTGCTCTCTTTCCTTAACCTCTCTCTGTCTGGCTAGTATTTACTCTGAACAATGCCTAGAACTTTTGTATTACAAGCACTTCCTGTGTCTGTTTGCCTCTTTATAATGTATCGCTTATTGTATTCCTCAATTGTAAGTTGCTTTGGATAAAAGTGTCTGCTAAATGAATAAATGTAAATGTCCTAAAACTCCATAAGCTTATGGATATGGTTTTTGTAATATTACCTCAAAATCAAGAAACTGTGCTGCGGAATCTTATAGATGGTGATCTGATGTATATAGAAACTCTCAACAAAATATAATGGACAGCAATGAAATGCAGTTAGACATTATGAAGTAATAAAAGCATACTGTTAAAACGAATTTTAAAATGATGTTAGTTTGAGATTAAGATGTTTTTGTTGATTTTAATTTTGTATAAAAATGTTACTTTATAATTTTTTTGATGTATAAATTTACATTTATATATACACACACATATATATATATATATATATATACACACACAGTATACACACACACAGGCAACTTTATTAGGTACATCTGTTCAATTGCTTGGTAACACAAATTGCTAATCAGCCAATCACTTGGCAGCAACTCAATGCATTTATGCATGGATGAAAGGGGATTTAAGTGACTTCGAACGTGGAATAGTTGTTGGTGCCAGACGGGCTGGTCTGAGTATTTCAAAAACTGCTGATCTACTGGAATTTTCACGCACAACCATCTCTAGGGTTTACAGAGAAAATATCCAGTGAGCGGCAGTTGTGTGGATGAAAATGCCTTGTTGATGTCAGAGGTCAGAGGAGAATGGGCAGACTGGTTAGAGATGATAGAAAGGCAATAGTAACTCAAATAACCACTCATTACAACCAAGGTATGCAGAAAACCATCTCTGAACGCACAACACCTCGAACCCTGAAGCAGATGGGCTACAGCAGCAGAAGACCACACCGGGTGCCGCTCCTGTCAGCTAAGAACAGGAAACGGAGGCTACAATTCACACAGGCTCACCAAAATTGGACAATAGAAGATTGGAAAACGTTGCCTGGTCTGATGAGTCTCGATTTCTGCTGCGACATTCAGATGGTAGGGTCAGAATTTGGCGTAAAGAACATGAAAGCATGGATCCATCCTGCCTTGTCTCAACGGTTCAGGCTGGTGGTGGTGGTGTAATGGTGTGGGGGATATTTTCTTGGCACACTTTGGGCCCCTTTGTACCAATTGAGCATTGTTTAAATGCCACAGCCTACCTGAGTATTGTTGCTGACCATGTCCTTCACTTTATGACAACAGTGTACCCATCTTCTGATGGCTATTTCCAGCAGGATAATGCACCATGTCACAAAGCTCAAATCATCTCAGACTGGTTTCTTGAACATGACAATGAGTTCACTTTACTCAAATGGCCTCCACAGTCACCAGATCTCAATCCAATAGAGCACCTTTGGGATGTGGTGGAACGGGAGATTCGCATCATGGATGTGCAGCCGACAAATCTGCAGCGATGCGTGATGCTATCATGTCAATATGGACCAAAATCTCTGAGGAATGTTTCCAGCACCTTGTTGAATCTATGCCACGAAGAATTAAGGCAGTTCTGAAGGCAAAAGGGGGTCCAACCCGGTACTAGCAAGGTGTACCTAATAAAGTGGCCAGTCAGTGTGTGTGTGTGTGTGTGTGTGTGTGTGTGTATATATAATAACAAATAATTAAATTATTCATTATATATATATATAATATTTTCAATAATAATAATTTAATTAATTTATATTTAAAATTAAAGGCGTGATTCAGAACTACACTGTTATTTGTCAAAAATGTAAACTCACATACTTGTGGTCAGAATTCATGTTTGAATTTACATTACCAAACAAAACCTGAAAGTCAAGTAAGCTTATGTTAATCACAGACTTCAATTTAACTGTAAATCATAAACCATAAACTATAATATGCTATTTTAAAAACCCATAAAATTTTTTTGCAGCTGGCCTACAGATTGACGCCATGACTAAACAGTTTTATTGTCGCAAGAATGGTGCAAAATGTGCAGAAGCACACCCCAAACACCATCTTCGCCAACAGTGTGACGGCATACATTGAAACTCAATAGGATGTAGCAGAAAACATTCATTATATCGTGTCAGACGGGAGCCAGTGTAACGTGGAAACAGATGAACTGATAAAGACACAGAATGGGTGGACACACGGTTTGTGCTCCATGGTAATGACAGATGTGCTAGCAGTGATGCATTAGCATTAACCTAATTTCAGTGCCTATTGAATTCAGAAAGCTAACACCAGAAACTCTCTAGATACTCATATCTGGGCTTTCCTCTATAGGAAATCTCAAACAAAACCCGGAAAGGAAAGGGGAGATGGCGAGGAGAGTTAACTGTAGAACAAGGAATTTTGTCATATCTGACAACAATTTCTTGAGAAGAATGCTTGTCAATGATACTCACATGCAGAATATAAACATAACGTGATGCTTTTTCGTGTCTTATTCAAACATACTGTAAATGTCTTCTCTGAAGTTAACCAAGCAACCTAAACCAACCCCAACCATCAATTTGCTTCAAACTCCCCCCCTCCCATCGAAAAAATGAAAAACAAGTGTGAAAAACTCAAGTGTGCAAGCTTTATGGAAAATAAAAGGTGGACACTTTGCACTCTTTCACATGTACTTGTACTGTTTCAAAGATGAACTCTCAATTTTGGGAGGGCCAAAATTGGTCTGTTTGTTTCTGTATCCAGACCTCCATAGTTCCCTGCACTCCAGATGCAACTGTTACCTTCTCCACAACACAGGCAGATTTGCTAAGTTTATAAAGCATTCCATATATGGATATTTATAGAATTTTATGATTGTATGAATTAGGCAAGGGAATGTTTATGTGGTCTCGTAAAAGTGAAGGCCAAATACATTCTAAATGAATCGTTGTGCTCAGCAGTTGCGCTTTCACTTTGACTGCGTGCCAGACAGAAACAGGACTGGCGATTCACATCAAAGAACCTATAACACGGCCAGAAGATGTTACTGCACTTAAAGGATTAGTTCAGCCAAAAAATGTAATTCTCTTCATCATTTAATCAGTTATGTCGTTCCAAACCTGCATGACTTTCTGTCTTCTGCGGAACACAAAAATATATATTTTTTAATGCACTGGTAACTCTTCTTCATGTGAACATGATCCGTAAGCTACAACTGTATTTAATTAATTAATTTAAATTAAAAGTATTTTTTATTCATTATTGTATATTTAAAAAAATAAATGAATAATATAAAAAAATCATTTAGATAAAATTATTAAGATTTTAACTTGAATTGAGATACATGTATCAGATACATGAGTTTTTTTGTTAATTTTGTTTATGAAGATAAATGTAGATAATATTATACAGTATTGTTATTGAATAATAAATTGTTTTTAAATACTTAATTTAGATTAACTTGAACTAAGATACAAAAATAATTTCTTTGAGGATTTTTTTCCTTTTCCAGTTCATTTTGTTTGTCAACATAAATTGTAGCTAGTGTTATATTTAATGATCTATATTTATTTTAACTTGTTTAATGGATAACCAGTTCATTCAACTCAATCTAATTAAAATTAACAATTCACAAATCAAACATCAGTATTCTTTCTCATAAACTTTCACGTTCTTAAAAACAAACTTTTAAATTAAAGATGTCATATGCATTTGGAACAACACAATGTTGAGTAAATGACATTTTTTTTCTTTGGTGATTTATCCCTTTAAAAGTGAACCAACCAAGTGAAAGGAAACGAGTACTAAATACTGACGTTTGTGTCTTAACTTCCCCTGCAGTCTAATAACACTCACATTTGCTATTTCTCTGAAAGGATCTCAATAAGAATGATTTGCAATAGATTTGTGTTTGCAAGAAAACACTGCAGACCAGCAGACTGCACATGGTGGTACGACTAAAAGTGCAGTGCGAGGTTCTGTGGAAATCTGGTACAGGCTAGATGAATGAATTTCTGACATTGTGGCATCTGATCAATTTGAAGCTGAGAAGATGTGAAGAACCTTTCCCTCCAAGTACTGTAACAGGTTGGTAAACCATGTAAATGTAAATCATCCAAACACCATTAAAGGACATCAATGCTAAATAAAAATGGTGCCCAGCTTCAAATGTTTTCAATGTTCATCATGTTGGTTGATATTGCTGAATAAGACTTGTAAAAATGAGAAAGGGTTCCAATGGTAAGGTAAAAGAGAAGATTTGACTTACTTCTGAGCTCTGCAGTGATTTAAGGCAAAACAAATGGAACACAGAATACATTTTTTTAAAAACCTCAAGTTGCACACCACACCAAAAGACTTTCAAACTTTTAAGACTGACTTGAAAAAAAACACGTGTAATTCGATTCGCATCGCCAGGCCATTTAGCAACATTTTTGTGTCAATTCAATTTTTCGTAATATTGAACACTATATATGAAAAACATCTCTCTCAAGCATCCAGGTTACTGTCTACACTAGGGATGTCACAATACCAAAGACATTTCATTATGCTCTATAAAAGTATAAACTAATATGCTATGAAACACTTTTATTTAAAAAGTGAAATATTAATATAAATATAAACAAATTAAAATGAAAGCAATGGCATGTAGCCTTCGAGTATATCTCAATGAAGTAAACAAATAGACAGCCAGCCAGCAATAAAGAACAAAGAAATAATTAACAGCAGTGAGTGATTCTCTCTTTTTCTTTGCCAATATTACCGTTTGATCAATATTAACATGATAATAGGCAGTGGCATGCTGCACTTACACTTTTAGTTCCAATGCACTGGACTGATATTGTGAGATTTTATTATTTATTTCTTTACATTTACTTAAGACATTGCTACTGAGTTTACATTAACATCTCTTCAAGACAGCATTTTTTTTACTAAAAAGTGCATTCGGTCATTTATGCACACAATTATGTCCGATATACTATTTGTGTACCATCCCTAACTTCTTTTATTTTCAGCATCAGCAGCATCAAGATTTCATCCCATGATCTGACAGGTAAAACTCCCAAGATCTTAAAAATGCTGTGGCAATACATTAGGAAGGAAATATGAGTCTATTCAGTCTAAAAGATTCAATTCCGTTTCCAAAACTACATATAAAAACTTTATGCGAGTAGATTCCCTAAATTGGAAAGCGAGAACTTGAACTAAATCCAGTTTTAAGCAGCATAAAATGTAGATTTATATCTCATCTCATATCAAATACAAATTGCAGACAGCAGACATAGCAAAAGGAAGATTACAAAGATTAAATGTTGCATAATACGTACTGGTGAATGGCCTGCAGAAACTTGCGCTGATGTTTCCGGACCTTGGCATGGTCAATCTTCTTCACAAGCTTTGTGTGTTTGTAGATTAGCCATGTTTCCCTGAGTACATTAGCAGCCGTGTTTTTCACCTGTGAGCAAATTAAATCCAGATAAGAAAGTGATAAGAAAGACAGCGACGCAACTGACATGAAGAAATTGTTGAATAGTCAACTTTTTTGTTTTCTTTGCACATAAAAAGTATTCTCTTAGCTTCATAACATTACGGTTGAACCACTGATGTCACATGGACTATTTTAATGATGTCCTTACTACCTTTTTGGATCTTGAACGTGTCTGTTGCATTGCAGTCTATACAGGGTCAGAAAGCTCTCGGATTTCATCAAAAATATCTTAATTTATGTTCTAAAGATAAACAAAGGTCTTACGGGTTTGGAACAACATGAGGGTGAGTAATTAATTAAACAGAATTTTCATTTTTGGGTGAACTATCCCTTTAAAGGGTTACTCCACCCCAAAATGAAAATGTTGCCATTAATCACTTACCCCCCATGTCGTTCCAAACCCGTAAAAGCTTAGTTCATCTTTGGAACACAATTTAAGATATTTTAGATGAAAACCGGGAGGCTTGTGACTGCCCCATTGACTGCAAAGCAATTTGCACTGCCAAGGCACAGAAAAGTATAAAAAACATTGTCAGACTGCGTACGCTGTTCTGTGTCAGCCGTGCCGCACGGATATGCTATTTTCGTTCAAATCAAAGCATAAACAAATGTAGAAGAGATACGACTGACACAGAACAGCGTACGCAGTTTGTGTCCAGCCGATATTCTCCAAAATTGCGCTGCTGACACAGAGGAGACGAATTGTTGAATAAGGTCTTTTTTTTCTTTGCGTACAAAAAATATTCTTGTTGAACCGGTTGAACCACTGATTGCAGATGGACTATTCTGACAATGTTTTTTTATACTTTCCTGTGCCTTGACAGTGCAAATTGCTTGGCAGTCATTGGGACAGTCACAAGCCTCCTGGTTATCATCCAAAATATCTTAAATTGTGTTCCGAAGTCGAAAGAAGCTTTTAAGGGTTTGGAACAACGTGGGGGTAAGTGATTCATGACAAAAGATTAATTTGGGGGTGGAGTAACCCTTTAAAACATCACTACAGCTAGTGCAGGCAAAAAGCCGTACTATGCTATAAAAATATTCAAAGTGAATCCTCTTGAAATACAGCATTAAGTGCCACTAGTTGTAGACTGTGGAAGATACTGGTTAATTAGCGATATGGGTGAAATATGATCTCATCAATGGAATGTTGGCTAGTTTTTCCACAGCTTATGCAGCATCAACATTTGGCCCAAAGTGCTTTTGCAATGAGTTTGACTGCTTTGTTTAACATTTATTTTATATTTACTTGGTTTTCACTTAGCTACAATTCTGTATATTAAAACATGCTCACTCTTTTGCAGAGTTGAGTGTCCATCATAAAGTTATGGACATGCTTTTCCGCCTTGGTGAGCTCTAGCTTCCTGGCTACGACAGCCACCACTAGGGCAGTGCAACCAGCACCCTGAAAACACACAAACACACGACACAAATCATAGCGAAATCACTTTATAAATGCAGTTCCGCAACAAAATGGCTTCACAGCTTGATGACGTTATGGCTGAGTAGGTATTAATTACAGTAAAAAAATATGCGGATAAACTCACAAGGGTGTAAATGTCTCAAAAATATATATTTTTTTACATTCAGCTCCTCTACAAAAATGGCTTTATGGCCTGATTATTTTATGGCTGAGTGGACACTAATAACTGTAAAAGTATATACAGATAAACTCGCAAGAACTTAATGTCTTAAATGTAAGACTTGTGCATCATTTGTACATAATTAGTAGGGTAAAAGAGAGACGCACCATGATTCCAGTAAGGAGACACACTCCCTTCCCACAGTATGTGTTAGGCACCATGTCTCCATAACCAATAGACAGGAAGGTTATGGAGATCAGCCACATGGCTCCCAAGAAGTTACTGGTGACTTCCATTTTATCATGGTATCTGATGAGATAAAATGGCAAGAAAACACTGGGATTAATTTAATAGAGTGACTAATCTAATAGTAGCTACAAACAAAATTAACTAAAGAAAATACTTCAATTGATTCTTGTATCTCAGTTCAGGTTAAAATGCTGACTAATTGATGATTTATATTATTTATATAATTTCAAAAATGTGAAATAAATCCACAAATATAACATTAGATCAAATTAAACTTACATTAACAAGCAAAATTAAATAATAAAAAAAAATACATGTGAATCTTGTATATCAGTTTAGGTTCAAATCTAAATTAATTCAATTCGATTATTTTAATAATTTAAACGCATTTAAATAAATGAATAAACACAACAAGTAGCTGCATTTTTCTTTACAAACTAAATTAGCATGAAAAAAAAAATACTTTGAGTAACTCTCGTACCCGAGTCCAGATTTTCTAACCCCTACTTAATACATTGTGCTGCTGCAATCATATTTTCATAGATTTTCATTGATTTGTCTCATACTAAACGATATACAAACAGTCCCCTTGAAATTTGAGCAGCACTGCACATCGACATTGTTGCGCGGCTCAGATATACAGGGACACTTTGCATTAGGGGTTTTTGAGAAGCCCAATTCCATTTGAAGGGTAATCTTAAAGGTGACCTAAAGTGCAATATCAATGAGTATTGAATGCAGCAGCATATATCAATATTCAGGCCTGACCACACTGGATAAAAAGGCGGACAGCCCAAATATAAATCAAGGTGCCTTTGTGTACGTAATTTCAAAGGAGTGCTGTCCATATTCTGCTCGCATGAACGAGAGGGCAGCCAGGGCCCATTAGACGGCTTGCTCTTGTCCCCCAGTGTTCTAGCTCGGTCTGGTGTGGAGAATGCGTCTGTGTAAAACTATTGTGGAAGTCACAGTCCATTACACAAGCATAAAAAGGGTATATGGAAAAACATGCTGGCAGTGTAACCAAATCCAAAGCTGCCATGAACTTAGATAATGCACTGCTCTGACAGTATGGGGCACATAAGAGTGTTCAGGCAGTCGATTTCAACCAAGGCACTTCAGCATTATCTCAAATCAGAGAACTTCAGAGAGCTTCAACTTGTACATGTCACAGAATCTTAAACATAGATTCGACCCATACAGAAATTTACCACGGTAACTGCCAGTTACTACAGTAGCTGCTACTAGAATAAGTCTGTGGTGACTTGGTATTTGCAGGCAAAAAATGTAAAAAAATGGCAGAAACATTCTGAAAGCTTCGCAAAGTAGCAACAGTAATCGCAGCAGCTATATTTTTGGTGCCACTTTTGGAGGTTACCATGGCACATTTCTGTAAAGGGAACAGCATACCATCTATGTCGATTCTTCCAGCGTTCATAACAGAACAGTCCACTCAGTTCCAGAAACATTCACCTCAAACACCAAATGTAAAGAATAAATCAATTAAAAATTAAGATGTCAAAGTTCCAGAACAAGGTCTTCTCTTGGACTCAAATCCATGTTCCATCAGCATGAACAATATGTCCATGTGCTGACTGTGGAGTAACTCTACATTTATGTTCAAATTAATCAATCAGTGAGCATCCAGCTTTTATGCCCATGAATTTAACTGAGGACTCATTAGCTTGAGTGCTATTAAACAAAGCCTGTCGACTAGACTGCCGACAAATGATTTAAAGTGAAGTAGCTGTGGCCATTTAGGGGTGAAGCGAAGGGAAATACAGAGTCTCAGAGGGTTCTAAAGGTGCTGATAAAGCACCTCCGACAGATTCATCCACTGTAACTCTTACACAAGACACGAGAACAGAAAAATAACAAGCTAGCATGACACTTGACTAACACATTAGCTTAGTTGGTGTTCTCAGCACTTTTCTCAACCACACTGTTAAAAATAAAATCTATTTTCTAAATCTGTCTTTCCAGTAACAGTATACGGGCATGCTTAATACAAGATACATTTATCTGAAAAACAAACATCTATATTGTTTTAAGAATAAACCACACACATTTTGCTAGATTTATTCTCAAAACAAGAAAAAATAGGTTAAGAAAAATAAACTTCATTGAAGTTATGGGTGTTTCAACAACTGCGGGCACTTTTATTTTTGTAAATGTGGAGATTTTTTTAAATCACACAAATGTTTGAATTGTTTTAGCCTTGTTCAATATCCAGATTTTCAGTAATGGAATATATATAAAAAAATTATAAAAACTCAATTTTATACTTTTATTTAATTTATATAAAAATATGCCAGTCTTCATTTGTGGCAGCATTTGCATCATGACCAACTGATAAAGTTTTACCTAAGTGAAGCTATTACCATGTAAAACAAAAGAAAAATTACTAACAACACAACCATGCTGTAATATAGTGAAAAAAGTGTGAGGAATGAAAGTGCGAAAAAGATAAATAAATGGGTGATTTCTGTACCTCAGATCAGGTTAAAAAACTAAATTAGTTCATTTTAAAATTATAAACAAAAATAAGTTTTTCAGTCATAAAATATGAAAAAAGCATAATACAAATATTGTATTTTAAAATCTATAATCATTAGACATTTTTTATATGTCAATATCTTTTATTTAACAGTTTTCATAATTGTCATTTCATTACAATTTTTTTATGTGTGTAAAAAAAATATACCAGTCCACAGTTGTGGCATCCATTGCATCATGACAAAATTATAAAAATTTACCTTAGTGAAATATCACTATATATCAATAAAAAATGCTGTAATTTTGAATACAATGCTATTAAACTCTATGGTGAAAAAAACAGCAAATCTCCTGTGATGCATTTAAGTCAACTGTTAAACTTTGTTAGTAAACAAATTAAATAAACTTATAGGGATGTGAAAAGTGTGTCTATATTCTATAAGTCAGGGTTAAATGTGGCTGTAGTTGAAGAAAACCCATATATATACACTATGGACAATTGTTCTGGTGCAGTGCAGTGAAGAAATAGCGGGTGGATGACGTAGCATATATAGTAAAATGGGTAAGACCTGGGTGCATGAACCTGACTCAAGGGCTCAGGATGACCTGATTAGCATAGCTGTTCTGCTCTCTCTATGTTTATGGGTCATGATAAAATGCTGGATCTCTCCCCCGAGGTCTAGGTCAAGAATAGCACTTTAGAGCACCAGAAAAGGTTGAATGTTTGACAGCGCTTTAGGAAAAGAACAGGCTGCCATGAACATGATGACCACCATGTTGACACATGGTGTCAGCTGCGTGAAAATCCCAAAATCCAAAAAATTAAATCTCTTTATTCTTTATCAGAGGCTATAAGATGACAGACCATTTACAGGAGAAAACACAAGGATCTGAATTTGGAAATAAACAGAATTTGGGATTTCCAGGATGCCAGCAATTGGCCGTTTTGCCAGTATAGCTCATCAAGAGAGATGAGCAGAAGCTAAGAGCCATGTGATAGTTTTTCCTTGCAGATCACAGACTCACTTTGGACCCCTATCCAGCAGCAGCCATGTGGGAGAAACATAGAACAAAACCGTGAACAATGAAACACGCACACATTCGCTTGCCAATGATATCACATTTAAAAGCAACAGCATTGGGTCTTGACCAACTGCGTTGGAAGGAAAGAACTACATAAAGGAATTATTCACTCAAAAATGAAAAATCTGTCATTATAAACTACATTTTTATTTTGAACCCATTAGACCTCCTCTTTTCTGAGGAAGCATATCTTGAGTTCTTGTTATAATATAATAAAAGTGAATGGGGACTTGGTCTGTCAAGCTTTAAAATGACTCAAAAGCACACCATAGAAGTATCGAACAGTCCATTTATGTGCCATATTCCAATACTTCTGAAGCCATATAATAGCTTTGAGTGAGGAACAGACTGAAATTTAAGACATCGTTCTCCTTCATCGAATACACTTTGAAATGGACTAGAAAAGCCGTACAAACTACAAAAACAGCCTGTCAGCTTTTTGCCTCTAGGTTATCGTTTTGATCTGTTCATCACACAAATTATTGAATGACTTCACAAGACACGGAAATAGTGAAATGTGGCCCTTTCATGGTGCTTGTTTTGTCCATTTGGAGCTTGACGAACTCATTCACTTACATTATATGAAAAAGAGCTATTTTCAGATATCAGCTATTTTCATCAGAAGTTCACATTCGGTGTGCCAAACACTGAAAAAAATGGTGTAGGATTATGAAAAAATTTGTAATTTTACAAAATGATTTGTGATATTTACTAAGAAATGCAATTTCTAAGAAATGGCAAGTAACACAATAAATTAAACAAACATTTTCAGTAGAAAGACTAATATAGATTTTCTGAAAAAACTACTCCAATAATCTTTACAACTTCAAAAAAATAAATAATCTAGCACTTTACAATAATATTCCAATTGTTAACTATATTTAATGCATTAACTAACAATGAGCAACACATTGTTCAGTATTTATTAATCTTTGTTAAAGTTCGTTAATAAAAATACAACTGTTGTTAGGCCATGTTAGCTCAGGTCTATTAAATATTAATAGATACAACTTTTGATTTTAATAATGTATTAGTAAATGTTGGAATTAACATTAACTAAGATTAATAAAATGCTTTATAAGTATTTTTCATTGTTACTTAATGTTAATTAATGTAGTTAACTACTGTTTACAAATGGAACCTTACTGTGAAGTGTTTCCAAAATCTTTTTTTACAGTGTAGAAGGAAGAACGTTAGAGCAACATGAGGGGTGAGTTCATTTTTAGGTGGAATATTCCTTTACTACTGCAGGTACAAACGTGTTTCTTCAGAAATCAAAGGTTTATCTCACCTCTCACAGACATGCACAGTCCAGGCAGCAATGATCCATGATGATATGCTGAAAACCAGCAGGACTGTGCCTGGGCAGATAGTCATCAAAGTCTTCATGACAAAGCGTGTGTTAAAGTTGATCTTATTGAGGGCTCCGATACTGCGTGACGAGGCGTCCGTAAAGAGCTTACTGTGCAGGAGCATGACCCGGCCAATCAGATACAGCCGCAGAAACATGGGGATGGAGAGAATGATGTCCACATCTGCATCCGCCACAGACGGGGTGTAGGTGAAGGCCAGGCGGGCGGTCCAAGTGAAGACGTACTGACCTGGAATGGGGTGGATGGCACACACCAGCAGCTCCAAAACGATGAACAGGATACGCTCGTAGGTCATGGCTATCCGCCAGTCGTCTGCTCCATTGTCAACCATAAAGAGCTAAACGTTTGGCAGAAACAACAAATGTTAAGGCATTGAAGCGTCCTGCAGGATAACTATGATCTTCATTGCAAGAAATGCAATTTGTCATTAAAAAAAGCAAACATCTTAAATTTACCTGAAAGAATTGTATGATAATTAATATTAGATATATATCATATATATTACATACAATATAATATATACAGTTATATAACTATAATATAAATTATACATATTACATCAAAATGATTTAATTTTATTTTTAACATTGAACATTATATGTACATCAAACGCGTTACATTAACCGGGACAAGTGAATGTTTTGGACGGGCAAGTGAAAGAGAAATTTACTTCCCAATCGGACAGGTAACTTGAAAAAGTCAATATCAAAAACAATAACCTTGATTTATGATTTATGAATAATAGCCTTTGTTATACAGGTGTGCGATATATATCATTTGCAATAATTTCGTAATTGTTGTTTTAACGAGTATATTGCAAGAATCAAACATATTAATTTAATTTGTTTGGTAACAGCCCAAATGTCTTATTATACTAGTTGACAAATTATATATATTTTTTAATTAGAGTTCAATTTAATTAAAGTTTGAAAATTCATATATAAAAAAAGTAAATATTAGCATTTTATTTTTAAGTTTAATATAAAATAATTGTATTTGTAATAATTAATACTCCCTTTTTATTTTAAAATATAATAGTATTATCACACTTTATAAATGTTTTCATTATTTTATTTAAAAAGAAAAATCTAACTAAATGTGTTTTGTATAACTACAATAAATAATTATATTTATAACTCAATTCATTTTTTTTCTCTCCGGGCAAGATACTTTTATACTCGGACAAGTAAATGACAAATGTACTGGTCCGAAGGACAACCACATGTGGATGCTTAATGTCAAGCCCTGTGCATATATGCGCACGCACACACACACACACGCACGCACACACACAATACAGTTCTATCAGGTACATTTACCTTGTTTTAAACATGTTTAGATGCTGTTTAATAGACTAAAATTATGTTAAATAATAAGAACTAGACTATATCATAACAATAATTACAAAAAATCTAAACAAATAAACATACATTTAAAATGACAAATATATATGTCTGTATGTGTGTGTATAAACATGCATGCACACACATACATACAGTATACAGTCATATGAACATGATATATAAACGGACATAATACAATATAAACAATATGAAGAATATATTATCTAAAACCATTCTCTGTGGTTTTAGTTTTATGACTATAATATGGATTTCTTGTCTTTTGTTTCAATTATTGTAATGTATACAACCTGCAATCAGGAATAAAGGTTTTTTAATTGTTCATCCATTCAATAATTTGACCATCATCTGATGTTCCAAGTCATTAAATAATGCTCACAAGCAACTGATTGACAGGCCTGTATTAAATTACATATCCTATTAGCCATAAGCCCCACTTGTAATACCATCATTAATCAAAATCAGCGTCTTCTCTATAAAGACCTCTTAATGGATAGGTAAAAGAAAGCACAGACACTGAATGCAGATATCCGGAATTACAATAGCCAGGGCAAGTTTTCATTCTGCTGCTACTATAAGTCATTAGGAATTGTGCATAAGTGCTTCCTCTGTAATTTTTTAGGCTACCGTCTCAATCTCTGCTCTTGTTTATGGCTTCCAAAGCTGAGTCGGCTACTTACCTGAATTTCTCGCGCGTGGTACATAATGATCAGACAGAGCAGAATTACAGTGGAGAGGCTAATAAGGCATTTCAGTGCAAATGAATATGAGGATTCCTGCAGAGACATAGAAACAACAACAACAACATTAGTTTACATTTGTTATGATCTTGCAGCTCACTTGTTTTTTGTGAATTTGATTCGCAGAGAACATGCATATTAAGAAAACATATGCCATTAGTGCACTGTATGTTGCTTTGGATAAAAGTCTCATCCACATGAGTAAATATATTTGTAAGTGACAGACAAAAAACCATTTCTTGAGGGCTACTGTGTGTAAGAGTCTTGCACACGTACTAGATGAAGCATACAGCAGTGTGAGGAGTTTGAACTTTGTAGGATCATTTTTTTTATTTCTGATGCATGAAATCTACCTATATAGAATGTTTCAGTTTTTAGCACTTAGCATTTTCAAGTTATGGAGTCTTTCAAGAATATAATTTTTGGAATACAAGTACTTGATTTAAGAGTAAAAAAAGGTTTGTGGTTAATATTACTTGTTCTATAACCAAAACCACACATTTTTTTTTATTCAAATGCTGGGTTTAGCTTGTTGTGTCATTTTACTGGGTTACTTTTAAATGTTTTTTTTCTAGCCAGGTGCTAGGTAGTTTTTCTGTAACCAAGCTGCTGGGTTATTTTTTTAAATATTTTATTTCATTTTATAATGTCTTTACACTTTAAAAAATGTTGGGTTAAAATGCAAATCAATTTATAACTTTTTTATGCTTTATTGGTTATTCTGTCTCTCACTGTTCAAATAAACCTACCATTAAAATTATAGGCTGATAATTTCTTTGTCATTGGGCAAACGTACAAAATCAGCAGGGGATCAAATATTTTTTTCCCACTATATTATAAAAAAAGAATTATAAGACCAAAATAAATACCAGTCTCAAACAGCAGGTTTAGTTGGCCTGGAGCTCCAGCTGTAAAGTGCACAAAATCCCTCTATAACCAGACAACAGACCAGGCCAGGTTTACATCTTAACCGGGTCTGTTTGATTATAGATGGATTTTAGCACTTTTCAGTAAGTCAATCTAGGAGCTCCAAGCTATCTAGACCAAGGGTGCACAATCCTGTTCCTGGAGATCTACATTCCTGCAAAGTTCAGTTCCAACCCTGATCAAACACAATTGAACCAGCCAATTAAGATCTACAGCAGCACATCGTAATTACAGACAGTTGTCTTTGAGCAGGGCTAGAACTGAACTCTGCAGGTTATTAGATCTCCAGGAACGGGATTGAGCATCCTTGAGCTAGACTTTAACCAGCTGCTTGAGGCTGTGATTTTTTTCAGATGGGAAACATAGCTTGTGCTCTTAACTAATTCCAACAGATGTAGCCAATAATGATTTAACACAAAGTATACCTATAAGTCAAGTCCAGTCCAGTCCCTTTTTCCCCACACACACAATCATGACTAGAAGAGGAACTAACAACAATCATCTCTTCCTGTTTCTGTCCTTCAATCTTAGCTCTGGTTCTTTCTCTCTGGATGACAATCCTCATTATGAGATCAGTGCAATTGGAGCTCATTAAACCTGTCTGGCTCTGCTGATACACTGGAACATGATGTTCTGGCTAAGGCATCAAACT
Source organism: Ptychobarbus kaznakovi (assembly GCA_027422405.1). Classification (NCBI taxonomy): domain Eukaryota; kingdom Metazoa; phylum Chordata; class Actinopteri; order Cypriniformes; family Cyprinidae; genus Ptychobarbus; species Ptychobarbus kaznakovi. Next base: position 19,860,643 of record CM049810.1, on the reverse strand, counting down.
ATGCTTTAGGAGAAGTTAAAAAAAGAAAGCTCTACTCCAGGGATCGTCTAACTAACTTCAGGGCCAACGATTCGCTTAGGCCAAAAGAATCAACAAGCAGATATACTGTAGAATCCTATGAGAATGACAACTTCAATGATTTTAAAGGTCAAACCAGCAAATGCAAGTCCAGCAAATCTGACTGCATTTTTTTTCAGAACCATATTTTGCACTGACAGATGGCCTACTGTCATGCCAATATGTCGTTAGTGAAAATATACTATCACCATCTTTACTTTATGGCAAAAAATGGCAATTTTTAAGGTCTTTACAGTACAACTCTAAGTGGAGATCACTTGTTCTTTCCATAGCTGAGCCATTTAAGGTCCCTAAAATAATTAAGGAAAAAATTAAGGTTAAGGCCTATTAGCTCATTCATGTCCTTTCTGCATATAAGCAATAGCTTGGGATAAAAGAGTGCAAATACTTATTATAAAAATTACACATGATGTAATTGTCAAGAGCATGCTATGAAGATTTCATTGATTGATGCTCTCTGATGTCTCTTTCCATTAAGGAAGTGCACAAAGTAGCCGATGTCAATGATGAATTTATCCTTTAGTGTCTATAAACGGTCATAAATAGATCCCTCTTGGACTTCAATATGCTGCAGCATTTAATTACACGGTATGAATCAAAGTACTAAGGATGAAGTAAGATGTATAAAGCTAATCTAGCAGAGGTTAACATGTGAATTCTTGTGACACATCATCGCCCTGTTGAAAAATACCACCTTACACAAGCATGAATTTTAATAGTGGTTCAGGTGCTGGTCGAACGTGTGGATAGCATAGCCATCTTCTTTTTACAATACAACGGGTTTTCTTGGTGAAGCAGGTTGAACTTCTTAACTACAAGTCTGTGTTTTCAACCAGTATCCAACAAATGCATGTTAATACACATACAGCAGCCTCAAAAAGTATTGGACACTTGGACCAATCTTCAATCAAAAATCTAGGAATGTCTTTAATCCTTACTATATAACAAAACAGTGTTATTTTACAACCAATATTATATATATATGAAAAGAATATAACATGGTACTTTAATCAACCACTTCAAGCAAAAATATAAGCGAGTGCTCTTTTAGTATTATTTATAGGCCTATATGATTATAGTATTTATTAATACTTTGAGATTCCACTTTCATATTTATATTTTCAGTTTACCTCTTTTAGTTTGAAGCAGTTTTTTCTGTGCTTTTGCAGTTTATATTATTATTATTTCATGCTGACAAGTGTAACCTACTGATTTTTTGAAGTTTTTCAATTAATTTTGTTTGGTTAGATAATTTTCATATACTGAAATTAAATTCAGATATTTTAGTGTGATATTCCACAAAAAAATGTAGAATTCAGTCATCATTTACTCACCCATGTTGTTCCAAACCTGTATGACGTAATTTCTTCAATGGAACACAAAATTAAATATTTTGACAAATTTAGGTAACTAAATAGTTTCGTTCCTAGCTTCCCACTGATTTCCATTGTATGGACAAAAATACAAATGGAAGTCAAAGGGAAGCAAAACATAAAAAAAATGTAATCTACTTCAGCAGGAGGAAATGAATGCAGGTTTGGAAAAACATGAGAGTGAGTGATGACACAAAGTTTATTTTTGGTGGACTACCCCTTTAAGTGTCCAGAAAACTCTTTGAGGCCATTCAAAACATTTACCTTTGTATAAACTCCCCAGGATAGTTCGGTCTCCGTCACCATGACAACAATCCCAAACATTCCAAAAATCAGGGCGTAGTCGCTAAGGCGCTTGCGTTTCTCACACAGCACCCTCCGGTGCCCGAGCTTATGGCCAACGTCCTTGTTCCTCCTATGCGGTCCGCTGCATGGTCTTTGACTAATAAGGTTCTCATTGGACTGCTTACTAGGGTCTTCCCCGTTCCCTTTGGAGACCACTACCTCCAGGCCCGAAGTGTGCAGGGTCTGCAAAGGCTGTGTCTCAGAGTCCAGCTCTGCTAGGTTCCTCCGGGACGCCCCCAGACTGCCAAGTGGTCTGACTATGCCCCCATTGTACTTGCAGCTGTTCATGGCTATCTGAGGATGCTGTGGGCCGCCGTGGGACAGGGAAGGCCGCGATCCAGCATGGTTCAGCCTGTTGGCATCCGCATTCACCTGCCAGAAATGAGAAGATATTTTATCGATTTTATCATTGTCTTTTGTGTCCAGGAGCTTGTGTGCTGGCTGAGGGGCAGAGCACTGCCGATTTTCAACAACGCTGATTTAATGGACATTTCTTTAGAAAATTACATAATAAAATGGCAACATCTACAGGGTTCATAATGCATGTGGGAGGTGCATCGTCTGCTGACTGTAACTACTGAAAAAGCTTTCGGTCATGTGAAATCAACTACTTACAGTTTAATTTACATAAACACATCACAGGGCTATAAAAAAAAAACTGAAATAGAACAATGATTAAATAAATATACTTTACAATATTTTTAAGTAAAAGTGAAATTTTCAATAAAAAACAGCTGATAGTCAATCATTCAAATTATTATTTTTGAAAGAAACTAATACCGTCATAGAGCAAGGATGCACTAAATTAATCGAAAGTTATAATGTTACAAAATATAAAAATTATAAATGCTGTTCTTTTTTGCTTTCTATTCATCAAATATTCCTGAATTATATATATATATATATGTATCTCACAGAATTGAGTACACCCCTCACATTTGGGTAAATATTTTATTATATATTTTCATGTGACAACACTGAAGAAATTACACTTTGTTACAATGTAAAGTAGTGAGTGTACAGCTTGTATAACAGTGTAAATTTGATGTCCCCTCAAAATAACTCAACACACAGCCATTAATGTCTAAACCGCTGACCACAAAAGTGAGTACACCCCTAAGTGAAAATGTCCAAATTGGGCCCAATTGGCCATTTTCTCTCCACAGTGTCATGCGACTCATTAGTTTACAAGTAGAGATCGACCGATATATAGTTTTACCGATATTTTCCCGATATTTAAGCATTTTACCATAATCGGATATCGGTTTTGTGAATTATTATATTAATTTAGTGAATGAAAATTATCCAGTGAATATTCTTCACTCTTTAGCCTATTAAACAGCTTATAAACCTACTAAAACTGTAGTTTAAAATGAAGTTGATATGACTCCTGTCCTTTATTTTCTCCATTTGAAAACATTAGACATTCTTTTGCTTATTGTTAATATCAGTGTTGCTGATGATGCTTTTTATAAATAAAATGTTTTTATTGTTGTAATTTGAAGATTAAATTTAACATGAAAGACTGTTAATTTTCAACCGTTTTTGTTGTTGTTAAGATGACTGAAAGGAGCAAAAACCAAAGTGAAGAATGGACTTACTTCACTCAGTTATTTATTTACTTTATAACAGTAAATAAATATCGGTTCTACATATCGGCTATCGGGTACATAAACATTCAAATAATTGGTATCGGTTATAAAAAAATCAATATCGGTCGATCACTAGTTACAAGGTCTCAGGTGTGAATGGGGAGCAGGTGTGTTAAATTTGGTGTTATCGCTCTCACTCTCTCATACTGGTCACTGGAAGTTCAACATGGCACCTCATGGCAAAGAACTCTCTGAGGATCTGAAAAAAACTATTGTTGCTCTACATAAAAATGGCGTAGGCTATAAGAAGATTGCCAAGACCCTGAAACTGAGCTGCAGCACGGTGGCCAAGACCATACAGTGGTTTAACAGGACAGGTTCCACTCAGAACAGGCCTCGCCATGGTCGACCAAAGAAGTTGAGTGCACGTGCTCAGCGTCATATCCAGAGGTTGTGTTTGGGAAATAGACGTATGAGTGCTGCCAGCATTGCTGCAGAGGTTGAAGGGGTGGGGGGTCAGCCTGTCAGTGCTCAGACAATACGCCGCACACTGCATCAAATTGGTCTGCATGGCTGTTGTCCCAGAAGGAAGCCTCTTCTAAAGATGATGCACAAGAAAGCCCGCAAACAGTTTGCTGAAGACAAGCAGACTAAGGACCAGTGTTGGGTGTAACAGGTTACTAAGTAACTAAGCTTTTGAAGTTTCTGCGAAAACTAATATTATCCGATTATGTAATCCGTATGAAACTAAAGCAAGGTGCAGTCTTTCCTGTAGCTATCTTAAAGCTTGAAGTGTCTACTTTTAAATGAACGAATTCAAATAAAAAACTAATATTTCTGATTAAGTAATCCCTATAAAAAAGTAAAGCGAGACCAGTCTTTCCCGTATCTGAAAGCTTGAAGTTTCTACTTTTAAATGAACGAATTCAAATTGAAAACAATTATTCCTGATTATGTAATCCGTATACATTTTTTTTTTTTTAAATGACCAATCCTTTCACTAGGTAAGACCCTTATTCATCATCTGGTATCATTTATAGCCCTTTGAAGCTGCACTGAAACTGTACATTTTTACCTTCAACTGTTTGGAGTCCATTGAAACTAACTATATGGATACAAATCCTGGAATGTTTATCAAAAACCTTCATTTCTTTTCGACTGAAGAAAGAAATACATCAACATCGTGGATGACATGGGGGTGAGTAAATTATCAGGAAATTTTAATTTGAAAGTGAACTAATCCTTTAAGGCAGTGCTGGAAAATAATGGTGGCCACACAAAATATTGACACTTCACATCACATCATTCACTCACTTTAAAATATATTACAATAAAAAACAGCTATTTAAAAGTGTAATATTTCACAATATTAATGTTTTTACTGTAAAAAAAACAAATCTCAACAACCCTAAAATTTTGAACCGTAGTGTAACACTGATACTGTATTTAGAATACAAATTAGTTGCTAAAATCAAAGTCTCTTTAAGACAAGTCATGTCACTCTGCGGCCATCTTTGATATGCCTCTCGGCCATCTAAGTGCAGCTCATATCACTTTGTATGGGGAAACATCAAATTCTCCAAAACTGTTCACCAAGCTTACGAGGTTTCATAAAATTCAAAACCAACCATGCGAAAACAATACTGTCATGAATGTGAATTTTGGAAATAGCTTTAAAAAAGATTGGCTTCATTACATAAAGATCAGCTGCACATTGCGCAATATATAAATGTAGAGAGCAACAACTGTCATCGCCTTATAGCTAGACTGCACATGCGCAGTCCTGAGCAGCACGCATCTCAGAGCGCTGACTGTTTCTATAGCAACTGGGACTTCTAGATTCTAATGTTCTAAATAAACAAAGCTGTAAACAGGAATATAATCCAATGTCACTATCACTATAGTTTGTCACTACTAGTATTATCGCTTTTCAAAACTGGTCAACTGTTTGGGTGGAAGAAACATTAACATTATCAATGAACCCCAGGGACAAATAGTCAAATGATTTGAAAGAATTTGTATAAATTTAAAAAGCTGTAACCGTGAAAGCAACGTTTCTTTACAGTGTTTGGAAATTAGGGAATATTTTACCTAATTGTATTACAGATCAGTAAATGCGGCAAAATACTTGCGATAATGCCAGTGCCGATCCTAGACTTTTGGGGGCCCTATGCAAAACTGTGGGTTGCCGGCGGGGGGATGAAAGAATGGATGAAACGCATTTGTCCGCGTTTCACTCCATCTCGAATCGCGCTCACGGAAAGTGCTCGAAAAACAGTATCTCTTCCGCGGGTTTTTTTTTTTTGTCTCATGCAAGAGACTGTAAGACGTTCACGTTACATGATTTGACTGACTTTTTACGTAGAGAGGGTGACAGAGCACCGCATTAAAATAATTGATCATTCATGTTTTCATAGCCAGTGGGGCCAGCTTCAAAAACGAAACTAAATGAAAACCTCTTTGAGAGCAAGGGGGCCCCCTGGTGTTTTGGGGGCCCTACGCAGCTTGCGTATTCTGCGTATAGGGAGGATCGGCTCTGGATAATGCTTGTGAAGATGATACAAAAAGCTTACTCACAATAATCTCACATTATTAAATTATTTCTGAATTTAATTTTTATTCTGAATTTAAACTGCTAAATGACTATATATATATATATATATATATATAATACAATATACTGTTCTAATTTTCGTGGCAGTAAGGATCAGTTTCTGTTATCTAGCTGCTGCTGGGCTGACACAATGCCAACTCATTTGCAGAGACCTACTTCTGTAATGTAATTTTCTGATAGGCAGCACAAAACGTAGACCCACATTCTAACTGACTAGAGAGACACCAATGGATTAGAAATGAGAGTAATGACAGCTGTTTGAAAATACATATGCAAACATATCCAACATAAACTGCTGATAGGCATAGCTAACCAAAGCTAGTTGTGGAACCACCTGGAAAGCGTTCCGGTCACATACTTGGTTTTGCTGGTTTAGCTGAACCTCAGTAGAGATCATGTTAAATCCAAAATCACTGCTTGAACAACCAGCATCTTCAGCATAACTGACACTTTCACTGTTTTGATTTGAAAAATTCTGTTTATTCATGTTACTGCACTGGGCTGTACTGACTATATCTATGCAGAAACTACTACTAGATACTGATACTTAATCTGAGGTTACAAATAATACCATTCAGGACTAGAAAAACAAGTATTGCCCCCAAAAGTAAACTTCTATCAAGGTCCCTAGTGTGAGACAGTTCTCATGGAGTCTTTCACATGGCTTTCTGCTGACATGGCAACAGATCATTTATATTCTGTACAGATCTTTGTTTGTCCCCCTTTTTATGTTTGTTATCCACAAACTGACTGTGGGAACTTGTATAAAAAAGTAACAAAAAGTAGAGTCTTGTACTGCCTGTATCTTTTTAGGAACATTCTGAATATAATTTAATATTAGAATTTGTTTAAAGAAAGTCTAATCTATAAAATATGTTTAATATCATCTATATTTAGTTACAAATGCATATATTGTGATACTTCAATGTCAACATGGTTTCATAAAAAGTTAAAAGTAGTAATACATTGCAAATTTTATAAAAAAAAGTTACCTAACCGTCACTGTAATTTGATTCTTGATCAAAATCTTAACTTCATTATACACAATTCCATTTTGTTAACGAATTGTTATGGATTTGTAATGACAGCGGGTTGGAAAAGCAAACATACTGAAGGACAGAAAGCCACTTCAGGTCCATGCACACCAAAAACAATAATTATATTAGCGTCCACACCAAAGTGCGATAACATTCTGTTAATAATAGGCATGTGCTGTAGTTATGTCGTCAGCCACTTTAAAAGCTCAAGCTCTTTAAAGCAGCATGGATTCTGTGGTTTTTATCATTCATCAGCAGGAAAAATTGTTCTGAAAATGAAAAATAGTTGTGGTGTGGACTCTCAGGCCTTGACTGTAGGAAAACACACACTTTGGAATATACTTGGAGACCTTCTACTTCAACATATGTCTCTGAAATACTGTAGGCTATTTCAGCTAGAGAGAAAAATATATCTATTGTCCTTGTATTGTACCACTTGGCTGTACCTATACTACTTTAAAATCCAATGGAGTAATAGACTAAATAAAACAGAACCAGAGGTTCAGAACTGATTTCCAACAAGCAGTAACTGTCTCTGATGAAAGAGATCCAGGGATCAATTGCAATACATAGCAAAGCTCCTGTCAAAACTTCCACTCTTTCCAAGGCCAGCATGGTCTGCCAGTTGCCAAATGAGCTCTTTTTTCTATCAAATTCCAGAGAGAGCCAGTATTCAATTGTGTTATTAGTCTTTCTTCCCGGAAATGGTAAAAGGTACAATATACTAACATCTGTTCCCAAAACAATAACATTGAATATTGAGATTACCCTGAGGTTTAATCTACTTTAATATGCAATATATTCATGTGAAGCTAAAGCTGAATTTTCAATAGCATTTACTCCAGTCTTCAATGTCACATGATCCTTCAGAAATATTCATAATATGCTGACTTGCTGCTCAATAATATATAGAACTATATATTAAATATTTACTGTCACTTTTGATCAGTTTCAAAAAGTAGAAAAAAGTTAATATAACCGACCTCTAGATAGACAGACAGACAGACAGACAGACAGACAGATCACCTTTAAAAAAAATATAAACACTGTACATGGGGAAGTCCCAGACTTTTGATTGCAGACTTCTTGGCAAATCTCAGCACAGTTAGTGACATTGATCTATTCTGAAAGTCCAGAGGAGGCACATTGATTACTGCATTTTTTAAGCAAAAGTCTCAATTTGTTCTCTATTTAATCACATTGCTGTCAAGAGAAAGAATTGGGATATTACAGAGATCTAATTTGTGATTTTTCTTTCCAATGGGATGCACCACAATGTAACTTTCAACATAAATAACAGAAATTCTTTGCATGACCTTGAAGAGTCAGTTAAAAATACACAGCTGCATGCTCCGAGTGCAATTTTATGCTGATTTGGGATACGTCTAAAATACTGATCCTATATCAGTCACAAAAACAACATCTGCTCATCTCTATTTTGATGCAACAGGCTAGGATTGCACCAGGTTGGAATAGTGTTTTCATAGTCTCAGCCTCACAATTTCACATTTCACTAATTTTCCGTATTAACCAATATTCTCTTCTGTGCGTGTCAAAGCTTAAGGGCCCTTAGACTTCACCCTCCCCAGCTCCTTCATTCCCCTCTCCGCAAGCTTTGGTCTGTACAAATCCAATTTAGCAAATCTATTTTGACATTGAATTTGCACTCATTCAGATGTGACATCGGACTCTCTGTTCCTCAGGTCTCTTTCTGTAATGAAATGTCAGCAGCAGACCTGAGAGCTGATTACAGATCCCGCTATTCAAGAATATTTTTCCTAACTGCTCTTCACTATCAAAATATGATCTTTACAACCAGACATCTTCCCTCGTCTTGAGTTGCATAAATTTGCACCATGTAAGAGCCAAAATAAGAAAAACATTTGTGTGTGATTTGTTTCAGCCGTTCTGATTTTCATACAGATTGTACCATGATAACTGGAGAAAGCTGTTGTTGTGTATTTAAAAACATTTGGTTTATTAGTACTACAGCATGACTGGCATAAACCATGTAATCCAAATGGATGGAAATTCTATTTGCCATTCAAATAAATAAATATTACATTTAGGCCTACATTTTTTAACAACGAATGTAGAGCTGCAATGGCATCACACAAACACCCAGTCCCAAACCCTTCACTAGCAACTTCCATGAGATATAATAAGAACAAAGTACATTTCAATATTATTACTGCTCCCATCCCAAAACTGGTGTGCAACTCATCCTGCTACAGTAATACAGACATAAATGATAAATCAAATCATACCTACTACATTTCTAAGTGAATGGACATGCATGGCGGATAATAGAAAAATAATATATCTTCTGTGAAAAAAATATTTTCTCATCTTTATCTGTGGAAACAAATTATAAAACTTTTAGCATCTAGGCAGTAAGCAACAGCCTAGCAGAGATGGGCACATATACATCAACATGTATTTAAAATAAAAATACTAAATACTGTGTGGGAAAAATTTGTATTTAAATACAAATACAGTATTTTGTATTTTGAAAATACACAAAATACATTTGAAATTGGCCATCCAGTGAAGTAACACTATTAAGGCCTGTTTACACCAAGAACGATCATTATAAAGATAACTATATTAGTGTATTCCAAGTATACGATGCAGTTGTGTCATCTGTCACTTTAAATGCTCAAGCTCTTTAAAGCAGAAATTATTCCGATTGCTGTCAGTGTTTTTATCATTCATCATTTTTTGTGCTGTTATGGTTATAGTTGCGGTGTGCTGTCAGCTATTCACTTAGATTTAGGATGTACTCACACTAGGGGATCTGATCCGTGCTTGAGCACGATTGACCCCCAAAGTCCAGTTCATTACACAAGTGTGACTGCTCTGTACCGTGTCCAGTGTGGTTTGTTTAACCATGCCCTGGCCCGCTTGAAGAGGTGGCTCGTATGTGGTACACATGTAGTGTGATCGCTAACCACGCCGGAGCATGGAACAGTTCATTTACTATTTTTGTATGTGCTATTGTTATCATTATGACAGCAAAAATCTTTATTACTACTTGGATATCACACTTTTCAATCAATTTAATTTGGAGTACATTTAGATTAATAATAGGTCTGGTTATCATCTTGAACAGGTATTGTAGTTTGTGAGTAAAGCTGCAAATTCCACCATTAACCTCAGTTGCCTCTGGAATAATCCTGTGATATCTTCTATATTACTCATTTATCCATGTTTCTTTATCGCTATGACTTGTGAATAGCTCCTGCCCACTAAAAGCTCCACAGATACATTTGCATACCACGATGATATATTAGAAAGTATATAGAAAAAGTTCAATCGATTTACACTTTATATCCTTGACGACACATATATTGTCCTATCACCATAGCAAGCAGTAATGATTAAAGTTTAATGAACACATTTGACTAACTAGTTGATAAAACCGAAATCTGACCAACAAGACTGACTAGTGCTAATGCTATGTTCCCCTTGCTAGTGCTCTTTTTTACCTGCTGAGACAGGTATGCTTTTTTCCCCACAAAAGCAAGATCACCTTGTTTTAATGTTAAAGTCACATAGTAGTGCAATAACCATTTGCACATTTTGTATGGTTTATACACAGCATGTATTTAACTGAAAATGTATTAACTGACGAATGGCAGATAGCAGGAATGATGATCCTCCACAATTAGGATGCTACATTTCCTTTTGGCATGCCTTTAATAAGACTTTCCCACCTGCGAAGGATTCCTTTCTTTATGGCACTAGAATGTGACATGCTTGTAATCAGGACTTATGAAATTGGAAATAGGAAATTTTGATAGCACACGAAGGCAGTATTATTCCTTATTTCCTAACTGGAATCCAGAAAATGTCATTACCCAATTCTAGATGGAGTCATACAGCTGCAGCTCACATGCATGAAAGTAGCATGCTGAACTAGTTGATACAGGAAACCAGCAGTCTAATAAAGAGGTCTAATAAAATACAAAAATACTAAGATTAAATGTATTAAATACATTTGATTTTTTTTCAGAGGTTATATGTATTTTAAATACTGTCCATCCCTGCAGCCTAGGAACAACTTAGTGGAAAAATTAGCAATAACTTAAATGCCGTTGAAACTTAAATGCCGTTGGAATACTGGCAAAATTGTCCATCCAACTCCAGCATCATGAGAAGTAGCAAATAAATTTGATTTCTACAATATTTCACATCCAGAACAGTTTCCTGCATTATAGGTTTAAAAGACTGCATTTACATCCTCAAGCAATTGACTTCATAACATCATTTTATCATTTCCCAAGAGAAATTTAGTGCGCTATCACATAAATAACTGCAGGGGCTCTCATGGGCTAAAAGACAACAAGAACAAAAGCAGTGGAGTCAAGACCATTGTTTCTGAATCAAAGTTTTTGGCAACACTATTTTACAGTGTCCTTGTTACATGTTAGGTACTTAATGTAGTCATAACAGTAAATTCTGTATAATTACATGCACTAACTATAAACCAACCGTATTCCTAACCCGTTATTAATTAATATTACTCTGTACCTAAATATATAGTTTTTTTTCATCAGACTATAGACAACGAGAATGATCAGGTATTTAAAAATAGATGGATGAATTATACCGGAAATAGCATAAGGAATTTTAACAGGTAGCATCAATAATTCAAAACTATGTTAGCTTGAGAGCATATTCTTTTATCAAAGGAATAGTTCACCCAAAAATTAAAAACTGCTGAACATTTACTCACTCGCAGGTCATCAAAGATTATGTCGAGTTTGTTTTTTAGCATCACACGTGAGCCGTCAGAATGAGAGTCCAAACAGCTGATCAAATCCATAATAATCCACACAACTCCAGTCCATCAGTTAACATCTTGCGAAGTGAAAAGCTGTGTGTTTGTTAAAAATGAATACAACATTATACCATTTTAACTTTAAACCATTGTTTCTGTCAATGGTATGTCCATAATAACTCTTTCTCTGGTGAAAAAGTCCATCCCCTGTTGTCCTCTCATATCATAATCCACCGACATATTTGTTTAGAACTGTTTCCGTTTGTAAACTGTGCTTGATCGATGCATATTTCTCTCTTGATTAAAATGAGAAAGCTTTTTCACTGAAGGAAGCGTTATTTGGCTTATAGACTCGTATTTTAGACTTTGAAGTTAAAAACATCTTGAGAGATTTGTTTATTAGTATTAACAGACAGCTTTTTGGTTCACAAAACGTTAACTGGTCGACTATAGACCCTTTTTCTGTTAGTAAACAGTGACGTTAATATGTATAATTCAATTTCAGCAGGCAACTATATTTACAGCTACATTATTATTCCAGCCACAATTAACCACAACAATGTATATACAATCACAAATAATTAAGCATATAAATCGTCAGTTTGTTGTTTTACACCATGCACACAGACATTATTTCATACATGACATAGTCGTGAGAAGCAAGAAATCTTCAGACGTGCCCATAACAACAAAAGACAATACTTTATTTAACCTTTTCTGATAAGAAGTATGCGCTGCAAATGCGAGCATTTTTGACAACCGTTTCTATCCATTCCGCTCATTTTATCTCGTTTGATTACAGCTGTCATCAGTTTTTTTGTCTGCCAGTGACATCAGGTATGCCTTAAAATTTTAAACTGGAGCCTTTACTACATCGGTTCTGGCACCAAAATCACAACAAGATGATATTTTAAGCTCCTTGTGTCGCCGAATATGTGCTGGTTTGAATTAGCCGCCTCCAGTTTTCGTATTGTTTTGCCTCCATCCAGTGACGTAGGCCCTAAAAGGGTCTATAGTCTTGTGGATTATTGTGATGTTTTATCATCTGTTTGAGCTCATTCTGACGGCACCCATTCACTACAGATTATCCATGGGTAAGCAAATGATGTAAAGCTAAATTTCTCCAAATCTGTTTACTGATGAAGAAACAAACTCGTCTTCATCTTGGGTGGCCTGGGGGTGAGGACATTCTCAGCCTTTTTTTTTTTTTGCGTGAACTATTCCTTTGATAATCTATACTATCCCAACAATAGGGTAACATAGTCTGACATAGTTCCAGTAGTCACAAACACACACACACCGTAGGCATTGCAGAGCTCTCGGACAGTTTCAGTTCGAATACACATAGAGATGAGAGAGCTCAACCAATTATACTCTCCACAAATTACCCTTGATTAAGCAGCAGAACGGCAGCTGCAGAGCAACAACACCCGAAGATTCTCCCCTCTGCCTGCTCGCTCATACTGAACCATAGTCATTCCCTCAACATCCACGCCACATCCCAGTGCTTTCACTTCCTCTCATGCACAATCAAGAAGAAGCCTAACTGTAAACTCTGCGTAAATATTTACATAATTACAACCCCCCCCCATGGAGAGAAGTCTGCATAAATGTGGTTTTCCTAAAAGAGTGATTTGTACAAACAGCTAAATGTGTTTTTGAGCTCCCAGGGTAATATTACTTCCTACCAATGCTTTGCATCAAACAATGAATTAAATCACAAATTAATCCAACGCCACAGGTAGAGCAATCACTTTTTTTTAGAACAAGCACAATGCAGTCAAACACAAGAACCAGTCAAGCGGGGAAAAGAAACGGAGACTGACGCAAACAACGGGAAAGACTTATAGCAGATTTCATGGGAAGAGATTGCTGATGGGTTTTACCTCCATCTGCTGTGCATTGTGAACTAAACTGATACTAATGTCTCTCCGTTCTGGCAGTGATGTCTAACCCGTCATGAATAATACAGGCCTGAAGTACATGTTAGTGCCACTCAGGGGGGTTTTCCCTTGGCTTGCACAGGCAGAAAATGGAACAGCGAGGCAGAAACAGGGTCGACTCTCCCATAAGGAATGAATGACACTGATTTGCCTTTCTGCCTTGCTTTTCTGGCCCCTGCTCCTTTCAGGCGACGAATGCGCTGGCATACAGATAGATAGATAGATAGATAGATAGATAGATAGATAGATAGATAGATAGATAGATAGATAGATAGATAGATAGATAGATAGATAGATAGATAGATAGATAGATAGATAGACTAATTTTAAACTGTGACTCACATAATGAGGCAGGCTAGAAATATTCAGGATTAGACTACATATGAATGATGCAGGTGTAGGAATGAATGAATGCTTCATAATGCTTACTATTAAACGCCATCATGGGAATCATGGACAGCCTGTTGCAAGCACCCCCGCTTGTTCTTTCTTCCCATGCTTTCGATGTTAACACGAATACCAACACCTAGCAACTACAAAGCAGCTCTCTGCATCCACACGGCCGTAATTTGGTGTTAAAAATGGCAAGCGATTTCAAACATGACCTCCCAGTATTTCGCTGCCTGCGTAATCGGGCGCATTGCTAAAACTGGCCACCTGTTAAGCATAAACTTCACAGAGTGCATGTAAAAACGATGCGTATTTCAACGAGTCGGTGTATGCAGGCTTACCTTACAGTCTTCGTGTTTGTGTTTATTCTCCTCGAGCCACAGACGACTGTCAGAAGACAGCGGGCTGCTTTTACTCCGCGGCGAAACGGAGTTCCTGGCTCCCTGGCATCTATCAGGCGTCCACGCTAGATTCCGCTGCTCGCCTGATCTCAGGCTGTCTTTGTCACGGTGCTGCTGCTGCAGCAAAGACGGCTGCTGGCTTCTCAGCTCCGCGGATCCCCTCACGCAGCAGTTGGGCAGGCTGCTTCTCAGCAGCCGCTGCTGCTGAACCTGTAGCTGTAGGGAAGGTGGAGGGTTGTGATGCTGCTGCTGCTGCAACAGCTGTTGATGCTCTTGCAATCCGCAGCTGCACAAACAGTGATCTTGTTGGCAACTCGTAGTTTTGGCAGCCCCTCCAACACTCTGCTGCCGACTTAGGGAGGGTTTGGAACAGTCTGCGAGACTTGGGTTGCTCCCTTGGCTTTTGACTAGTGCTTCCTGACTGAAAGGGCTGGGCAGGTTATCTTGACTCTGTTTTGGCAAGGGGTGTGCGGACTGTCTAGGGCCACCCCTTTGCTCCGCGTGGTGGTGGTGGTGCTGATGGACGGCTCCCGAGTAGCGATGCTGCATCCCCGCCTCACCTGCGGCGGTCTGCCGCTTTGCGTTGCAATGATCCGGCACCCTTTCGCTGCGCGCAGCCCCGGTGGAGTCAAGAAGGCCCGTTTCATTGGTAGGTTTGACCAAGACAAGCCTCATCACGTCACTATGGAGTTACAGGGAGCCCCGCCTTCATGTAACAGTCCAAGTGTTTATATGAATGAGTACGCTATATTAAGAAAGGTGCTCAGTACGCGGCTGCGATTTGAGATGGGTGTGGGGAACGCAGACGCGCCGAATTAAGGCTTGAACCCCCCTAAAGGAAATCGAAACAAAAGGTTGGGGCGTCTTAGTTCAAATACATCGTCATGTAACTGCAGGTTTAACTAACAAACGCTAACAAATAAAAGTTGTGTTCGTCCTGAGAGTGTAACCATAGCAACAGCAAGCAGCTGGAGCGATTCCAAGTAGAGAGGTGAGAAGTAGCCTATTTATCACTTTAAGATTTAGATATCACTGAAAACATTAGTATTTCTTTAAAAAAATTTGTAGATCATTGACATTTAGTTATATATCGCTAGATTACAGGTTGGCCTGCGCAAGAGGAACCTCGGCTGATTATGTTGAGATCTATTTCTTAAATTAATTCAAAATAGTCGTCCATGGTGCCCGTTTAAAAAAGCCATTCTGCTTAGGTGGTGGTAATGGCTTGATGGTGAAGGATTTAATAACATAAAATTACAACACTGTGTAGAAATTAAAAATCTGTTTTATAATCTTAGAATGATGATGATATTTTTACAATAATGAAAAAAAGGCATGATAATTCAGTAAGTTTTTTTAAAAACAAATGTGTTACAACTTTCTGTGAGCTGATAAAATCTAATATTAATAGGTCAACGTTATGGTCAGGCTGTCATGCATCTCTAAGTGGCCAAGTGCAAAAAGATCAGAGAATAAATGCACATCAGTTGAAATCAGTCTTCGTGTTCTCAAACTATGCTTGTATTCCATTTTACTCGTTCTGTCAGCACATGCAACTTAACCAATATTTAAAAAGCCTTGAAACTCAAGAATAAAGTTGATTAGATTTCAGGATAGTAGTGTCGGTTTTCACAGGATTGAGTGCTGATGTCAGTGAGGGTGATGCCAAAGTTTGGAGCTGAACTTCGGAGTGGATCTGTGGCACAAATGAAGAAAGCTGGTAATTTGAGCTTTTTCATTAAGTAATTAGTCCTGGAGACCTGTATGGGTTCCTGGGCAGAGTTAAGTATCATTTGCTTGCTGGTTTTGGAGGCAATGTTGCTTACAACCACATTAATTATTAATTTCCCTTTCCCACTCCATGTTCAGAGATGTGTGTGGGATTGCCTGCTGAAATGACCCCACTGCGGCATTTGGAAACAATATTTAAATAAAGCTAAAAAAAGAAGCTGTTTCAGTTGTCAATGCCAGAGTCAGTTATTTTGTGAGGTTACAGGCTGAATATTTCATCATCACCAGAAAGGTATTTGTTAATGTTTGACCATTAAACAAATTCTACATCTATACTCATATTCAAGTGATAAATAAATAACACTCAAGGTTTAATTTGTTAGTAGTATCATAAATTGTGAGTGAAAAATACTGTTAACACTTTAAAATAAGGTCCCGTTTATTAATATTAGTTAACATGAACGAACAGAGTAAAAACACAATTCTGTTCATGTTAGTTCACAGTGCATTAACACTTGATTAAAAAATGCATTTAAATACAATTAACATGAACTAATATTAACAAATGCTGTAAAAGCGGTTTTACTTATTGTGAGATGTTATCAAATACTTATACACAATTTACTAATTAATGTTAATAACTGCACATACAAATACATTTGCACCCCTTCGAGTTATACATGTTAACATTAGTCAATGCAAACAGTATATTATGGTTTATTAATAAATCAACATGAATAAATGCTGTTAAAAATGTTGTTTGTTGTTAGTGCGTGATACTTAATGCCTTATCTAATTAATGTAAACACACTGAACCTGACTGTAAGGTGTTAATTAACTAAGTAGTATTTGTCACTTTCAGCAGAACTGCCCACAATCATTTCTGTTCAAATTAAATGAAACAATCTCAACACATTTCTGTAGTCTGTAATCAGAATCAAACTTCCCCGGAGGGACCAGATTGTAATTTGTAAAACACTCAGGGTCTGGAAACAGCACACCATACAAACAGAGCAATTTTATGGGCTATCAGGCATTTAATATCCTGGTATCACTTTTACAACAGAAGGGCCATCTGTTTTCTATTTTAACCTGTACAAGAGAGTGAACATAAGTAATTCTTTTAGCAATCAAGCTGACAGCTCTTATATAAAGGCCTCTCGGAGTGCATTATTTATACATCTCCTCCTGCCGTTCCACCTGTTCATTAAACTGCATTCGAACTTCTTGCCCTCAGCTACGAGGAGGTTACGCACACTCTAAATATAGATTTTTACCTTTAATTGCCTTTCTGCTGATGGATCATTTTCTTAGAAAAAAAAAATCCAGGCCTGAGGAAAATCAACACTGCCTTAAGATCAGCGGCACCAATCAATAGTTGTAAATACACTTGAGCTGTTTGTGTTAATGCAGATTTATTTGCATAAAGCATAAAAATCTGTAAATGAAAATGTACTGTTATATTCGATATCAGGAATGGAAAAAAAATCTGTTCGATCAGTTGATTATAAAGTCAATTTGAACACTTAAACGTGTTAATCTCAAGTCAGCCTACCAAACTGATAAATACATTTCTGAGAACGGCTCAGGAAAACATGTTGATTTTCCGTTTGCGCTAGGCTAACTGTGTTGCCATTGCAGATGCTCTCTTGTATGAAGAAACGCATGTTCCTGTCTAACAGCGAGAGAGAGATGGAGAGGCCCTGTCACGAGCAGATGAGTGTTCATTACTTTACCCTTGACGGGGGGGTTGGGAAGCGGGAAAGAGATTTCACGCTAATTTGTGGGATGACACCGTAGCCATTTACAATATAAATCAAACAAACAGACCATAACACCCTTGATAACACTTTGGCCCTTTTTAAAAACAATTTTGAGATAACTTGTGATTTAATATCTTCCTGTATGCCACAAAACAGATCAAAATTGATGGATATTAAAACAAAATAAAAGATTGAATGGCTTGCGGGTCATAAAAGGATATTTTTCCCTCACGTCATGTATAATAAAACACAGCTGCTAGTTAATAGTTTTTGTGATCTGCTTTGAGCAAACAGTTAGTTGAAATGCTGAAATAAGAGTAAAATCTACATCTAAAGACAATATCTAAAATACATGACTCAGAAATGTAATGTAATTGTATTTTTTTCTAGCATTTCCTCAGGAATGACACCGGTTGATTAGAACTGTAATTGCTGAATTAACTTTCCAAAAAGCTCAATCTCTGCATACAAGATTTAAAAAAAGCAGAAATAATTGTAAACAGAGGCATCCTTACCTTAAAGCAGCGTCCTCGTTTCCTTCGCCGAGCATGTTAGACTTGGGTCCGCTAACATGCGTGAGCTTTGAGTGATGGGCTTTTTCGAGAAAACAGGATTTAGTCATCAGACATGCACCTTTTTCCTCAGACGCTTGTCAGCTGTAGGGGGCCGGCCGGTCTCTCTTTGAGACGCATAATTAGGATGCAGGCTGAAGAAAGGACAGCCCAGCTTGATAAGGGTTGGCATGCAAATGGATAAGGAGACAAAGAAACAAGCAGCACAGAGAGAGAGGGAGAGCAAAACACTATATGTTGCACAGACCACAACACTTTCTGCTTTAAGTGTCAGCTATCATTATTGCGTCCACTGCTGGGGTTGGCTGAGGTAATCGAATACATTGAGGTCCGCAGCTGAGGAAATCGAGGGGAGAGAAATCTGCGATTGATGCTCAACAGTTCAAAGGCCTTCCCAAACCCTCTCATCTTTCCCGCCACAGAAGCAGCTCAGATAAAAGAGCAATCACATCACACCAAGTGTTGGACGGAAACATGGATCCGTGAGATGTACATGTACACAACCAGCAGGGTTCAGTGTGTCGAAGAGTGTGTACAGTCCTCTATTCATGCTTAAATTTAAGACTGCAGTGAAGAGGGTTGATTTTAGATTCATAGAGGGTTATTTTTGGTTAATGTGTGTCATTAAATAATTTAGCAATGGGAGGACAGTACAAAATGTGGGAAAAATACAGTGGTGCTCATAGGTCTACTAAAAAGGGTGACCAATTAAAATACTCATGTTTAGCTTTTTTTCCACTACATTTTTATTGTAAAAAATGTTTGTCACTAAATAATTACATAAATACAAATAATATGTTTTGCATGTTTCAAATATATTTTAATTCTAATATATTTTCGCCACTAAATAACTTTGCAATGCCAATAGGACATTGTACAAAATTTGTAAAAAATACAGTGGGGCCCAAAAGTCTATTAAAAAAAGGTGACTAATTGAAATGCTTATGTTTTGCAGTTTTCTTTTTTTTTTTTACATTTTAATTGTAAAAAAAATTTTTTAATTTTTGGTTATTGTTTGTCACTAAATAATGATATAAAAATACAAATAATATCTGTTTTGTATTTTATCTAACATTTTATCATATTTATTTTTTTCATGTAAAACAGCAGTTGATATTTCTGGTTAATTTCGCCACTAAATAACTTTGCAACGCCAATAGGACATGGTAAAAAATTAGGAATAAAATATACAGTGAGGCCCAAAAAAAGGAATTTATTTTTATAAATAAATAAAATTGTATTTGTTTAATCATTTTTTTTTAAATAACAATAATGTTTAGCATTTTTCCTAAATAATAATAATTTGGCAATGTTAGAGGGTTATGGCAATAAATGCGGTGACCAAATGTGTACAAAAGGCCACTAATGGTTTTTTTTGCATTAAAAAAAAAAAAAAAACATCTGCTTAGCTTAGATTTTTAATGTGTTTTTCTAAGCAAATTATTATTGTTTTACTTATAAATAATAATAAAAAACACTACAAATGATTCAAAACTATTTAAGTTAAATTGAAAAATTTAAAATAATTTCCTAGTTTTTGTGTTAATGACCGTACAATTCAGTATCACTTGAACAAAACTTGATAATGTTCTCCAGCATTTTGTGCTGCAAAGGTAGAAAAATCATCTGAGGTAACATTTTCAATGGTACAGATTTGATCAGTGATAAAAACTGTGCAAAACTGCTTCCGACTGTTACTACCTCAGTCTAGAAAGAATAATGGCAGACTTTGCATGTTGTGGTAGGCAGATGCGGACCGCCATCAATCAGTGATGCTCTGGGACTCTGCAGATAAGGGAACTCCGTGCTATTTTAGGCCTGATGCTGTCTAAGACAGCAGGGTCTCTCCCTCTTAGATTCATCATGCTGAGCTAAATATCAGCTATTTTATTCAGTTTGATCTTGCACGAAGACCGCTCATTCAGCAAAGAATTTTGCACTTAAGAAGCCGATTCTCTAAAACGATCTTAATAAAACGATCACGATGAACCAGTGCTGCTAATAAAGATTAGCCAAATATAGTCACTGCCCTTGAGTGCAGGAAGGGGATGTTTTTTAATTAACACTCTCAGTGGGTCTCAACTAATAATGTGCAAATAGGTTTAAAAATAAATCGCCATTCTTACACGAGTAATATATTCACTCTGAAACCCTCTAGCTCTGAGAAATTTAGGTTGATTAAATCGCTATCGTTTCACAATTGTATTTGAAGTCTTCAGAAATTGCCATTATTATTGTTTTACAGGCAGTTATGAAAAGGACACACTCATTAAAACATTCTGCGTGGGAGATATGTTTTAATGGAAGGTAAGTAAATGGGAGAGGTTATCGTGTAGCACAATCTCCAGATGACCTACAGTTCTTTTACTCTGACGCTGCTTGATGACACATTATGGCCATAAATTACCTTAAGTGCTAAAGAGTGTTCCTGCCGAGCATAAAGTTGGCCACTGGGAATTATCCAGCCTGCAGGCTAATTTCCTTTCCTCCCGGAACGTCCCACAGGGGTCAGTGACCGTATATGTCCGTCGCTTGTGTACCTGCAGACGTTATTAAAAGCAAATCTTGTGTCTGAAGTATCACGTAAGCTGCAAGGACCTTTTTAATATGGTTGAACGAGGGAAAATATGTCATCATGGGTTATGAACATGGTACAAAATGAGACCTGCAACCCTAAAAGTCAAACTAAATATTACATGAGATATTTGATCTTTAATCCATTTTCTTTGCGTGTTGCTATTTTTGTAATCATGTTAACAAAATTGTATTATTTTATATGCATGATATTTATAATTTTCAAGAAATAGACAAAAAAGTCATTTATTTGGTAAAATCAAATATTCTAATTAAAAATATATAGTAGAAAATAATAAAATGTGTTTATCTAAATTAAATGTATTAAATATCAAATTTCTAAAAATATATAATATAGATAAATGTATTATGTAAAATGCTTAAATATATCAAGGGTTGCAAGTAAGCATTGTAAAGTGTTGGTTTGTGGTTCTCAGTTCCTCAGCTTTGAGAAAAACTATTTGTTTTATCTGTTTTTTTTCGTACCATAACTTGGGTATCACAGGGTTGAGCTCAGCTTGACAAATGCAGTCAACACTACAATATTTGTCAAAGAGGACTGAGTTGGGTTAGTCAAAACAGACACCAACTTAAAAAAAAAAAATAAGAGACCAAAAAAAAGAAAGTAAACTGCAGCTACAACTGCTTTCCATCCTATGAGGCCATTTCTTTTTAAGGAAAACATCAGCAAAAGTAATGATAGATTTTTCTTCCTTTTTATTTGATTTTTTCCCCAAGAGCCACTGAGAGTGTTTGTTCTCCTCCACAGATGCAAAGCACAGCCCAGAGTGTGTTCGCACTGCTGGACACGCGTGTATGGGAATCCAACAGCTATTAGTCCACTCGCCTTTGGGATGTGGAGACATTGTTCCATACGAGGTCCAAAGTGCATTTTCAAAACAAAGAGCCATGTACGATCAATTAAGCAAACGAATGTCTATTCTTATCATCCTAATTTAGAGCAACTATCAGATCTCAATCAAGAACCTGAACCCTAATGATCATCAAACAGACACTAAATAAAATAATAAAAACTTGCCTCAGGTTAACCACACTCCTGCTCATGTTACGCATATTAGATGGCGACATTAATAAATGAGCTCAACACAGCAGTAAAACATGTTATGTGGAGGAAGTGTGTGCAAGTCGAGAATCCACTCTGCGTTCACTCAAAACCAAACCTAGAAACTTCCCAGCAGCTCTTGATGGGCCAATGTCAAGCAGATAAGCAAATTAGATCGTATGCTGTTCATACATCATCAGAAATTTATTGAATAATTAGTTAAATAACTCAAGTTTGTCTGAGTTCACATATGAGGTGAGGGGTGTGAATAGATCAGCAGTTCAAGTGTAAACTATATGTGTCCAAATGTAATCGTGGTGCCTTTTTGTATTTGATAGGATCTGCGTCGAGGGTCAGTCTTTAAGTGCCATTGTGTTGGTTTACTTGGAGTTGTAGCTGGCCACAAGCTGGTTGAGGGGGTTTTCTGGACACTTTGTCCACTCCTTCTTGAGCTGTTGTTTTAACTGGGAAAGTCGCATATTGGGGTTCTCCATTTTAAGGCGCGCCATGTTTGCTTCTTCAAATGCAGCGTAGGCAGCTTTCATACGGCGCTCAGGGTGTCGATCCAGGTCTTCCTTAGTGCTGAAATACAAAGGCATGAACCAAATGTAAAATGACCTAGCAAAGAAAGGCAATAAACAGATTATTGTGGCAATTAGTAAAATCTTTATACTGATTTTGTTAAATGACGCTCTTAGCCTTTCCATAAATACATGCTAGTTTATTGTGTAATCATTAACCAGAAAAAGAATATGCACAACGTGGGACTTTTAGTCATAAGACCAAAATACACTGGGACCCTTATTTTGAAATGTCTGTTCTCTATACTTCCAGCTGCTCATTCAAAAAGTTGAGGGATAAAAAGTATGCACTCTTACCTCCATCTACAACATATTATAACTTAAAAAACATTGCCATAATTCATCAACAGTAAATCACAAGCAATCACTTGTGTAAAATAAAAAAGACTGGTATTAAATTATTTAAAACTGCTCTGAAATGAGCCTGCAGAATGTGCTACAGCGCCAGGCTTTGACTCTGAATGTGCAGCAAATACATTTAGTAATTAAATCATATGCTTTTGAAGTTTAATAAATCACATTAGGCACACTGTGATTCCTATTTTCCAGCTAAAAATTCAAGGCATATAAAAAATTAAGCTTTTTGTTTAAGTCTTTTTCACCTTCGAAAAATGTATTCCAAGACATTTTCTAAGACTTTTTAAGAACAACACTTAAGAGCACAACCATCGGAGAATTGTGTTTCTTACAAATGTAGACTTTTTTCATGTTTATGTCTGTAAAACAACAGTCGGGATACCTGAGCACTGCGATGGCATCCTCAATGGTTCGGGCCTCCACTGTGCCTTCTTCTAGAACTATCCGATTGACATTCTCCTCGAGCGGCATATCCAAGTGGGTTTTCTCTGTAAATTCAAAAGGATACACAAGACTAAATTAGGACACTGAAAAGGCCTATTCAAAACAACAAAACAATAAAGACACTTAAAGCTTAGTGTGAAAATAAGTGCATCTTGTTTTATTTATGCACACTGCATACAAGAACATTTTCATTGCAATCAGTGTGCACTGTATTAGTATAAATTTTGACCAAGCAATAAAAGACCATTTTTGTTGTGTGACTCCTGATGCAAGTAGTGCTTAATGTCAGCATGAAATGAAAATGCACTTAATAAATCACTGCATTTATTTTCTAAACTTAAATGTTACAATGTGAACAATTCACCAATGCAGGCATATCATTTTTTATTTATTTTTGACTGTTGTTTTAAATCCGAAATATCAAACACCAAATAGCTTCTTCAATGTTCTGAAGAAAAATGACAGACTTCTGTCTGGACTTAAAGCATGCAATCACATCCACCTCCATCCAATGGATTAAAGGAAGTCCCTGCTCGTCATTTGTATATTTTTTGATTATCTGTTTTATTTAAATTTACACCACAATATGAATTACGTTTCACTGTGACTTTAACGTGTCAGGGTTATCTTAACGATTGGAATGATACAGTGTGACAAACAAACAGTATAACAATAAAACATGGTATCAAACACACAAAAAAATAAAAAAGAATAATTATGCTTATTAGTGTTAAGGCTTTAGTTTATCAACATGCAAATGTATATTTATATAAAGGTCTTTTCATGTGACACTGCCTAAAGCATTCAAATGAGTCACTTATGAGGTTGTGATGGTTAGCATGTTGAATAGGCAGCGCTCTACGTCTGAGTCACTGGATAGGATTTGGCCTTACCTTTTTCCTTGGTTTCCTTAACATTTTGCCCACTTTGTAGGGTCTCCTCAATCTGGGCTCGAGTCACTTTACTGGGGACTTCTTTTGTCTGTTTACCCTTTATCTTGGCTTCTTCTTCCTCTAAGAGCCTTTGCTTTTCTCTCTTCCTCTCCAGAGCCTCCAAACGCTTTCTCTCCTTATCATCCTGTACACACACACTCTTTTAAATTACAACTGGACTGATGTTATCGAGGCAGCCTGATGGTCGTTAAGCAAATGTAAGTATAAACTGCAGAGCAGAGTAAAGAAATTAGAGATGCCTCCTGCGTGCTCAGAGTCACTCTGTGTCAGCGCGGCGGGTAAGTAATGGTTACTAGGATCAGACGTGGTCTTAACTGTCCACATTCTAACCACCCAGCACCTTCCTGTTGATAACATCCGCAGAAATGGTGACACAACAGTAAGGAGATACGCATAATGAGATGACACCTTCAGATAGAGCAGAGGCTGAAATGTAATTCATGTGACACAGATAAACCGCACGGCAGGCCGCGCTCAAGAGCAAACCAAGATACGCTCCTCTCTCTTGATATTCTCACATATCTACTAGTGATCAATTATATTCGCCGAGCCCGAACTTCACCGAGTCCCAGGCAGTGGCTGATCTTTAGGAGAATAAATCAGAATAAATCAGTGTGTTTCCAGTGCAGGTGAGCTTGCTTGAACACACACAGCGGCCCCAGTGACATGAGGTATAATTAGCAGAATGGCTGCAGTAGGATAACAGCAGCGTGGGTCTGATAGGCCAGCGGGGATCAGATGGCAGGAAACAGGAGGAAAGGAACAGGGTGTGAGGAGTTCTTTACCAGAGCGCCTTATTGAGTAGGCTGGCACATCATGCCAGCGTTGCGGACGCTCACTACATATGCCAACACCGGCTCAATAATGTATGAAACAGAGACAGGAGAGGGCTGGGGAGGGAGACAAAAGGCACCAGTGGCCACCAGAGACCTTTCAAATATTTAGACTTCCAAAATATATTCTAATAATTATAATGTTGAAATAAATAAGTTTTGATACAGGAAATATATTTATTTTGAACTTTACTTTAAGCTTTTTCTCAATTAATATCTAAAGAAAATAGTCTTTATTTACGTACCCACAGCCTGTACCTTCTGTGGAACACAAAATATGACATTTTAAAGAATTTTGGTAACCAAATAGTTTAGTTTCCTCCGACTTCCATTATATTTTTTCACCCATATAATGGAAGTCAATGGTAACTGAAACTATATGGTGACAAACATTCTCCAAAATATCTTTTTACATTCCACAGAAGAAAAAGTTATACAGGCTTAGAATAACATGAGGATGAATAAATGATGATGATTTTCATGTTTGGGGAGACTGTTAATTTAACAAAAATTAATGCGAGAACTAAGTCCATATGATGCAGTGCAGCTTGCAAATGTGTAGTTCACCCAAAAATAAAAATATTCCAGCACCATATATTTACCTTAATGTCATTCCAAATCTGTATATATTTTTATCCAGACAATAAATCAACAGGGTCCGAAATAACATCAAACCCAGCTGACTTCCTGCATGGACAAAAAAATGGTCAGAATATCTTCCTTTGTGTTCCACAGAAGACAACATCATACAGGTTTGGAATGAGATGAAGGTAAGAAAATGTTCAGTTCTCAAATTATTTTTTAATATGTTAGTAACTGTTAAATATTTTTCTAATTAAGATAATGATTAAAATTATGCATGTTACAACAGGGCAGTCAATACACTAAACAACATTTTCTTTCACTCGAAACCTTTATTACATGTATACCAGTTGCATCTGGTCTGTTGACACTGAACATGGCATAAAATAGCTTAGTTGATATAATAAACAGCCAATCACTGCATATCAGTCAATACATTCTCCCATGGACCTCATCCAGGCCTAATTTCAAAATCAAGCTCAATTACTGATAACGAACACTCATCAATATGCGGCATAATTGATAGAGGATATCAGAACTTGTGTGACGGTGTTACTTTAACCCAGTCAGCTTCGACTTTCGTTTTGTTTGTGGGGACCTCATTTCCTGAGCAACCCTAAACCCGACTTGCAATGTATTAATCTATTGTGTGCTACTCAGACTCACATGTCTGCAGCTTTAGCGAGGAAGACAGCTATGTCATTTAGACACAAGATTAGCAGTTAACGGCGGGAATGTTAGACAACATATCATGGAAAACATGGGTGCGGAGGGAATCAATTTTCTGTCCATTTAGTACAGAACTCAAAAACATGTCCATATTATTATGCCAATTAGGACCAGGGGCAAAGTTTGTCTGGTTAACATAGTAGTAGCAGCTTTCCACTTTGATGCTTTGCACGCTACAAAATGCATTTATAATGTTACAATTTTTTCTATTTTAAATAAATCCTATACTTTTGAGCTCTCTGTTCATCAAAGAATCCTAAATAACAATGTATTACAGTTTTACAAAAAATAATTAGCAGCATAGCTGTTTTCAAGATTGATAATAAGAAATGTTTCTTGAGCACAAAATCAACATATTAGAATCATTTCTAGAATGGTTGATAAATTCAGCTGTCATCACAGGAATACATTTTATTTTAAAATATATTAAAATAGACAACAGTTATGTTGTATAATTATAACAATATTTCACAATATTACTGTATTTTGATCAAATAAATGCAGCCTTTGTGTGCACAAGAGCCTTAAAAACATTTAAAAATGTTACCAAGCCCAATTGTTTTTAGACTTTTGTGTATAAATGTAAAATATTGGATTATTTCATAATAGATATTTTTACAGTGACAAATTTTATTTTGAAGAACTCAAAATCACTTTGAGTTGTTTTCATTTTTCTGTGGCTTTTAACGGTTAGCAATCTCTCACCAGGTAGCACTGACTACTTCAATTAGGACAATTTCACTGTCAAACTTTTTTTTTAAATGGAATGGAGGAGCAGTCTGTAGAGCGTAAGAGCTTTACTGCCACCTTGTGTTTATACTACACTCCATATACAAGACACTGTTGTTCACTTCTGATTTCATAGGTACTGCCAATTAGCTGTGGACACTAGAGACAAAAATCTAATCACATTACGATACACATTACATTACGATTTCATGACATATATTGAAGGCCTGATGGAACTCTTTTATCATTTATCATAATGTTCCTGTGGCTCAGTGGTAGAGCATTGCGTTAGCAACGCAAATGGTTGTGGGTTCAATTCCCAGGGAACACACATACTGACAAAAAATGTATAGCCTGATTGCACTGTAAGTCGCTTTGGATAAAAGCGTGAGCTAAAAGCATAAATGTAAAATGTAAATCATTTGACCCTGACAACATATCAGTTTCCATGCTCTTAAGGACATACGTTTTTAAACAAAGAATTTAGGCCTACCTTCCTCTGCTCTTTCTTCATGACATGTTTGTCATTATCTTCCCAGAGCGCGTCCTCCAGCTCCTTCTGTTTGCGTGCATCAACGACTGCTTTGGCCTCGGCCTTGCGGGCCTTCGCCGTGGCCGATTTGGAATTCTCACCCTGGAATTTCTTCGGCATTCCTGGGACTTCCCTGTGGAGGGATTTTTATTTTTTTATAGGTATATAGGTAAGGTTGTGTTGATGACCATAATGAAAGTGTCAGAATTGGTGCTGAGACCACATGTGTAGCGTATAAACAGATTCTAATGAGAGAAAGACAAAAACTAAACCCATGGTAATGATGACCAGAAGCTAAATCATAATATTTATTTAGGACTAGATATTATTGGGCTCTCTATTGGGGTTTGAGCTTCTTCTGATACACAGATGAACAGAGGACCCAGCTTAGCACAAAACTCCGGTTCTATTCCTCCTGCGTGTTGCCAATACTTCTGTACGGTTATGAGACCTGGACTCTTCAAATTGCAAGATGCCAAAAGTCATTTCATATGCGCTGCCAACGTCAAATCCTGCATGTTCGTTGGTCCGACCTCATAACAAACGCACCCATCAACCTACGCACTGGTCTGCCAACAAACACAGACATAATTGCTCGTCGCCCGCCTCTCTGAAAAACATGCTCCCAATGGCTGGAGCCGTCCACCTGGTCGCCCTCGGCGAACTTGGGTCCAACAGATCGGGGATAGCTCCATCTCCTCCATGAATGGAATTTTGCCACCGGCCGCGCCCATTCACTCGATGACTAGATCGGCGCTACGAGCCATTGCAGCTCAGGCGACTTGGACAGATGGATGGATGATACACAGTGTTCAAGAAATGTAAAGGTGCATCTCAATAAATTAGAATGTCATGGAAAAGTTCATTTATTTCAGTAATTCAACTCAAATTGGGAAACTCTTGTATTAAATACATTTTGTGCACACAGACTGAAGTAGTTTAAGTCTTTGGTTCTTTTAATTGTGATAATTTTGGCTCACATTTAACAAAAACCTACCAATTCACTATATCACCAATTAAAAACTGTCTATATGTCTGTCTGTCTATCATAGATAGATACAATTTTTATGATTATAATTTCGTGCATGTATATCTATACACATATAATACACAAATTCACACCCGATGTTATTTTTTTAGGTTATGACAGCACGCTTATCATTTGACTGGTGTATAATAGATTTAATTATCTAAATTTCCTAAAATAAAGTGTTAAAGGGGAACATTCTGGAACTGTAGCAACATTTTAATTGTACTTTTTCTTTCAAGGAACATTCTCGTTAGCATTTTTGCTAAATCATCTGGTTTCAGAGAGTGGCGGTTTTTACGTTCAAACTTGTATTGGATACTGTCATTTGAACAATAAAAACAGATATATAAGAGGACGTCTTAAACATCTAATTTTATTATTCGAAATAATTTTCAAACGACGAATCTAATATATAAAGTAACAGCACCAACCTTTCCCTGCGACAGCCTGCTGGGGAGTTGTTCGCTCTTCTTCTTCTCAAGCCGCCGCGATACAGTTGCAGTGTTCCATTTAGCGCCACCTGGAGGCTCGATGGTCACCGCGCTCCATGCACGCGGTAAACAGCGAACGGCATGCTTGATCACACTTGAGGCCCGTTTTGTCAACAGGTAAGCTACAGAAAATCGAAATATATGTGATACTACACTATACCACACAGAGACACTGTTACCAGGCTATTTACTCCTTAACCAGCAAACAGTGGGGTCCAAAAGTCTTGATGTTACTGAAATCAAATTCCCGTGCATGCAATACTTTGATTTTGATCGACTACTTTGAATTATTTTCTGTTTTAATGTAGATTTATTCCAGTTATTTTACATTATTTGAAAAAAAATTAACTCACTTTAACTTTTTGTAAAAAGGTAAAAGGTATTCGGCCTAGAAATAGTACAAAATCTTTTCATATTTAAACAATTATTTTATAAAAAATACAAAGCTTTATGTTTATTTAGCTACATTGAAAAATACCAGATTTTCAATGTGATCTCAGACATTAGACCCCACTGTGTTCCTAATTTTTTTTTTTAAATGAAAATAGAACAGTTATTCAGAATAGATCTCTATCCCGCTCAACACTGTGCATCCTTACAAAGCAGTACCACATTATAGTACTTTACTAAATTATATCAAGGTACATTCTGTTCAGTGCATATTCACATGTTAAAGTAATCAACACATTAAATATAATTGTCTAATATATATATATAATCTGTATAATCTTTGTGTTGAATGACTCCGCCTCTGTTATGTCAATCACAACATACCCGTCCTTTCATATAATGTATTACAATAATTCCCCTCCCCTTAGACTGCCTTCGATTATCCAAATTATGAGCCCAGGAAAATAAATCCAGCTCTACTTGAAAGAATGCTCACTCACATTCCACACTGATTAGAGATTGTTTGTGACCATATCTTTATGGCAGTGTAAATAGTAAGTGTAAATAGCAATAGAGGTCATTTACACCAAGTGCAATAGCAATAGATGATATTTACTAAGTGTAAATAGCAATTAGATGCTATTTACACTAAGTGAAAATGGCAATTAGATGCTATTTACACTAAGTGAAAATGGCAATGGATGCTATTTACACTAAGTGAAAATGGCAATGGATGCTATTTACAGTGTAAATACAAGTGTAAATAGCTTTAGATTATTTACACTATGTTAAAATAGCAGGATGTTCTGGTATTTATACTACTTATTGCAAATAGAGGAAATTATCTGCACCTCAGTATTGTAATACATTATAAAACAGTATTCAATAATAACTTATTGAGTGAAAATTTTAATTCAAATTATTAAATGTATGCCACCTTATTGGGATAATAAAGCCATCCTTACACCTACCCTAACCCTACCCGATACTTTATTTTCAACTTTTTATTATTTCCTTCATTTTTATTAAAAATAAATGCTTTTCTGATGTGATCTGAAATTTGAAAAGGGAGAAAAAAAAGTTTGTCAAAAGGCGGAGTCGAACCAGGGTCGATCGTGTCAAAAGGAATATAACACATGCTTTACCATCTGCACCACAGGAACTGTTGTCTAACAATGGTCTTTTGTAATCTTGACTAGTCCAATCACACGTTGGTGGGCGGAATTAGGGTAAATAGCCTCTGCCAACAAGGCGGGCTATTTGCACTTAGTGTAAATAGACACTGTATCTTTAAACCAATACTGTTTTCTGTCCTGTGAGTTGATTATGTGTTGGCCTATGGAATTTGGTCTTTTCAAACACTCATAAACTCATTTTGCTGATTTTGGTTTTGTTTTATTTTGGTCAAAGGTAAGTTTTTCTTATTATTGAAATACTGTGTAATGAGTTGTAAATGGATATATATTTTTTTTTACTATTTCTGTTTCTATTTTGTCAGTTCATCTGCTCTCTTACTTTAAATGACACTGTGCACTCCATGAGCCCCAATGTTTGAAAGTCAAGAGAACATAACAGGGGTCTGATTGAGAATGCATTGTGATTTCTGGGTTTGTTGTTACAGCTGAAAGCCTCTTGAAGAGAAGGACTCCACTCATTTAAGCTCTGACTGAGTCCAAACAGACAGCACTATGGCTTCAGACTCTGACAGACTGGGCTTCTGTTTGGTGGACTATGCTGTATTTGCTGCTATGCTGGGGGTGTCGTTGGCCATCGGGCTATTCCAGTCTCTGAGGAAGACCTCGGATCGCTCTAACCTGGACAGCTTCTTCACAGGGGGAAGGGGTTTCTCTGCTGTGCCGGTTGGACTGTCGCTCTGTGCCAGCTTTATGTCAGCTGTCCAAGTGCTCGGTGTGCCATCAGAGTCATATTTATATGGCTTTAAGTTCCTCTATATGTGCCTGGGACAAGTGCTCAGCTCCCTGATTACTGCAGTTCTGTTTGTTCCTGTGTTTTATCGGCTCAAAATCACCACCTCAAGCCAGGTTTGGATTTTGTCCATTTTGTTCTTCTAGTAGTTTAGCTGAATAATTTTATATAAATCCTTGCACACACACACACACACACACACACACACACACACACACACACACACACACACACACACACACACACACACACACACACACACACACACACACACACACACACACACACACACACACACACACACACACACACACACACACACACACACACACACACACACACACACACACACACACACACACACACACACAATGTTGTTTTATATAATACATTGATATATAATACATTTATACATAAATATATTTCATTATATTACACTTAAAAATGTCTCTATACAGTATTTTAGTTTGATTAGTTTTAGTTAGTTTAAGGGAACTATTGCTTTGGCAGCAACTGTCGGGTAACTTATATTTGTATGATTTTATTTTAATTTTATTATGTTTAATAACTCTGATACAGTGGAGTCCAAAAGTTGAGATCACTAGTGAATATCATTCTATTTTCTATTCTTCTAATTTAATATGCATTTTTCCATAATCATTTTTGACTTTTCTGTATTTAGTTTGTGTAGCATGTGCTTTTGTGTGTGTGAACACCAGGTTCTAATAAATGTACTTGTGTGTCAGTATTTAGGAATGAGGTTTGGCAGAGGGATGCAGCTCTTGGGAAGTTTACAGTTCATTGTAGCAACAGTAAGAGAAACTCATCATCATAATTTAAATGGAAATAAATATAACATTTGTAATAATATTAAAACAATACCATAAAATGTGTATGTAGAATACTGAACAACAAAGCTATGAATATCACTTGTATACTTTCAATTCCAATATTTAGTTTGCATAAAATATATACATATTATTTGTAAAGTTTTTTTGTGTAATACTACGATTGTTTGGTTCTTTCTGTAGCTCCTCTACACTGGAATAGTGATCTTTGCTCCTGCAGTCATCTTGAATCAGGGTTAGTGAAATTTAAGAACGATTTGCTCTTTTTTAAAATGTTTCATGGGTTCACTTGTCTATTGTCTCTCAATACATCAGTGAAGTTGGATCCCATATGAGTGGTT
Source organism: Ptychobarbus kaznakovi (assembly GCA_027422405.1). Lineage (NCBI taxonomy): Eukaryota > Metazoa > Chordata > Actinopteri > Cypriniformes > Cyprinidae > Ptychobarbus > Ptychobarbus kaznakovi. The sequence goes on along the minus strand of CM049810.1, from coordinate 19,827,618 downwards.
GCAAGTGGTGTTTTTGCTTCTTTCTTTTATTGCACTTTTGTACTGTTCTGAACTACCTTCTCTTCTTTTCTGAATCAAGCCACAGGCCTAAATATGTGGCCATCTCTCGTCTCAACTGGACTCATCTGCACATTTTACACGACAGTGGTAGGCCAGTGTGTAATCTTTCCAGATCTGAATCTATACAGAAATTAGAATTGATGATTATGACTGTGATATGACCGTGTAAATATTTGTTGACACAACATTGCGCTTGTGTTTTCCTGCAGGGTGGTATGAAGGCTGTAATCTGGACAGATGTGTTTCAGATTGTTGTCATGCTCTCTGGGTTCATTGCAGTCGTCATTCAGGGCACCATTTTGGTAGGAGGGCCTGCAAGAGTTTTGGAGATTGCCAACAATGGATCCCGCATCAATTTTAATGAGTATGAACAATATCAAATGTTTAGAAATCTGTTAAATACTCAAGCTAACTAAATGTTTTTTTTATTATTATTCTATTGCTCATTCTTTTTCTGTATGTTAGTTTTGTTATAGACCCTCAGAGGCGCTACTCGTTCTGGAGTTTCACAGTGGGCGGCACTATGGTCTGGTTATCCATGTATGGAGCCAATCAAGCTCAAGTGCAGCGTTACATATCATGCCGGACTGAGAAACAAGCCCAACTGTGAGAGAAGAAATCAGTCAAATCTTTTTTTTACCATCTAAAAATAACTTGATCTTTTTAATCTTCTTTAAATGTAGTTTTTCTTTTGTACCAAATTTCTCCTAATAATAATAAGATAGCATAGTCGTGGTTTGGAAGAACTCTGACATATTTTCTGTTCTCCACTGAGTGTCACTCTTGTGCTGCAGGGCGCTGCTGGTTAATCAGGTGGGTCTGTGTCTGATTGTGAGCAGTGCAGCCACATGTGGCATTGTGATGTTTGCTTTATACTCCAGCTGTGACCCACTGAAGACCGGCAGAATATCTGCTCCTGACCAGGTCAATCAAAACCTACATAAACAGAATTACCTGCACTTACTACTAACTATTAAATCTGTATGTTTTTTTTTTTGAAGAAGAAATTGGTATTATAATTCTTACTGGTTTATTTGTGGCTGGAACAAACCTTTTATGTTTTAAATGCTTTTGTTGAAACAAAAATTTAACTATTGAAATTTAAGAAAAAATGTTAAATGTGTTGAATATTTAGTCACGCCCTCAGGCCATCCAATAAATGAATTAGTTTTTAAATGTGAATTAGTTTTTTCTACAGATTTGGAGAATCTAGTAGCATTACCTCATTTGCTCACCTATGGATCCTCTGCAGTGAATGGGTGCCGTCAGAATGCCTGTCCATACGACTCCAGTTAACATCTTGTGAAGTGAAACAAATCCAAAATTAAGGACAATCACTTCTGGACAAAAAAATATCCATAATAATATTTGGTCCATCTCCTGTTGTCCCCTCACATAAAAATCCATTAAAATATTTGTTTACAACTGTTTTCCTTGTAGATGATCTGTGCATATTTCTCTCCTGATTCAAATGAGACAAATTTTCCACTAGAGAAATAAAGTTGAACTTGCCTTAATGTTGGATTTATTTCCTGCAAACATGCAACTTTTTACTTCACAAGGAATGAATTAACGGATTGGAGTTGGGTGGATTGCTTGTGGATTATTGTGATGTTTTATCAGCTGTTTGGTCTCTCATTCTGACGGCACCCATTCACTGTAGAGGATCTGCTGCTCAGCAAAATTTAGAATGCTAAATTTGTTCAAATCTTTTCGGAATTAAAAAACATACTCATCTATATTTTGGGTGAAATTATCATTTTAAGCAACCAAATTGTCTTTTTATTTTCACAGTACATGCCGTACCTGGTTTTGGACATTTTCCGTAATCATCCAGGCTTGCCGGGTCTTTTTCTAGCCTGTGCCTACAGTGGAACTTTAAGGTGCTTGAAACTATCAGAACCTCCAGTGAGGTGTTGAGTACATTTACATTTACATTTATGCATTTAGCAGACGCTTTTATCCAAAGCGACTTACAATTGCATTCAGGTTATACATTTTCATTAGTATGTGTGTTCCCTGGGAATCGAACCCACAACCTTTTGCGCTGCTGACGCAATGCTCTACCACTGAGCCACACAGGAACACCGTACTGGTACAAATGGAATAAACCACCTGTTTCTGTTTCCACAGTACTGTCTCCACCAGCATTAATGCCATGGCAGCTGTTACTATGGAGGATGTAATGAAGCCGTGGCTAATCACTGTTTCACAGAGGAAACAGCTCTTGCTCTCCAAGATATTATGTACGGTCTAAAGCAACAACTTCTTTCCTGTGGTGCAAGTAAACATTAGTATCTTACATAGATGACGCCCGCACAGTGAGAGTAATAGCTTATCGCATGTATTCAGACCAAATCTTGTATTTCACTTAATTATAGATAAAAATCTGATACATATTTATTTGAAAGTAAGGGGAAAATAAGATATTTCATATTATTCACACACACACACACACACACACACACACACACACACACACACACACACACACACACACACACACACACACACACACACACACACACACACACACACACACACACACACACACACACACACACACACACACACACACACACACACACACACACACACACACACACACAGTATTCATACCCCATAATTTTTTTCATGTTTACTTATGTTGCTGCCTTATGTTAAACTGCTTTAAATTACTTTTTTTCACTTCAATCTACACTCCATACACCATATTGATAAAGCAAGAACAGAATTGTCACAACTTCGTAAATGTATTAAAAATAACAAACTGAAATAAGTATATTGCATAAGTATTCGTACCTTTAACTAAATATTTAGCTGAAGCACCTTTACAGCCTCAAGTCTTTTTTTGTTTGATGTGACAAGCTTTTCTCATCAGCATTTGGCAATTATCTGCCATTCTTCTCCTCACCTCTTCATGTCTCAAGCTCTGTCAGGTTGGATGGGGGCAGATGCACATTTTCAGGTTTCTCCAGGAATTTTTGATTGGGTTCAAGCTCAGGCTCTGGCTGGGCCACTCAAAGACATTCGGAGAGTTGTGTATAAGCCACTCTTGTTGTGTGTTTAGGTTCATTGTCCTGTTGGAAGGTGAGCCTTCTGCACAGTCTGAGGTTCTGAATGCTCTGGACTGGGTTTTTATTAAGGTTATCTCAATATTTTGGTGCATTGAGATTTTCTTCTACTCTGATGAGTCCCTCAGTCCCTGCCGCTGAAAAACAGCCCCACAGCATGAGGCTGCTATCAGCACACTGTTGGGATGGTACTCTGCAGGTGATGTGCAGAGCTGGTTTCCTTCAAACATGATGCTTAGAATTGAGGTTCATCAGACCAGAGAATCTTGTTTCGCAGAGTCTGAGGGTCCTTTAGTTGCTTTTCTGCAAATTCCAAGTGTCTTTTCACGTGTTTTCACTAAGGAGAGGATTGAGTTTGGCCACACTGCCATAAAGCCCTGATCGGTGGAGTGTTGCATTGATGTTTGTCCTTTTGTAAATTTCTCCAGTCTGCACATATGATCATGAGCTCAAATAGAGTGACCATCAGGTTCTTCGTCACCACTCTAACCAATGCCCTTCTCCATCAATTGCTCAGTTTGGCCAAGAGGCCAGTTCTTGGAAGAATCCTGGTTGTTTCAAACTTCTTCCATTAAGGGTAACATAGACTACATGCATTTGTGACCCTTCAATGAAGTAGAATTTTTTTTCTGAACTCTTCCCCAGATCTGTAGCTTGACACAAACCCGCTTCTGAGCTCTACAGACTGTTCTTTTGACACCAGGGCTTGTTTTTTATTCTGATATGCATTATCAGCTATTGGACCTTTTATTAAGACGTTTGCCTTTCCAAATCATACCCATTCAACTGAATTTGCCACAGGTTAACTTCACTCAAGTGTAGTAACATCTATAAGCAATATGAATGCTCCTGAACTAAATTTCAATTGTCCCAGATATGGGTATGGATACTTATGCAATGGAATTATGTAAGTTTCTTATTTTAAATACATTTGCAAAGATATTAAAAAACAGTTTTTTGCTTTACCATTATGGTGTATGGAGTGTAGATTGATGTGGGAAAAAAAGTCAATTTAAAGCAGTTTAACATAAGGCAGCAACATAAAAAAACGTGAAAAATATTAAGGGGTATGAATACTATATATATATATATATATATATATATTAGATTTTTTTGGAATTTATAGATTTTTTATAAATTCAGTTTAAATTTTAGTTTAAGTTATCATTTTAATATATTTATGTAATATTTTATATAAATATATTTTATATTTATTAGTGCTGTCAAATAATGAATCGTGATTAATCACATCCAAAAAAAGTTTGTTTACATACTTTGTGTGTATACTGTGTATATTTATTATGTATATATAAATAAAAACACATTCATGTATATATTTAAGAAAAAATATATTATGTTTATATATAAAATATATGTATATATAATATAAAATATAAGAATATAAATATATAAATGTATATACATGTAAATATTTTATATAGTATATATATATATATATATATATATATATATATATACATAATAAATATACACAGTGCACATACTTATGTTATGTAAACAAAAACGTTTATTTTGAATGTGATTAAAAAGGTATAATTTCTTAATGCAAAATAACTCTATCTTGATTTAAATTCATATTGAACTTGTAATGCATCAGAACTATTGGTGAGACTTATTAAAGTACAAGACGGTTATATTTTTCTGCAGGTATCTGCTGATATTGATCTGATAATGTTTATAAATATGACTACAATAACAATTATTTTCACTATTTCTTGTTTGCATGTGTAAAACAGCACTGTTGTATGGGCTTGGCTGCATTACAATGGCTGCGCTCTCCTCCCTGCTGGACTGGGGAGTCCTTCAGGTACACATGAACGACTGGAATAACTGACATTTTGGGAAAGGTGCATTTCAATCTATGTGTTTGTGCTCTAACCAGCTTTTTCTCTAATAATCTCAGGGTTCGTTCACAGTCATGGGGGTAGTGAACGGTCCACTCCTGGGAGCATTTGTGCTTGGCATGTTTGTTCCAGCCACAAATAAACCAGTAAGACTCCATAACCATAACAGCCCATCAAGTTATTATATTGCTCCACTCGATGAATAGCAGTGTAATATTTCTCACATCTTATAGGGGGTGTTCTCAGGCGTGGCTGTGGGATTCTGTCTGTCTCTATGGCTTGCTGTTGGAAGCACAATTTATCCTCCTACACCACAAAGTATGGGTGTTTTACCCACTAGTGCTGGTCACTGTCTGGCAAGTAATGCAACACTTAACAGCACCATAACAGTCACTGAATCTTCTATCTTGTCATCAGCAGTCCCTCAGGATTATGGGTGAGAGTCAAAGTTGTATCACATTTTATAATGACCACAATTTTGACTTTAATTACCTGCAGAATGTTTCTCATGTAAAATATAGCACAGTTTTCTTTTTTCAACTAAATTCATACAGCCTTCAAAATATCTACTCAATATCCTACCTGTACTTCGGAGCCCTGTCAACTAGTGCAGTCGTGCTGGTAGGTGTGGTGGTTAGTTACATTACAGGTGAGAGAAACTCACTTACACTATTGCTAACACAATAATTAAAAGGAATGAAAATGTCAACAGATGTTATTACTTTACCTTCAAATGACTATGTGCCATGTTACTACAGGACCCACCAAGAAGGATTCTATCAGTCCTGGTTTGTTACGATGGAACTTGGAACAAAATATATGCAATGCATCTCGTCATAACTTGGTAAGTTTCATGGTAGTAACAATTAATTAACTTTTTACTTCCATTCCAATTCTTGCCACATGAAATCAAGTGTTATTTTAGCATTATTTAAATATAATTATAGTATTTATTTAATAATATTTTAAATAAGCTTTTATTTTTATATTTGCAGTTTTTATTTTAACTATTGTATTTTTATTTTGTTGTATGCTTTTGTCATTTTTACAAGTTTTTAGATTTGTATATAAACACACACACACACACACACACACACACACACACACACACACACACACACACACACACACACACACACACACACACACACACACACACACACACACACACACACACACACACACACACACACACACACACACACACACACACACACATATATTCATATATATATATATTTATTTATTTAGTCATTTAGCAGACGCTTTTATCCAAAGCGACTTACAAAGCGACTTACAAATGAGGACATTATAGAAGCAATCAAAACCAACAAAAGAGCAACAACATGCAAGTGCTATTACAAGTCCTGGTTAGCCTAACGCAGTACACGTAGGAAGGTTTTTTTTTTTTTTTTTTTTTAAGAAAACGAGTATATAGAATATAGAAAATAGAAACTTAGTGTTAGTTTTACAAGAAAAGCTAGCAGTTAGAGAATAATTATGCAATTGATAGAGGGTCAAATGTTTGTGTGTGTTTTTTAAATAAAAAGAAGACAGATTAGATAAAATAAATTTAGAATAGAGAGTGCTAGAGTTAGAGGGTCAAATAAAGATGGAAGAGATGTGTTTTTAGCCGTTTCTTGAAGATGGGTAAGGATTCAGCTGCTCGGATTGAGTTAGGGAGGTCATTCCACCAGATGGGAACAGTTAATGAAAAAGTCTGTGAAAGGGATTTTGTGCCTCTTTGGGATGGTACAGTAATGCGTCGTTCACTTGCAGAACGCAAGCTTCTAGAGGGCATATAAGTCTGAAGTAATGAATTTAGGTAAAGGGGTGCAGAGCCAGAGGTGGTTCATATATATATATATATATATATATATATATATATATATGTGTGTGTGGTGTATTTGTATGTATATATATGTTGTTGTTGTTGTAATTTTAGTACTTAAACTTATTTCTGTTAGTTGCCAAAGCAATATTTCTAATCTAAAGTTATTCTAAGTTACACACACATATATGTATATATATATATATATATATATATATATATATATATATACACACAGTATATATAATTTTTTTCCAGCTTTATTTCAGTCAATACATTTTTTTTTAGTTAACAATAATAACACTGCTGAAATCATATTCTTGTCTCTACAGAATGAAACAACGACAAACAATCCCACAGAAATCCTTCTCAGTCCGAAAGAACCTTTTGCCACTGCTGATAAACACGATGTTTTACTGAACAAAGGTGATGTTTAGACAGGTTCAGCATTGGCTTTGTAAAGTAAAACAATTACAAGTTAGGTGTTCTATCTTCCAAACTAAATTTTTTTAAGAAATACTGCATTAAATGATGAAATGTTGAACAACTCAACATCATGCAGACTAATTCTGTACAGACTGTCATATCAAAAATATCAAAGCCATACTGATTCGGTTATCTCTGTTTTGATTGGCATTACTGAATACCTGACCATCATCACCTGATTTGAAAGATGATTCATTGACCTATTAAACAATAGTGCCTTCTTTCGTTGTACAAATTCATGCACAGTAGGTTTCTGTTCATCATACACCTGCGTCGCACCTGTATGTCAGTTCACTTTGATTCCTAGCCAAGTGCAGATGAGAAGAAAGCATGCACACTAAAGTGATCTGAAAGTAATTTAATTAACTGAATGATTTTAATAGAGATATATAATTATGATTATTTTCAAAATTATTAACTGTGAAAGTATGTCTGATTATTAGTCTGAATTAATTAAGAGAATACGTTGCCTGAAATGATTTAACACACTTCAAAGATCCATTTTATTGACCATGTTACAACAGATTTGAACTATAGCACAATAATAAATAATGCATTTCATTTGTTTGTGGCAGACATGGATATTATTTCTGTGTCTAATGCTATAAAACAAGGCTCATTGTTGGGATATGAATTCCTCAGCCTTTCTAAGCTTTGAGTTTTGACCTAGAAAAGTCACCTGAATGTGCCAGAAAGCCCTAAAAAACTAAAACTAAAAGTCATAATCAAGATGAATTTTTTTTCAGTGTTTATGCTTTGAACTAGTACAATTCATGCATATGTTGAATATTTGTGTCATTTTTACCTGTATCGCACAGATAAGCTGTTGAATGATTGAGTGCCCCTGTCACATTCACAATAAACTGAAATGTCAACACTAATATCAGGTGCACTTTCTGTTGAAAATTATTTAAATTAAAGTTTCATATAGCACTTGGTTGTATCAGGCCAAGCGGAAGAAAACCTACTCAGTTTTTATATACAGGCGGAAATAACAAACCCGCCACCACTCACTAGCAGAGAAAGAGGAAACCACAGTTTCACTCTTCCCATGTAAAGAAAGCAACAAACCCAGCAGCTCCAGCAAACACCCTCCCTCTTTTGCTCTCACTCACTTATAAATACACAACGCTTGCACTATATGCAATGATATAAAGAGGTGGGCCTGTGTTCAGTTTACGGCTTGGTTACAGGTCTAGAAACCGAGATGCCAGATGAGGCCGACTAGTAAAGAAACATCAAGTGGTGTTGATCTTGCTAAAGCAGTCTGGAAATGAGTTGCCTCTGTGGTTTGTCTCTTGCCGGAAACTAGTCTCATTTGATCCCTCCCACTAGAGGTTCACAACAGCCAAGCCTGAGTGAAATTTATACAGCTCTTCGCATCAACATGAACAAATGATTAACGTTTCTTCTTAAATAACTTCAGGTAACACCTCTCAGTTGTCTTTATTAGAATCGAAATATGTAAAATACCTCGTTACAGCCATTTCAGAGCATATGCCAGTGGAAGTCATGTGATGACGAATGTACATTTTGTGAGTGTGGCGTTGTATGTTTCGTGTTTGTCTGTTTGTTTGTACTCATATTATTGTATTATTGGAATAGAAACAGATGCATTTCTGTAATGGGATGTTCCACTACAATATTTAAGAGCCTGTGACATTATCGAAACCAAACTAAACTTGTGTAACCTACGTTTAACTTCACATTCTTAATGTTTATTAAATGCTTTACTCTAAATGGCTTAATATTGGAAATCTCTGGGAAAACACCCTTGATTTAGTTTGTTACGGAAAGTACAGATCGCCAACATGAGAAGGATGAGCTCATTTCGATCAACCATATGACCACCACGGTTCCAAGAACTGGTGTTAACAATAATCCACTGCTTTACAGTACAATGCTACCACCTTCTGCTTTTTGCATTACTAACAGTAGCCATCAAGTTCTGTTGAGATCAACATTGTTGTATTTATGTTTGGGGTCCCAGGGACCCTAATGGTTTATGTCTAATAATAATAATAGCAAATAAACCTTTCAAATTCACTTTTGACTTAATTAAAGCTCATTTGACAGTATTCAAATTTAACCCTCTGTTGATTCTCAAAGTGCATTCATTTTTTCTAAATTGTGCTGTTATCCAAAATAGAAACATTGCTTTTGTTTGGGGTCAGTTTTCTATAACTGGGGCCTCTGAAAACCGCAGCAGAAGAAATGTAACTTTTTTTTTAGAATGTGTGATAAAGTGGAAATTGTATTCCTAATCAGTCATAAGCAAAAGTCAACCAAATACCTTAATAATGTTTTTGTAAATATTCATTTAAGACTTTAAAATTGCTTCTATATGAAAATAGTTAGCTTTTTATCAGAAATAACCATTTGTCTTATTTTAATTACATTCTATTTTGAGTTGCATGCACTATTTTGGAAAGAAAGAACGGTCAGTGCATCTTTTGAGAAGAAATGATCTAGTTCTTGCTGTCCAATCAAGATTGCTTTGGTGATCATGAGTGAAGAGGAAGAGGTGCCCTTGATGAAGAGCGAAAGGGCTGGCAGTCAGATGTCCAGCTGTGACTCTGCCCTGCAGGTGCACCTGTACTACAGCCCCAGTTTAAATTCAGAAACCACCTTCACCATCCCCACCGGAGCTATCACAGCGGAGAGCGTGTGTGTGCTTGCTGCTAAAGCCAGCGGTGAGACACTGACGCACAGTCCCACACAACATCATTTAAACATTAATAATGTCAACACTCAAGTATATACTTTTTCACTTATAAGACATATAAGCCTTTTTTAATAAGATGCAACAAGCACTGCATCGGTGTCGCTGATAACTTTTATAAGGTCGGAGTCTATCTTTTAGATGATTCAGTATGTCTAAAGCATAGAAATTACAGTTTAAACAATAATAGTCATATGTTTAATCTTATAATTACATATATTTAAAAGAGTTGTGCACCAACTTTACAACAACCTGAATAGAATATTTCTATTTTTAGGAATTGTTCCTGTGTTCCACAACCTGTTTGCTTTGGCATCAGAAGACCTTTCATACTGGTATCCACCAACTCATGTGTTTAAGAGCGAGGAGAATGTCAAAGTTCACTACAGAGTGAGGTAAAACAGCTAATCATATGTTTTTGTTAACAAATAGCTTAATATTGAATATTTGGAATTCTTTATTTAACTACTCATGCCATAAATTAATTTTGCAACTGTCTGATATGTAAATATTGTTTTGTTTTTAACCTTTCCCCTGACCCATCTTAATATGTTTTAAAACAATGATGATTTAAAAGTGAATTAGTCTCTTAATTTTAAACTAAAGTGAATTAACACTAATCTGCAATTTCAATATTTATGGTTTGAAAATTATTTATATCAGTGTTTATTTTACTTACTTGCTTTACTTTACTTTTAGTCATTTAGCAGACGCTTTTATCCAAAGCGACTTACAAATAAGAAAAAGTAACTAAAATAAAAAATGTAAAACTATAAATATTATATATCCACATTTCAGAAGATAAAGAAATTAAATAAAAATGACAAATGCATACAAAAACATTTCAAAACTAAACATTTAAATGAAAACAAAAAATAAAGCTAAACACAAGTAAAAAATATTAAATCAAGAAAATGTATGAGTATAATAATGATTCTAACATAACACTAAAGGTATAACACTATTGTGGTGTCACTTCCATCACAAGCATAAATGTTGGGTCTAATAATGTTGTTTTCAAAAGTTTGTATATTTGCTTACCAAAAAGACAGCAGTGTCAGTGAAGAGCATGCAAATAAGATAAATATGATACATAATGTGTTAAGAAAAAAAGACAAATCTAACACTTCATGTGTAAAATATGATGCACAATAACGGAATATTTTCGTTGTACATTTTGTTCAATCATTTCTTCAAATGATGCAATATATATATATATATATATATATATATATTAGGATACACAAAATAGTAAATACTATATTTAATTAGAATTAGAATTAACTAGAATTAGAGACAAAGGAGGCCGATGCCACTTCCATTACTATCATTTGCACTACAGAATGTCATCAAAAACAATATATGATTTTATATGTAAAAATTACAGAATTCTTCTGTGATGCACTACTGTGCATTGTTGGCCACTGCATTGTTATTGATAATCAAAAATAAATTATTACAATTAATTTATAGCAACTGAAATAAAGCTGAAATAAGATAATTTCTAAAATTTAAAACAAAAAACACTGAAAATATAAGATTCATTAATAAATGATATGAGTGTACAAATAATACTAAAATAATTGCTAGTGGACAGATGAAATACTGAGAAAGTAAAACGTTTGTTTTAAGATGGAAATAGAACATTTTCTGTAACTGTACAGCTTTTTTTTCTGTTTAAGGTTTTTCTTCTCAAGCTGGTTCGGTCAAGGGTCCAAAGCATCATACCGCTTTGGCCTCAGCAGAGGAAGAATCTGTGCTGTGCTGGACTACTGCGTCATTGACTATCTTTTTGCTCAGGTATATACAGTAGACAATAATCTGTCATTGGCTTCTCAAGAGGCAACTGATCATTATTTTGAAAGCCATGAATGTAAAAACGATTCTAATAATTAAAGTGCCATAAAAATGCTGACTCAACTGTTCAGAATCTTTTACCTTCCCATCTGTCTTTCTGTTTCAGTCCCGCAGTGATTTTGTGTCTGGACATGGCGGGATTTCTCCTGATTTGAGTTTGCTGCAGGAATGTTTGGGAATGGCAGTGCTGGATCTGTGGCGTATGGCCAAAGAGAGAAACCAGAGCCTTGGTGAGATCTGCAATACAACAAGGTATGAGAAACACAACATGAGAAACTGAGAAAGCCTCATATAAATGGTACACAGAGGTTTTCTGTACATTTAACATAGAATTAAACATTCAAGATGCATTAAATAATTCAAAAATCCCATTGTAGCTACAAGTCCTGCCTTCCAGAGACCCACAGACAAGAAATACAGCGTATGAGTCGCCTAGCGCGGTATCAGATCCGAAAAACGCTGAAGCGTTTCTTAAAGAAGCTGGGCAGATGCTCGGCGGGTGAACGCAGCCTGAAGCTCAAGTACCTGATGGAGCTGAGTGTGCTGGAGCCTAATTATGGCTCTGAAAGCTTCACTTTACATCACTCTGGATGGTTAGAGCAGAGCGAGCAGCAGAGGGTCAAAGCCGTGCGAGTGTCTGGAGAGGGAGGGATTCAGACACAGACCAAAGAGAACCAGGTAGACCTTTATACAAAAGTTCAGTAAACAAAAAGTTAATTTTGCATCACTTACATTTTCCAGTTAAAGTTGCCTTTGTTTATTTTTGCTCCGCCAAAAAAAATTCAAACTGATTATCAGTAGGCCGTTGCTCATTGAATCAGGGTTTTTGAACAAATCGGTTGATTGAAATTGATTAACTGATTCACTCATAAAGAATGAATCAGTCAATATACTTACTTACTTTGTAATGCAGTCTCTTGTCGCCACCTACGGGAATTAACCAGAACTAGCTATTTTATTTATATAATATATAGAGCTCCGGAGGTTGACGTCACGCAATCTAAACTCCCCCATTTTGGCAGGCAATCAGGAGAGCGTCAGAGCACCTGTAGATTTGCTATCGACAGTGATCGAACAATATTTTAAAACCTGCTGACTGTTTAGACCGTACAACCCTTACCATTTAAACAGATGTTGTACGCCAGGATGCCAGAACGGGGGGGGGGGGGATCATTTGTTACCCTGGACCACAAAACCAGTCTTAAGTCGCTGGGGTACCTGTGGCAGCAATAGCCAAAAATACATTGCATGGGTCAAAATTAGTGATTTTTCTTTTATGCAAAAAATCATTAGGATATTAAATAAAGATCATTTTACATGAAAATATTTTGTACATTTCCTATTGTAAAAATATCAAAACTTAATTTTTGATTAGTAATAAACTGAATTTAGACAACTTTTAAGGCTATTTTCTCAAAATTTAGATTTTTTTTTTGCACCCTCAGATTACAGGGGCCTGTTTCATAAAACAAGTTTACCAAATAAGCCAAGTTTATTTCAGTTATTTTTTACCAAATCACTTATTTTTAACCAAATCAACTGACAATAAGTCAGACTAACTGAAATAAACATGGCTTATTTGTTAAACTTGTTTTATGAAACAGGCCCCATATATTCAAATAGTTGTATCTCAGCCAATTATTGTCCTAACAAAGCATACATCAATGGAAAGCTTATTTATTCAGCTTTCAGGTGATGTATAAATCTCAATTTCGGAAAATTGGCCCTTTATGACTGGTCTTGTGGTCCAAGGTCACATTTTATCTTAATCCTAAGGATCCCGATAGACAACAAAAATGGTTCACTGCAACAAAACGCTAACAAATAAAGCTAAAAGGCTAACCAACACAACTAATGACACACCATTTGGATATTTTTATGTCTGGGAAAAAAATGGGATTAAACGGGTTAAGATTTCATGACATTTATGATGTCTACTGTACTCATAGTGGCAGGGGCGGACTTACCCATTAGGCGAAGGTAGGCGACTCCCTTGGGCCCCTAAAAGCCAGGGGCCCCTGAAATGCTTTTTATATACGATATGCGCATTAAGCGCAGACACCCGAACAGATGCTGTTTATGGTGTTTATTACCACGACAACTGTTTGCGTGTCTGAGTTGAACGTGCTTCTTGTAATCCTGCTTGTAGCAAATTAAAATATTATGGGTTTGAAGCTGACTGCCACAAGCAGTCTCTCTTTCCTAGCGTGCGCACACATATCTCTCTCTCTCTCTCTCTCTCTCTCTCTCTCTCTCTCGGCACTGCAGGGGTCCGCAAATTAATATTTGATCACAAATAATTTTTTGTTACAAAAATTTAAATATGGGTAAAAAACATCAGAAAGTCACCACGCACCACGCAAGGAAAGCAAGAGCAGTTGATACTACAACCCAGTTGATACTATAACAGGGCATTTGCGACCATCTTTTGAGAGTGTGCGAGTAAAAATTTGACGTGCTCCAAACTGAGAAAGTTAGTCGCAAAAGTGCGACCAGTGAGATACTGTATAATATCTGACCCGTGCTAGCAAAATGAGTCGGAATGATACGCAATAATTTTCAGCTATGCAAGAAGTACAAAAAATGTAGCCGAATTTGATCAATATTATTAATCAGTACCCTCTTCTAGCTATTGCACCAAATTTTCTAAAATTATCTTAATGTGTAGCCTATTTGATTATTATTTGTTCAGACGACTGCATAATATATATATATGCTGTATAATGTTTCAATTGCTTATGTTATTAATTGTCTTGGTGATATTTTATGTCTTATTTTATTGTATTTTTATCTTTAGCTGAATCAAATTTTGTATACCCTGTATGTCTCTGTCGCCTAAGGCACAAAAACGAAGGCAAACTTGAAATATTAATTTAAGTAATAACACAGTTGAAATAAAGTTGCGACACGAGTTAACTCATGTATTAATTGCATTTATTATAATCGCATGTAAATAAATTAAATGTAAGGTAATCCATGGACCATATTTTTTTAACACTTTTATCATTTTCGTCAAGTTTTGTATGAATGAATTGATTATCTTGAAACGTTTAGATGGAATTTTTATTTTACCTGATGTTTTAATAAGAGCGGAAAGCGCTTCCTGAGCAGGAGTGGAGAGAACCTTAGGTACATAACCCAGTTAGGTTTTAGGACAGGAGTCAGCACTGGCAAGCTGCAGAAATTAATTATTTTCCTGGCGCCTCGTATAATTTAATATTTTTATTACCGCACTAAATTGGCCATAAAATGGAAAGCCGCTTGGCTGTTACAACTTTGATGGTGGAATTTACTGTTCTTTTGAATATGAAAGAACCACTGTAAAAAGTCTAGGTCATCCTGACACCAAGAAAATTTATCACCACGCACCATAGTGTTTAGGACGCTCTGGGAACGAAAGCAGCGGCCAGAGCAGGGCCGTTGATACTTGCTGTTCGCTTGAGAGAGGAGGTCAACCCACGTTGAGCTACTCTGATAACAGGGCATTTGCTTGACTCGCCTGATCTTTTAGAGAGTGTTTAGCGAGACCTGAAAAATTTGGTTACGTGGGTCATTTTATAATTTATTTAGTTTTTTGTTAAAACAAACTGCTAGAAACATTAAAGTTAAATGTCACCTTTATTACATGCAAAATATGTAGAAACATTGGACACAACTATGGGGCACCATTGTGCAGCAGCAAGCATCACAACGAAAACAAAGAAACCTCAAGTTTGATCTAGGTAGATGTGTGCAAATGTATAGGGCCCCATTCCATATTTGCCTGGGGCCACCAATTCCCTAAATCCACCCATGCACAGCTGCTAGCAAAATGAGTCGGAATTCCAAAAACATAAGATTTTACCAACAACAACATTTCATGCAATAAGGGTTTTAGGGTTGGGTAGGTGTAGATGTTAATAAACAGCTAACAGGAGGTGGCAAAATCTGAAGTGAAAAATCAACAGAACACTGGCAGACTAAGTTTTGGTCAAAAGAAAAGACAATTTGAGGTCTTCACAAAAAATTTATCATATGGGACAAGGCCATGTTTAACTGCATCCTCTTCTTTTTAGCTGATTGGGGACCAATGCTCCAAAGGAATAGTAATGATTGTCCGAAAATTCTTGTCTAATCACAGAAATTATTTGTAAATACTTGTTGGGAATTGTACATGCAATGCGCCAAATGTGGAAGTTTCAAATTTCAATATTTTATTCAGAATACTACATAGAGACATATCAAATGAAACTGAGAAAATATAATTTTAAGGGAAAAATAAGTTGATTTTAAATTTCATGGCATCAACACATCTCAAAAAAGTTGGGACAAGGCCATGTTTACCACTGTGTGGCATCCCCTCTTCTTTTTATAACTTCAAACGTCTGGGGATGAGGAGACAATTGCTCAAGTTTAGGAATAGGAATGTTGTCTTCTTGCTTCTCTAGTTGCTTGGAAAATGGTCTTCTTTGTTGCATCTTCCTCTTTACAAAGTTTTCTATGGGTGAAAGATCTGGACTGCAGGCTGGCCATTTCAGTACCCGGATCCTTCTTCTACGCAGCCATTGTTGTAATTGATGCATATTGGTCTGGCATTGTCATGTTGGAAAATTGAAGGTCTTCCTGAAAGAGACGATGGATGGGAGCATGTTGTTCTAGAACTTGGATATACCTTTCAGCATTGATGGTGCCTTTCCAGATGTGTAAGCTGCCCATGCCACACGCACTCATGAACCCCATACCATCAGAGATGCAGGCTCTGAACTGAGCGCTGATAACAACTTGGGTTGTCCTTGTCCTCTTTAGTCCGGATGACATGGCGTCCAGTTTTCCAAAAAGAACTTCAAATTTTGATTCGTCTGACCACAGAACAGTTTTCCACTTTGCCACAGTCCATTTTAAATGAGCCTTGGCCCAGAGAAAACGCCTGCGCTTCTGGATCATGTTTAGATATGGCTTCTTTTTTGACCTATAGAGTTTTAGCTGGCAACGGCGAATGGCACGGTGGATTGTGTTCACCGACAATGTTTTCTGGAAGTATTCCTGAGCCCATGTTGTGATTTCCATTACAGTAGCATTCCTGTATGTGATGCAGTGCCGTCTAAGGGCCCGAAGATCACGGGCATCCAGTATGGTTTTCCGGCCTTGACCCTTACGCACAGAGATTGTTCCAGATTCTCTGAATCTTTGGATGATATTATGCACTGTAGATGATGATAACTTCAAACTCTTTGCAATTTTTCTCTGAGAAACTCCTTTCTGATATTGCTCCACTATTTTTCGCCGCAGCATTGGGGGAATTGGTGATCCTCTTCCCATCTTGACTTCTGAGAGACACTGCCACTCTGAGAGGCTCTTTTTATACCCAATCATGTTGCCAATTGACCTAATAAGTTGCAAATTGGTCCTCCAGCTGTTCCTTATATGTACATTTAACTTTTCCGGCCTCTTATTGCTACCTGTCCCAACTTTTTTGGAATGTGTAGCTCTCATGAAATCCAAAATGAGCCAATATTTGGCATGACATTTCAAAATGTCTCACTTTCAACATTTGATATGTTATCTATATTCTATTGTGAATAAAATATAAGTTTATGAGATTTGTAAATTATTGCATTCCTTTTTTATTCACAATTTGTACAGTGTCCCAACTTTTTTGGAATCGGGTTTGTATATTAAAACAGAAAACAGTCGTTTTAAATTTTAATAATATTTAAAAATGTTACTGTATTTACTGTATTTTTTATCAAATAAATTTAGGCTTGATAACCATAAGAGACTTTCAAAAATGTTAAAAGCTCTTACAGATCCCAAGCTTTTAAACAGTAATGTATGTACAGTAGATTTGCTCTCTGTTATTTACTGGACTCTCTCTGGTACTTTCACAGGAATGGCAGACGTTTTGTGATTTCCCCCAGATTACAGACATTAGCATTAAGCGTCTTTCTCAAGAGCGGATGCCCCTGGAAGGAAGGGTAGTCACGCTCACACGTCAGGACGACCAGTGCATGGTAGTGGCATTGCATAAATTTAATATTTTTTGGAGTATTAATACATAAACAAGTATGTATTGTTCATGAGAAGTAAGCTTCCTCACCGATAGTATTAGTGGTTATGACTGATTTGTCATTTTCGTTAACCAATGTTTGATCTTATGAAAGTATGATAAATTCAAGCTTGTCCTTTTTGTTGAATTCTTCATTATATAGCAGCTCATCTTGAATTATGTATTTTGTTTCTCTTTCCACCAATAGGAGGCTGAGTTTCACACCCTAACTGAGGCTCTTTCGTTTGTCTCTCTGGTTGATGGATATTTTAGATTGACTACAGATTCGACTCACTATTTCTGCACAGAAGTGGCCCCGCCAAGCTTGCTGGAGGACATACAGAGCTTCTGCCACGGCCCAATTACGTACTACACAACTTCATATTTGACCAGATGGTACAATTAGAAAGGAAATTACTAAGTAATTAGCACAATTTTACTATGTGTTTTCTAAAGGTCAGAATTTGCAGTGCACAAACTTAAGAAAGCCGGAGCCAAAAATGGGATGTTCCTGTTACGCCACAGTCCCAAGGACTTTGACAAGTACTTCCTCACTGTTTGCATACAGGTACCAGTCTTGCTGAACTCATTCAGACACCAGCCTTTGGGTTTTAACTAACAGGGAATAACTAAAAAAAAGCACATGACTCATAGCAAGCTTTAAATCTGATTCATGAAGAACTACTTCTTATATATTACTGCTTAGTATTATTACAATATAAATTTTGAATCAACTCCAGCGTGATCTTTCTTTAGTTCCACAGATTAGCTGAATTTTTAATGACTAGCTCCGTTGTTATATCTCTTAACTTCTGGATGTTCTAACAGACTCATCTAGGGGTGGATTACAAGGACTGTCTGATAGAGAGAAATGAGAAGTTTTGCCTGGTTGGGATCCACAACTCATTCTGTAGTCTAAAGCAGCTCACAGATTTCTATCAGCTCAGTACGCTTCTCATGTCAGACATCCCCGTCACCCTGGGCAAGTGCTGCCCACCCAGACCAAAAGGTAGAAAATGTTTTGTGCAATATTATCATTTAATATTTATCATTTATAAATAGCAGAGTTCACTTCATATCATTTTCTGGAACATTTTTACACATTTTTAAATGCATAACATATTTAATAAAATAAGTGAAATAATTCATTATTTAAAATTATAATTTGGGGAAAAACTACTTCAAAAATGTGTATACATTTTTTTTTTATTATGCTGTTTCTTGCTATTTTTCATATTTTATACACAACATGTTTAACTAAGTTACATAAATAATCTAAAATAATCACTTAGGAAAAAAAACTTTTAATAAAAAAAAAAAAAAAAACATTTAAAAAGTTTTTTTGTGCTATTTGTTACATATTTTTTATAAATATGGTTAATAAAATAAATTTCATAAATACTCAAAAGCCATAATTTGAAATTGTTATTACTATTTATTGAAATTATTAGCTATTTCATGTTATTTTTACATATTTTTATACATATCAGATTTAATAAAAATACATTGCATAAATTAACAAAAATAATAATTTTGACAAAAAAGTAAATAACATAACCAAAATATACATATTTTACATATGTTATCATTTTTGGGTATTTTTGTGCTATTTCTTGTCTTTGTTGCAGAACTTACCAACATGATCATCCTTCGTAACAGCAGCATGACTGAGATGCCCAGTTCCCCCATGTTACAGAGACACAAACCAAACCACATGCAGTTCCACATGATTAAACACGAGGACCTCACCTGGGTACAGTTCACATTTTTAAAAAGAGTTTAAATATATTATTATTAATGCTGAAGTCGTCACCACTATTCAAGGGAATAAAAACATGATTATTTTACTATTTATTTGTATTTTTTATTTCCAGGCTGTAGACATTGACTGAAAGCAAAATTAATTTCTATCTCTTAACAGAAGGAAAGCTTAGGTCAAGGTTCCTTCACACATATCTTTAGAGGCAGTAAGACAGATCAGCGAGACGGAGTTACACACACCACAGAGGTTCTTCTGAAGGTCCTGGATGCAAACCATAAAAACTGCTGGGAGGTGCGTTATCAATCAGGAAACAAGCTGAATATGTTATTTGCAATAAAAAGGCAATATCCAGTAAAAGGCTTACTCAAATATGCACGTCGGCATAGAGAATATTTAATTTCCCATTACTTGACAATCCATGCAATGTTCTGTTTTGATTCAGAATACTGTAGTTTTAATAAATGAGAGATTTAACATATGCAAACCATTTTTTTAACAATGACATATAATAAATGAGCTAGTGTAATAATAGTTTTGCATTCTTTGACTGAAGAGAAAAATAGGTTTTTAGCCATGTGATTGATGATTTGATCTTACTGCTGTTTTCAAGTCTTTTTTTGAGGCGGCCAGTTTGATGAGTCAAATTTCCCACAAGCACCTTCTCCTGGTATATGGCATCAGTGTGCACAAATCCAAAAGTAAGTGTTTTATGCTTGTAAAAGCACTCTTAACAAACACTCTTTTATCAAAGTCTGAACACAAGAGGGCAAACCGTAAGCAAGCGATGAAAAATCTCTGTCAACCTCAGCTCTTTGAATCTGAGAGGGTCGATCTAGACTCGTGAAAATCATTGAGCTTTGTCTGTCACGCTGACCTAGACTGTAGACTCTCCGTCAGAATCGGAGCGGTAGGGCCGCATCTAGCTAACCGTGAAACAGTTACAAGACTTGAAACCGTGGGCAGTTAGAGCAGCAATGTGAGAAAATTGCATATTTCTGAAGACCATCTCGAAAGTGAAGACCATCTGCTGGAAGAGCCGCAAAACGCCGGTACAGTTGCTGGCCGATAAACACTTTCTACGATCAGCGATCAGCGCGTCAGCAGCAGAGACAGAGCAGCGATGATCATGTATTCACTCTGTCGGAGGCGAGGTTCGAAGGGAACTAAAGAGAGTGAAGTCGTCAGCAGGACGGACCGAGGGATCAGCTCTGGTTTGTTTATCCATATTTAATGAGTGCACTCTGGACCTCTGCATTCCCTGTCATGTGCCTAAGAACAGTAAACCCTCTTGCCTGAATGACTATCGTCCAGTTCCCTCGATCGACAGTCATGAAGGTTTTTGAGAGACTTTTAAAGAAACACATTTGCTCCTCCATCCCGCTACTTTGGACCCTCTTCAGTTTGCCTATCGGCCAAATAGGTCTACTGATGAGCCATCTCAAGTCTGCATTCGTCCCTCACACACATTGACAGTAAAAATGGACAACTATGTAGGCTGCTATTCATTGACTATAGCTCCGCTTTTTAATACTATAGTCCCCACCAAGCTGGCAGTTAAACTCTCAGACCTCGGCATAAACCTCTTACTTTGTGACTGGATTCAAGATTTTCTCACCGCCAGACCACAAGTGGTGAAAGTCGGCCAGTTCACCTCCAACTCCATCACCTGAACATAGGAGCCCACAGGGCTGTGTCCCTGAGTCCCTTGCTATACTCTCTATACACCCACGACTGCGTGTCCTCTCACAGTTCCACTTCCATCATTAAATTTGCTGATGATACTGTGGTTCTGGGCTCTCTTAACAACAATGATGAGGCCGCATACTTGGATGAGGTAGAGAGACTCACATCATGGTGCCAGGACAACTGTCTCTCTCTGAACGTGAGCTAAACTAAGGAGCTGATCGTGGACTTCAGGAAGAGACAGCAGCGGCCCTACACTCCTCTTATGATCAGTGGGACCCCTGTGGAGAGGGTGAGTTGCTTCGAGTTGCTTCAAGTACCTCGGTGTAAACATCTCCGAGGACCTGACATGGACTACACACATTCAGACTCAGGTTAAGAAAGCCAGGCAAAGACTGTACCATCTACGACAGCTGAGGAAATTCAGGGTCTCACCAGCAATCCTGAAAACTTTCTATTCAGGGCCATAGAAAGCGTACTGACTCAGTGCATCTCAGTGTGGTATGGTAATTCCTCAAACCAGGACTGCAAAGCTCTACAGAGAGTCGTGCGCCTGGCTGAGCACATCTCAGGGTCTGCTCTCCCTCTCTGCAGGACATCTACCTCAAACGCTGCAAAAGCAGAGCTGCTAAAATAATCAAGGACTCAAACCACCCGGCAACCGTCTTTTCTGTTTACTGCCATCAGGGAAGCGCTTCAGGAGCATGATGGCAAAAACTGAGAGACTGAGGAGGAGCTTCTTCCCTCAGGCCATCAGGCTCCTTAACACAAACTCAGTTTCATAAACATTTACAAGACTCATTTACATTTACATCTTCTGTATTGCTGCTTGTGTACAATACTTTTTGCACATCCCTCTTGTTCATAGTACTATTTATTAAGTCCCATATACTGTTTTTGCACTTTTTATTCATTTCACTCTTTATTTTACTCTTTAATTTATATATTATATTTATATATATTATATAAATATATATAATAGATATATATTTATAATATATATATGCTCTTGTGTGTGTTACTTTTATTAAATTTTTATTCTTTTGCACTGTCCACTGAGCGGACCTGATTTGATCTACATTTCACTTCTGATTATACCCTGTATAATTTATTATGTGACAAATAAAGAAACCTTGAATGAACCTCTGTCAACCTCAGAATCGAATCAGAGTACGCTGGTTGCCTTTCACCTGTGAATATTTTCATTTCAACGTGTGTCCTCCTCTGAAACCGCAGACATATTGGTTTGAAGCACGGTGCATGACCTACCTGAAGAAGAGCACGTCTGTGTCAGTCAGCTGGAAATTAGACGTGGCCAAAACACTGGCCTGTGCTCTCAACTTCCTGGTGAGGAATATTCATGCATTATAAACTGGCTGCTAATTACGAAATACACTAGATCAGGGTCGTATCTGTTTATGTTTTAATTTATCGAGTCAGTATTGAACATGAGTCAATATCCTCCTACATGTTGATTTTAGATTACTTTTTAATAATCTAGGGCTAATTTAAAGAAGTAACACTTCATTATAGCAAAGATTGAAATATTTACATGGTCCCATCTCTATCATAATAAATACTTTTGTGTTTTTACTTGTATTTGTAATTTTGTCATCCAATCATTTTTAATTCAATGAAGAATCATAACAATATTCATAACCAATATTGGTTTAAGTGCATTAGTTTGGTTTTATCTATATATTAATGTTTTATTGAAAATAATCTATAAATAGATTTTTGATAACAAACATTTTTCAGTTATCAGTCTTTTTGGTTTCAACTAGACCAAGAATCAAGAATCTTTTAGTTAAAATCTCATATTGAGTGATTTCTGTACTGAATATTTGAGGGGATGCATCCCACCCCTCATTTCTAATGTTCAGTAGAAGTTACAAATCTATTTTCTTTTGTCTACCATGTGCAGGAGGAGAAGAATATTGCACATGGGAATATTTGTGCAAAGAATCTGCTGTTGGCCAGAGAAGGAGACCCTTCCTCTGATAACTCGCCCTTCATTAAACTGAGTGACCCTGGCATCAGCATGGCCTTGCTGGGCAAAGACGGTAATTATATTGAACAGATGAACACAAAACCAATTTTACAAGAGTATCTGATGACTTCTAGAATAATTAGTATTTTTAAAAGAACTCTTGACAAAGAAATACTATATTCTTTATTATATGATTTCTTATTATGGACTATAAAACACTACAACAGGATTATTTGTAATACAATAAAATGCACACTTCTGTGAATCCAGTGGTGTTAGACAGAATCCCATGGGTGGCCCCGGAGGTACTGGACACACTTGAGATTGAACTGGAGTGTGACAAGTGGAGTTTTGGGACAACGTTGTGGGAGATTTTCAATAATGGAGAAGCTCCGTTGCAGGGCCTGGATCTCACACAAGTACAGACACCTCACATGAATACACCATGAATATACAAACATAAATTAACTGAAGGATGTTATACATTCTAGATAAAAAGCCAAATCGTTACACATATAGAATTGTGACTCCTCCATGGTACTGTGGTACTAAACAGCTGCTGTCCTTATTTGAATCCAGAAGCAGCGGTTTTATGAGCATTTCTCAAACCTGTCTGCGCTGGAGTGGACTGAGCTGGCCGACCTGATCACTCAGTGCATGCAGTACCAGCCTGAGCTCAGACCGTCCTGCCGGAGTATCATCCGCCAACTTAACAGCCTCATCACTTCAGGTAACACACAGATGTACACCAGCTCCCTTCCTACAATGAGACTGATGTTTGCACTCTGCTTGGTTTAGGTTCCATTCTTGAAAGAAATATGAATGTGGCTTGGCTTTTAAGGCCAGTTAGCGCCCCCTTGAGGAAGATCACTTTAAAAAAATATATGTTATTAAATACATGTTTTAAACGTATTATTATTTTCCACAGATTTTTTTATTTATTTGTTTGTTACAAAATATATACATATCTTATATAATAAATATTAATTATTACAATTTTAAATAATAATTAATACAAGTATAAAATACAATTAAAAATGTTAATAACCACTTTCAGTGTTCAAGGTCATTTCTGACCCAAACGGACGCTTTATTATTATCACAGGCCATATTAATGGGGTTTGTCTAGTGTTAGCGAATGTGTATGGACCAAATTGGGACAATGACGTTTTTTTCAAGAACTTCTTATTTTCTCTCCCTGATTTAAATTCTAGCCAACTAATCTTAGGTGGAGATTTTAATTGTTGCCTGAATCCCCTTTTAGATTGCTCTTCTTCTAAACCCCGAGCTCAAACTAAATCTTCAAAAACTATTGAGTTGTTTATGGATCAATATGCAGTCTCTGATGTTTGGCGTTTTTTTAATTCCAGTGCAAAACAGTTTTCCTTTTTCTCACCCATTCACCAAACTTTTTCTCGGATCGATTATTTTATTTTTGACAACAAATTACTTCCTTCCGTCCGGGACTGTACCTACAATCCTATTGTAATTTCGGATCATGCTGCAGTTACAGTTGATCTCTCTCTGTCTGGTGGGGCAGCTCCCAGGTCTTTTTGGCGTTTCAATTCTTTATTACTTAACGATGCAGACTTTGTTCAAGTTATTAATGACCGGATCAACCTTTTTATTTCTAAAAATGTCACCCCTGATACGTCTGCTGTTACTATATGGGAAGCATGCAAAGCCTTTTTGAGAGGAAAAATTATATCTTTCTCGGCATTTCAGAGGAAAAAGTCTGCTGAGAGGAAATCGTCCTTATCTCGGTCTTTGGCCGAACTTCAATCCAGAGCGGCAGTTTCGCCCAGCCAAGATTTATTTAATGAAATTCTTACAACAAAAGCTGAATTCGATTTGCTTGCAACAAGCGATGCAATTGAAGCTCTACACAAATCTCGTTATAACTATTACGAATTTGGGGACAAACCAGGAAAATTGCTCGCACACCAACTACGTCAATCTTCCATCTTGAATCATATTACTCAAATTGATACATCTTCCGGTCCTACAATCAATCCTCTTACTATTAATGATCAGTTTAGGGATTTCTATAGCTATTTGTATACCTCTGAAAGTTCTACTGAAGAATCTCATCTTGAAAGTTTTTTTAATTCTACAGACACTCCTATTATTGACCCCGAATTGGCCTCTAAACTAAATGAACCCCTTACTTTAGACGAAATCAAGACTTCATTGAGCTTGCTGCAGAATGGAAAGTGTCCAGGCCAATTCTATAAGACATTCTCAGATAAATTATCCCCTCTTTTATTAAACATGTTCAACGAGTCGTATAATTCTGGTATCCTTCCCCAAACCTTACGCCAAGCCATAAACTCCCTAATTCTGAAAAAAGACAAAGACCCTCTCCAGTGTAGTAATTATCGTCCAATTTCTCTACTATGCGCAGACGTGAAATTGCTTGCTAAGATATTAGCTCGTCGTTTGGAACCACTATTACCAGCTATAATTTCACCAGACCAGACTGGTTTTAGAAAAAATAGGCATTCTTTCCATAACGTCAGACGTCTCTTGAATATCCTTTACTCTACTCCCCATTAAAAGATCCCAGAGTTAGTGATCTCTATGGATGCTGAAAAGGCATTCGATAGAGTTGAGTGGTGTTTCTTGTTTTATACTTTAAAGAGATTTGGAATTGGTGACTATTTTATATCCTGGATCAAGCTTCTGTACACTTCCCCCTAGCTTGTGTGCGCACACAATAATCATTATTCAAAGTTTTTTCCTCTTGGCAGAGGGACAAGGCAAAGGTTGCACCACTCTCCCCACTTCTGTTTGCTTTGGCTATCGAACTGTTAGCTATTGCTCTTAGACGCAGTCCGATGGCAGGCGTTTTTAAGCGGGGGAGTGGAACACAAAGTGTCCCTATACGCGGATGACCTTTTGCTGTTTGTTTCTGACCCGGTCAATTCAATTCCCCCGGTGCTTACCTTGCTGTCAGAATTTGGCCAAATCTCTGGCTATAAGATTAATTTGACTAAAAGTGAACTAATGCCCATCAATAATGCTGCCTCCGAAATTCCTCTATCTTCTATGCCTTTTAAGGCCTCTTTACATAGTTTCAAATATCTAGGTGTACATGTGACAGTGTATCGCAGACCTATTTCATCATAATTTTTCACCATTGCTCAGTCGTCTCTCAAAGGATTTTCACCGTTGGTCTCTTCTCTCTTTGTCCTTAGTAGGCAGAATTAACTGTGTGAAGATGAACATGCTCCCTAAATTGTTATATATTTTTTAATCTATCCCTATCTTTATCCCAAAGTCCTTTTTTGTCACACTAGATAGCTCTATTTCTCAATTCATATGGAATGGTAAGACTCCAAAGATTCGAAAAAGTATTTTGCAAAAACCAAGGCATTTGGGTGGTCTTGCCCTTCCCAACTTTCTGTTTTATTATTGGGCAGCGAACATGCGGTCCATGCTACACTGGAATAATTCAAACAATTTGGACAGCCCCCCAGCATGGTTAAACATTGAGAATGCTTCTTGCAAATCCTCATCATTGAACGCTCTTTTATGTTTCTCAATCACACTCTCTCCGTTGAAATATTCAGATAACATAATAGTGAAAAATAGCCTCAAAATTTGGATTCAGTTTCTTCGTAATTTTGGCCTTCAAGCTATGCCCCTGTCTCCCCCGATACATTTCAATCCGTTGTTTCTTCCTTCTACCTTGGATGGTGCCTATGCTTACTGGAGGAATCAAGGTGTCCACTCTGTAGCTGATCTTTACATTGAAGGCACATTTGCCTCATTTGAACAGCTTACTGTTATGTATAACATTCCGAGAAGCCATTTTTTTAGATTTTTACAAATACGCGACTTTGCTCGTAAACATTTTGCTAATTTTCCAGATGCCCCGCCTCCATCTGCAACTGATACCATCCTAAGTTTTGATGTCTGTTCTAAAGGCTCAATTTCTAAGTTAATCAATACTTTTGTCATGTTACAGTCTATCCCCGACGATAGTTTGCGTATCAGTTGGTCTTCAGACCTCAATATGGAAATAGACCAAGAAACATGGGAGGTAGTGCTGGACAGGGTTCATTCCTCATCTATATGTGCACGCCATTGCCTTATTCAATGTAAGGTGGTTCATAGGGTGCACTGGTCAAAGTGTAAGCTGGCACGGATTGATCCAACCACATTAACCCACATGTTCTGGACATGTCCAGCCCTTTCATTGTTTTGGGGGTCAGTATTTAACTCTCTCACAGCCATTACCTCTGTAGACATACCACCATCGCCTATCATTGGTCTCTTACCTTATCAAAGGAAAATAAAAGAAAATAAATGTATCTTCCCTACCTCCCTCTCTACTTAAAACCAGGAGAAAATACATTCTTCCAAAAGAAAAGTGGCACCCATTTCCTACAAAAGGTGGCTTTCTCTAATTACAGGTTACCTTTTAATACCGATACAATGCTAAACAAACAAGAAGACCAACTCATACATAATCGTGACGTTTCTATATTTACAGATTACCTTTTAATACCACACAGTTTGAACATAAAAACAAAACTAAATAAAGGAAACAACAGTTAGCACAGCGTTACGCAAGTAACCGGCTATTTCACTTTGGATCAACTTCACAACAGACAGGAGGAATGCCAACACCAAGGGTTCCTCTCGGTAGCGCGCACACACACACACACCTAAAGCCGTCACGCCCTTTCGCTCTCTGTCTTGCGCAGAAGCACGTTTTTTAATGGACGCAACGTCCAGTGAGGAGCCAATCCGCCTTCCCAGGTAATTAGCAGCTGAATCCTGGAGCAACGAGGAGAGAGAGAGTATGAGACACACACACACACACTCACACAGGAAAAAAAACACAGTCACACATCACCGTGTGACATTACATACGTCCGAGGACGTAACACCCCCACCAATGAGAAACAAACTGTAGTATTGGTATCAAACGATAGTAACAAAATTTTTTAATAATAATAATATCGGCCTATGTATAGGCTATCAGCCAAGAATACCAGTCACATCCCCACTGACCTGGAAAGAGCATCAGCGATAATATTATCAGCTCCCTTCTTGTGCTGTATTTTTAAATTGAATTCTTGCACAATCACTGACCATCTCATCAGGCGCTGGTTGTGATTTGACATGCGCGAAAGAAAGGTCAGGGGGTTGTGATCTGTGTACACTTTAATTGGAAGAGAACTACTGCCTCATTTGAACAGCTTACTGTTATGTATAACATTCCGAGAAGCCATTTTTTTTAGATTTTTACAAATACGCGACTTTGCTCGTAAACATTTTGCTAATTTTCCAGATGCCCCGCCTCCATCTGCAACTGATACCATCCTAAGTTTTGATGTCTGTTCTAAAGGCTCAATTTCTAAGTTAATCAATACTTTTGTCATGTTACAGTCTATCCCCGCAGATAGTTTGCGTATCAGTTGGTCTTCAGACCTCAATATGGAAAAGACCAAGAAACATGGGAGGTAGTGCTGGACAGGGTTCATTCCTCATCTATATGTGCACGCCATTGCCTTATTCAATGTAAGGTGGTTCATAGGGTGCACCGGTCAAAGTGTAAGCTGGCACGGATTGATCCAACCACATTAACCCACATGTTCTGGACATGTCCAGCCCTTTCATTGTTTTGGGGGTCAGTATTTAACTCTCTCACAGCCATTACCTCTGTAGACATACCACCATCGCCTATCATTGGTCTCTTTGGGGTGCTGCCTAGTGATTATCCATTACCCACTTACTTTATTAACTTTGTTGCTTTTCTTACACTGCTTGCTAGACGTGTAATCTTAAACTGGAAGAGCCCTCAGCCACCATCTCACACACGCTGGTTGAAAGATGCCCTATATTTCATGAAACTATGGAAGATCAGACACTCTTTACGGGGGCCAAACAGTACTTTTAATACAATTTGGAAGCCTTTCCTTACACATGTTAAAATCTTCCAGCTGGAATCGGTCTGATTAACCCTTGCCTTGATAACATACACATTCACTGGTTGATTAGCGGGTAACCCTCTGTAACCTTTGAGAACTGATTCGGGATGTATATCCATATATATGCAGATATATTTGTCTATCTCTTTCTTTTATGTGCGCTTGCATGTGTGCATTTATATACATCTCAATCTCATCAAAAAAGATATCCCCCTCCTGTTTTAAAAAATCTTCTGATTTTTATTGAGGACCAAATGGCTTAAAAGCAGGTGCTCCTGTTTAAAATTTTAAAAATGAAATTCATACATCTTGGCTAGATTTGTCCTAAAACATATGGGAACCATACGATCACCCAGCATTGCTGTTCTGAACTTCATTCTGTAGATTATGAGATTCTTCATGCGACTGGCACACTTCCCAAGAGTGATGGCTTCTGGAGCAGACCGAACATGTTCAAAAAGCAACAACAGGACGTTTTTGAAGAGAGATACCTGCGATTCATCTCTATCCTGGGAAAGGTACACATTTTTTTTAAGTGTTCTCTTAACTTAATGTATTAGTTGCAGTTTTTTTCAATAATCATTTAAAATATGATGCGCTTTGCTATTTCATAATTCCAACCTTGCTTTCATAACCAAACATGATTATTGGTGCAACTTTTGATTTACAATCAGAAATTAATGGAGAAAAATGAAGGTTTTAACAGCATGCATGTGTGTGTTTAGGGTAACTTCGGCAGTGTTGAGCTTTGTCGTTATGATCCGTGGGGTGATAACACTGGAGATCTGGTAGCTGTCAAGGAACTTCAGCCAAACAAACAGGCCACCGTGGCAGACTTCCAGAGAGAGATCCAGACCATCAGCTCCCTGCACTGTGATTATATTGTCAAATACAAGGGCATCTGCTACAGCACAGGTCAGACTACTTTCGATGATTACCAATTAGCACGCATTCTGTGAGAAAAAAAGTCTGTAGAAAAATGGAAAAAAGGCACTAGTAATTTCCAGCCGAGAGGTTCACTAACATTTCCTTTAACCCTAAAACACAAAACAATACAAAGCATGTAAAACACCAGTAAAAAGTCAATAATCCTGGTTGAACTCCGCACAGGCCGACTCAGCACAAAACTGGTGATGGAATATCTTCCGTACGGCAGTCTGATCGGATATATGGAGAAGCACAGACAGAACGTGTGCACCCGGAGACTGCTGCTCTTTGCCTCACAGATCTGTAAGGTACAAACAGACTAAACAACACTATGGAGCTCACACAATCCTTTTTCTAATCAGTTTATTGATTTGTTTGTGGAATTTTAAACATCTAAACAGCACCGTAACATTCTTTTGTAGGGAATGGAATACTTGCAAAGCATGCGTTATGTTCACCGTGATCTAGCTGCTCGCAATATCCTAGTTTCCAGCGACAATCTGGTGAAGATTGCTGATTTTGGGCTTACGAAGATCATCCCAGTGGATAAAGAGTACTACCGTGTCACGCAGCCAGGAGAAAGCCCTGTTTTCTGGTAATGATTACATCAAGCTCTTGGGAGTTCAGGCAGACAACACTATTAGTGTGCATTTCACTCAACAGTGAACAATTTACAAACCAACAACCCAGCTAACACAATATGTTCTAAGAACGTTTGGCTAACGTTCCTTTAAAGTAATTAAAAGGTTATCTGTGAATGTTCTCTGAACGCACAAAACGTCCAGTTGTAAAAAAAAAAATATTGGTTACGTAACTTTTTATTACACTGAAACTGAACTATTCTCTTACCACAAAACAGATAAAGTTGTGTCTGGATGTTTTTTATGTCGTCTAAGAATCTATTGACGTTAAACAGTTCTTAAAAAAACATTTTAGTCACACAGGGTGTGAACTTACCAGCATAATAAAAAAAGAGAGAAAGAGAGACTAACACATATATTTGAATATCAGTCAGAATATAAAGAACAAATATAACATGAATATGTATCATATTTTAATAATTCACATTGACCAGCTTCTAATTGTGTTGTCTTACAGTCATTTGAATCTGTTTTCAAATAGGGATTGTGGGTTTGTGTAGACTGAAAATGGGCCGATTTCTTTTCTTTTCAGAAAAGCGAATGTTATGCGAATGTTAAAGGAAATATTTAATTTGATTATTTTGCAAACATTAAAGGAACATTAGTTTTGAACGTTCTCTGAACATTCTGAAACAAGTGACATTTAAAAATGGAAGGAAATGATACCTAAAAAATGTAGGAAAAAACTTTCCATGAAAGATGTATAAATATAATGTTTTGTGCTAACATTTGGAGAACATTATTGAAGATCAGATAATGTTGAACGAACTTGGGGAGAAACTTGCCAGAGTTAGCCAAAGTTCTGAGAACATTCCCTGTTAGCTGGGAGAGTATAAAAGTAATCAACACCCTTGTGATTACAGATTTAATGAAATGCTGTTTTTCTGGTCTCTGAATGATTCAGTGTTGACAAATGCATTGTTGTTGTTTTTACTGAGTCGTGTTGTGTTTTTTTTAATTTTTTATTTGTAATTAATGTTTTGTTTCAACTTTTTTGTTTCGTGTCCTGTCCGGTTCAGGTATGCACCTGAATCCATTTCAGAACTGAAATTCTCCCACAAGTCAGATGTATGGAGTTTCGGCATTGTTCTGCATGAGCTCTTCTCTTACTGTGACATCAGTCGAAACCCCAAACGAGTGAGTAAATGAAGCTCCATGATAATAGTGCTGCTACTGTACAAGTACAGTGGCAGGGAGGTAGTGACTGAATGACTGTCACCATGAGAAACCACCAAAAAACTCACTAAAAATAAAGATTCTGTCATCATTGACTCAATTTATGTTGTTCCAAAACTTTTCATCTGTTAAACCTGCTTTATTGTGAATCCTTTGATGCAGTTGTGTATCCAGAAGATAGGAAGTTATGTCCAGAGTCCGTCCATGGCTATCCATCTTCTTAATCTTCTCAAGGATAACTGGAGGTTACCGGCTCCATCTCAGTGTCCACCAAAGGTGAAAATAAAAACAGATTTATATTTGAATGCTTTTGTATAAATCACATTAACCAATTTAATTGAGTTCCATTGTACACAGACAGCAAGTTCATGCACCAAGCATATTAGGTAAAGTAAACCTTTACTGATAAAATTGTTTTTTTTTCAGGTGCACAGTATTATGATGCAGTGTTGGGAGTTCAACAGTGAGGACAGACCGAGCTTCTCTTCTCTACAGGACCTGATTGAGAATAGTCTGTTAGATGAGAGAGAGGGCTGTAAGGGGTAAAATCAGCGTTACCCTAAACAGATCACAGTAGTTTCAACATATGTATATTTGATATATATTTGAGTATTAGGACATAGTCTTACAGTAGGCTGTTTGACTTACAAAGATATAGGCTAAATTAGTGCATCACTTTTGTTCTGTTTTTTTTTCTTGCCATTTAATGCAGTGATGATATAAAGCAGTTGAGTAAGAAGGTCAGTTGTTTTTTCCACATCTTTTAATGACATTTGCTTTACCCAAACTAAACTAATCTATCACCAGTAAATGAACATCAGATTTGTCTGGATTTTTTCCATTGTGGTTAGACACAGTTCCTTAAAACAATATTTGTTTTTTTAATCACACATGGTGAGACTATATGCAAAAAAAAAAAAGTGAAAGAGAGAGCGTCACATAAACATTTGAATATCAGTCATACTGTAATACCTCACATAAACCCAATGTATTATTATGGACCAGCTCCTAATCCTTTATATTCTTTAAAAAAAAACGTGAAAAAAATACCTGTACTGTACCTTGGTAGCTAACAAATTACCATGAATCATTTTTCAAGCTTCAAGATTTTAGATTCAATTTCTATAAGTATTTTGGTATCATTTTAAAATAAACTTCCATTAGTTAGCATTCTTAACTTGAACTTGAACAATGAAAAATACTTTGCAAGTTTTATTAATTTTAATGTTCATTTTTTTACATTTACTAATGCATTATTTAGTTATATCTGCTAATCAGGGATAGGCAGTATTTCAATATTTAAAATACACATTTGAAATGCAAAATACTATTTTGTAATTTAAAGCCTTTAAAAAAAATCAAATGTATTTTGTATTTAAACACATTTAACTTTAGTGTGCTGTTTTTGTATTGTCAGTGTATTTTTTGTACTTTCCCAACCCCTACTATCATGAACAAATGCTGCAGATGTCAAAGAAAACGGCTCCATCTAGCATTGGGGAGCAAATTTTCTGTGTTGGAGAATAATATGGTGTAGGACTGGGACTCTATTTGGAGAGAGTCACTTCCAAAGGTTGGATTCGACTACACTCTGGTTAAACCAGTTGGACATAAAAACGTTTGGTGTAAGTCCTACATGTGGCTTTGCTTTTTACTATTTGATACACCATCTACACCATTTGGGTCACCAAACTCGGTCCTGGAGGGCCGGTGTCCTGCAGAATTTAGCTCCAACCTGCCTCAACACACCGCAAGGAAGCTCTAGTATACAAGCAAGCTTGATTAGCTGCACATGTGTTGATTAGGGTTGGAGCTAAAATCTGCAGGGACACCGGCCCTCCAGGAATAAGTTTGGGGACCCATGATCTAGACCATCAAAAACCAGGTGCAGCTACATCATGTGGGTTGCCATTCATGATGCTGTGATAACAAGCTTTACTGGCTCCAACATAATAGATAAAAAATGACTGCTGAAAAAAAAGGAAAAGAAAATGGCACTGCACAGATTGTGAAACAATCACACAATGATAATTCATCAGTTAATTCTAACAATTTGGCCCTGCTGAAATGAAATCTTCTTGGTCTCCATTTATATATAATTACTCTCATTACTTTTTCCTGTATTTACACGTGCCATTTTATCAACATTTTTATTTTAACCATGGATGCAAGTCAAGTATTATAACTTTTCAGTTTGATTAGACATTTTATGGCCAGCCTGCTCTTATAGCCGGGTGAATCAATTAGGTGAAACCAGCCCCAGGGAATAAACTTCAAAATTAACTTTAAAATGTAATGTACTTCAAACAAAGTTTCACGGGTGAAAACAAAAATACCCAAGCAGCAGTTTTCTGTTAGTGCATATCCTGACGCTGATGATTGTGTTCGAAATGACTTCCCACCAGTTCATTCACTTCAACTATATTGGGGCCAGCGAAAGGCCCAAATACATGAGAATGTTTTTAAAATAAAATACAAACTATCTCAGCTACCATTCAATTAATATAAATTAATAAATGTTTAAATTTCAAGGCCACTGCTTAGTCCTGTCACGAATCCTGTCCATGGCCTTCCGTCCACTTGCCACCAGAGGTTGCCCTCCCATTATATTGACTCTCTAATTATACCGACTGTTTCATGTCACCCCGGACTACATTTCCCATGCTGTATTTCACTTATTACGATTTCACCTGCAGCCTTATTATACATACTATAATAATCAGTCTCAAACCACCATTCAAGGCCGAGTATTTTTTACATTTATGCATTTAGCAGACACTTTTATCCAAAGCAACTTTCAATTGCATTCAGACTATACATTTTTCATCAGTATGTCAATATGTGTGTTCCCTGGGAATCGAACCTACAACCTTTTGCGCTGCTATCACAATGCTCCAACACTGAGCCACAGGAACACTTTTTGTGTTTATCTCTCTTGTAGTGATAGCACTTTACGAAGCCGGTTCACTGTCCTAGTTTTGTCTAGTTCCTAGCTTTAGTCCAGTCCAGCCATGTCAAGTTTTGCATGATTGTCTGTTTCCTGATAGTGATGAAAAGTCTGATTCCCCTCCGGGAACTCGAGCTGCGTCGTAAACGCTAGGGGAACGCCAGCAGCGTTGTCCAGCTCTGAATCATATGTGTAATCAGTCAAAATTGATGGCCAGACGTCAGGTGCGGGTGACGTCATGACCAGGATGCTCAAAAGCACGTGACGTGCAGCCGGCGTCAGCTTTTTGTCATTCAGCAAAGCTCTCTGTGTGTGTCAGTCGAGTGTGTTCTGTGAGTCTGTACTATCAAAGATAGGAAATAAGAAAGTTTGTTCTAAAGAAAGGCAAAGAAAGACTAGAAGCAGACATGTTGAAGGCATCTTTTATGTTTAAGGGCGAAAGTAGCTCACAGTACAGACAGTGTGTTCCTCCCTGCCCACGCTTTGTCACAAGCGGGGATACACACAGTCTGTGCGGGGTCTGCTTGGCACGCAGAGTCGGCTCTTGAGGGGGCCGGCTGCCCGCATTGTGAGCGGCTTCCACTGCGTAAGCTTCGCTCCCGGAGAACTCTCTTCGAGGAGGGAGTTTTCGCTAGCGCTCCCCACGGTGCTGGCCCCGCCTCCGCTGAGGCGGAGCGGCAGCTGCATTCGTGGGGCTCGCAATTGGATTTGGCAGAGGGAATGGAGACGGGCAGGTCCCTATCTCTATCCTCACCTGCCAGATCCACTGCCCGTTCTCTGGGATCGGAAGCCCGTTCTGCGGTCTTTTCCCCTCAGAGGGCGGGCTCAGCGTTTCACCTATCTCCCTCCGAGGAGGAAGATGTGGAGATCGCTGATTATTCGCCCATTCAATCACAATACGAGAGTGCGTCCTCGCAGCACCTGCCACGCTGCCGCTGAGGCGGAGCAGTGGCTGTGCTCGCAGATGGATTAGATGGAAAGATTAAGAAGGGTGATCCCCTATCTTCTTCCTTTCCCATCAGATCCAGCGCCCGCTTTCTGAGATCGGAAACCCGCCCCGCGGTTCTTCCCCCCAGAGAAAGGGCTCGACGCTCCGTCTGTCTTTTTCCGAGGAGGAAGACAGGGATGATGTCGATGAATTTTCAAAACGTACGTTTGCAAGCGTGTTGTGAATGAATAAAAACAAATAAGAAACCCCGCTGCAATGCATTGTGCTCCCGCCGGGCACGCTCCGAGGAGTGTGTCCGCGCCTATGATCTCTGCTGCTGGGGCACCGCGGTGATTGAGATCACGGGGATCGCACATAGATCTGGCGGACGGGCTGGAGATGGGTTCGCTCCTATCTCCACCTGTATTCCCCAGGTCTAGCGCTCTCTCGGGGCGGAAGCCTAAGCTGTAGTTCTTCCCCCTTGAGGGAGAGTGCGCTAATCTGCAGCAGTTTCTCTCCAAGAAGAGATTTATTTGTTTTGTTCCGAGCGGCTCGCGTGTTGCCGAGGCAACGCGCGCATTATGGTCATTCTCGGTTCATTTATGAACTTTCACTTCAGACCGTGTTTACTTGTCTGGGTGTTTGACTGCATTTAATTTTGAATAATTAATTATGCATATTATCTGACTATGAATGTTATATATATATATATATATATATATATATATATATTGTAGAGAAATATATACAATTATATATGACATACAAGAGCCTCTTGGGATACTTCTCGAGTGAGAGCACAATGTTTACCTCTCTTCCTGAGCGGAGCAGCCCCAATCGTGTTCCAGCTCCTTATTCGAGGAATGTCACTTCTAGTACTCGCCAGAATCGGAGTCAGAGTGACGCTCCCGGGCCGAAGACGGTCTGCGGACCGATAGTCTCCGGCCAGAACGCCCTGATGCCTATGGCCCAGGGCCTTGAGGGCCGGCCCCTCTGGGGAAGAGCGGTTGTACACCACACTACACGTGTGCCCGTCTCTCCTCAGTGCCCTCAGGAGATCAGTCTGCTAACCCTGCCAGTGTTCCAGGGCGCAGCGGTCTCCAGCGAGCGCTTCTCTCAGTCTCTTTCGCCCAGAAATGTAGCGGAGCTGGGAGGCTCGCCACCCCTTCGGGGGTCTTAGAGCAGCTAGATCGGCCGTCCCCTGCCGGTCCCCACTTCAGGGCACCGAGCTAGCCGCTCTAAGTACACACAGAGGCCAGTCTCAAAGAGACGGTTCCCTTAGCAAGTCATCTGGCGGTGTGGGAGCCCCTGCCAAGCGTGTCTCATTGGGTCCTGCTGAGCAGACTCTGGTTCTTTAGTCTTCCTAAGAGATGACGCGGTCTATGAGGACCGTCGTTTCCAATAGGAGGCTTATAAGGCAGTCCTGATGCTACAGCCCAGGGACTTATGAGGGCAGGCCCCTCTGGGAAGAGCGGTGTACACCGCATTACACGTGGCCCGTCTCTCCTCAGTGCCCTCAGGAGATCAGTCTGCTAACCCTGCCAGTGTTCCAGGGCGCAGCGGTCTCCAGCGAGCGCTTCTCTCAGTCTCTTCCGCCCAGAAATGTAGCGGAGCTGGGAGGCTCGCCACCCCTTCGGGGGTCTCTAGAGCAGCTAGAGCGGCCGTCCCCTGCCGGTCCTCCGCTCCAGGGCACCGAGCTAGCAGCTCTAAATACACCAGAGGCCAGTCTTGAGAGACTGGTTCCCTTAGTAGGCCACCCGGCGGCTTGGGAGCCCCTGCCAAGCGTGTCTCATTGGGATCTGCCTGAGCAGACTCTGGTTCCTTAAGTCTTCCTAAGAGATGATGCGGGTCTGAGGACCGTCGTCTCCAATAGGAGGCTTCTGAGGCAGTCCTGATGCCAAGGCCCAGGACTGGTGAGGGCAGGCCCCTCTGGGGAAGAGCGGGGTACACCGCATTACACGGTGCCCGTCTCTCCTCGGTGCCCTCAGGAGATCAGTCTGCTAACCCTGCCAGCGTTCCAGGGCGCAGCGGTCTCCAGCGAGCGCTTCTCTCAGTCTCTTCCGCCCAGAAATGTAGCGGAGCTGGGAGGCTCGCCACCCCTTCGGGGGTCTCTAGAGCAGCTAGAGCGGCCGTCCCCTGCCGGGTCCTCGCTCCAGGCACCGAGCTAGCAGCTCTAATACACCAGAGCCAGTCTTGAGAGACTGGTTCCCTTAGTAGGCCACCCGGCGGCTTGGGAGCCCCTGCCAAGCGTGTCTCATTGGGATCTGCCTGAGCAGACTCTGGTTCCTTAAGTCTTCCTAAGAGATGATGCGGGTCTGAGGACCGTCGTCTCCAATAGGAGGCTTCTGAGGCAGTCCTGATGCCAAGGCCCAGGACTGGTGTGGGGCAGGCCCCTCTGGGGAAGAGCGGGGTACACCGCATTACACGGTGCCCGTCTCGCCTCTGTGCCCTCAGGAGATCAGCCTGCTAACCCTGCCAGTGTTCCTGGGCGCAGCAGTCTCCAGCGAGCACTTCTCTCAGTCTCTTCCGCCCAGGAAGTTAGCGGAGCTGAGAGGCTCGCCGCCCCCCTTTTGAGGGTCTTAGAGCAGCTAGAGCTGCCGTCCCCTGCCGGTCCTCACTCCAGGGCACCGAGCTAGCAGCTCTAAATACACCAGAGGCCAGTCTTGAGAGACTGGTTCCTTAGTAGACTATTCGGCAGCGTGGAAACTACTGCCAATTGTGTCTCGATGGGTCTTGCACACTGTAAAACAAGGCTAAGTGGCGCTCTGCCGCCGCCTTTAACGGGGTCCACTCCCATGCTGGTGGGTCCCCGAGCACGCTCTGGTAATGGAACAAGAAGTGAGCACTCTCCTGAGGAGGAGACTATCGAGGGGTCCCTCCTCTAGACAAAGAGTCCGGGTTCTACAGCCGTACTTCATTGTTCCGGTAAAGGGGTTGCGTCCTTCTTACATCTAAGCTAACTGAACCGCTCAGTCACACGACTGAAGTTCAGAAAGCTCTCTTCAAGCACGTGCCTCACACCAGATCCGAGGACTGGTGGTCACGAGCGATCTAGAAGATGCATACTCCTTCCCCATCACAGGAAGTTCCTGAAATGTGCTTTGGGGGC
Source organism: Ptychobarbus kaznakovi (assembly GCA_027422405.1). Classification (NCBI taxonomy): domain Eukaryota; kingdom Metazoa; phylum Chordata; class Actinopteri; order Cypriniformes; family Cyprinidae; genus Ptychobarbus; species Ptychobarbus kaznakovi. The sequence goes on along the minus strand of CM049810.1, from coordinate 19,788,593 downwards.
AAAGCGTACTAATATCGGGTTCTTCCCTTCACGGCAATATAGGAGCAGACATCCTGTCGAGGCTGGCATCCAGCTCTGCTGGGGCTGGATGCTATGGTACAAGCGTGGCCGAGGCTTCGTCTGTACGCCTTCCAACCCGATCGCTCTGCTCCTGGGAGTTCTAGAGAGAGTGCGCCGGGAAGGGGTCCTTCTATTGCTAAACCCCGTTCTGGCCGGGCCGAGTATAATTCTCTGACCCGATTTCTCTCCTCGACGGCTCTCCATGGGGGATTCCTGTCAGGAGAGGATCTCCTCTTACTGGCAGCGGGCATGATCTTTCACCCCCGCTCGGAGTTGGGGAGGAAGCTGTGGGCGTGGCTCCCGAGGGGGCACAACTCATAGCCTCTGGTCTCTCAACTGAGGTTGCTGAGACCATCCTCCAATCTAGAGCTCCCTCAATGAGGAAACTGTACGCCCTGAAGTTGAGACTCAGGGTGCGGAGACCGCCAGCTTGATCCAGTTAACTGCCTGTTTGGTACAGTGCTGGAGTTCTCGCAGGCCCGTTTTCTCCGCAGGGTTAGCCCACTCCACCCTGAAGGTCTACGTGGCGGCTATAGCGACCTACCACGCCCCTCTTGGTGGCCTTTCAGTAGGCAAAACTCTCTAGTTACACGTTTCCTCCGGTGGAGGCCAGGGTGCTTATGCTAAGTAGTGGATCTGGAGGCTCTCCTATGACCTCGAGTCCTCTGATCTCCCCTCGCCTTTGGGAGTCAAGGCTCACTCAACTTAAGGTATGGCGGCCTCCAAGGCCTTCTGACAGTTGTACCTGTGCAGGACACCTGTGTCGCTGGTGGGTGGTCTACGCCCCTACTTTCCAGGTTATACGACCTGGCTCTGCGAGCCACTCCTGGCTCGTCTATTCCCTTGCCATAGCTGTGCATTCCACACACTAAGCAGGGATTTGCAAGTATGGCGGCGTGGACATCTCGTTCCCCATAGCGTTACGACGCAGCTCGAGTTCCCGGAGGGGAACGTCCCGCGGTTACGTATGTAACCCTGGTTCCCCGAGGGAATGAGATGCTGCGTCGCAGGGCCATGCTTCCGGCATCCCTACTAGAGCTATGCTTCATTCCTGGAAGCTGGCGCGGCTGCTGCACGTCACGTGCTTTTAAGCATCCAGGTCATGACGTCACCCGCACCTGACGTCTGGGCCGTCAATTTTGACTGATTACACATATGATTCAGAGCTGGACAACGCGATGGCGTTCCCATAGCGTTTACGACGCAGCGTCTCGTTCCCTCGGGAACCAGGGTTACATACGTAACCCGGGACGTTCTTTTCCGTGAACTGGTTCTTTTCGGACAGTTCGGCTCATTGAACCGGTTCAAAAAGCCGATTCATTGGCTCCTGACGTTATCAAGCAATGATGTCACTACGCTTTTATTTTTTAACAACTTTGTGCCATGTTTCATCAATGAAATATTCTAATAAAGTCATTTGTGTCAACACATATTGAAACATTCAAATAAAAAGTTATTTTTGTGAACGCATATTGCTCTTTCATTCACTTAAGTTAATCATATCTGTGGTCACAATTTCATTCGTGGATTCTTTATGGCAGATACGACTAATATTGAATAGCCTACGATAAGATTCCTAAAGGATTCACACCTACAGCACACATTACAGACACTGATTCACAAATGCGAATATGTTCTACATACCCTAAGTATAAATAAAGAATAAACCAGTCTGATAAACTCATTGATTTAAGTTAAACAACTTAAAATATGATCTGCATGCACACTAAACCGTACTAGAATTCAGGTTTATCCATGTTTTAATAAAAACTCAGCTTTTTAATAAAACAATAAAGCATATCTCCGGTATCCTACGTTTTGTTTGTTATAAAGAAACTTTGCACATCAGGCTCGTTCAAGTTCGTGGTGATACACACGCAATGTCAGCAACTTCGGTAATCCTCTGCAAAACCATGAACCGGCTTGACCGGTTACTTCCTAATAACCGGCTCAAAAGAGCGATTAGTTCAAGAACCTAACATCACTATTTCCTGATCACCTGCCTTTCTTGGATTTCTCTCTCATCTTGTCATTTGGACTTGGTTTGTACCTCACCTGGATTATTGTCTGTCAGTGGATTTCCCGCTTGCCTCGTCCTTTGGATTACGTTCGCCATCGATCGCCCTACGCCTGTTTACCAAAGTACTCTTCTGTCTTGCCATCAATATACCTGTTTGTCATTGTCTGACCCTTTCCTGTGTTACTATATTTAATAATAAAGCTTTGCAGATGGATCCGCACACCTCCCGTTTCAGTCGGTCCATAACAAATCCTATATTAAGTTATTCTGACAGGCATTAAAGCATTTTAAAACTTATTTCAGGAGTTACATATGTTCTGAAGCACAGTATAAAAAAAATCTAATGAGATATTTGAAAAATAATTAGAGAATTAAAAAATGTGTGAACACTTTCATATACCTCCACACCCAGTTTAACTAGATGCCTAACTTTCAATTTTTCACTGATTATGCAAGATGGTGAGCCCTTATAAAGTGACTGAAACACTCAGACAGCAGGTTGTCCAGATAATTACCAAACAATAGCAGCCATAGCAAGATAAGTTGGTCAGTCCAAATCTGTGATTCCTAGAATTTTGTGTCTTTACAATGTCACTAAAGCGGGATCTCGCCTGGCTCCGCTTCATGATCCTCCTCTGATTGCGCGCGCACCTTACCAAACGGACGAGGCTTTTATACTTGACGCGTTCGCCGTTGAGATATTCTTTGAAGCGACAGGGGGCGACGAGGAGTAATTCTCCTC